>JAJGOT010000029.1:1127500-1695000 GCA_022457155.1 Cladopsammia gracilis | reverse complement strand
GATTGTTGAATTCTCGATTGGCAAAGAAAACCTCAGTTGAAAACGAGACAACCCTCTTCTCATTCAGTGCTCCCATGCCAGTCATTAAGCTTATAGGGCAGTATTCAAGTTCTATGATGCACTTTAAGGACCAACTCGTAACTAGTGTTGCTTGTGCACCTCTGTTATTGTTGTTAATTGGTGGGGCTCGCATGCAAAAGTGTTGGAATCTCGCACTTTTAATGTGATAGAAATTGCATGGATGTTTAGTTCTGACTGGAACAAGTCAAAATGGTTGCAAGCGAGTAAAGTTTCCTTGTGTCATGTAAATGACTGAGAGTGATTTAAACAAGCCACCTCTAAACCACTAGGTTCTGTGGCAGCTCAAACAGCGTTTACCATTATGTAGCTGAAACATCTCACTGCATGGTTAACATATCACCTTAAGTTCTTTGACTTGTCCAGTAGTAATTCAAGATTTGAGTTTCTTAAAGCGGCTAAACTACAGAATACAGGGCCACTTTTTGCTCTATGCCAAATGACCTGCATTGTGGCTCGTTTGCTCTCCACTGCCAAGCCAAACAAGCCACCAAATACATAGACCCAATACTTTGACAAGCATACAAATTATTTCTCATTCTTTAATCTGCTACCGAGCCAAACAAGCCACCAAAAACATATACCTTCAAAAGTGGCCCTGCATTCTGCAATATTTATTGCAACATTAAATTTTTTAATGTACAATTCAGTGGAAAAACTCAAGGATGAAGTGATTTCAAGTTAAATTTCACTTTAAGAGCAGTTAAATTTTCACCACAGGATATGTTGAACTTACCAGTGACATGAATAAGATAAGTCACATAAAAAATCAAATGCTTTTTAAAGGTTCTCCTTTATAAGAGTGAAATTATTCAGAAATAAAACTTTTAATTTCAAACTTATGACTTCACAGCAGCAAAACCTCTCGCATTGCACTTGTAATATTTTTGCTGCCACTTGTTTGTGCACTTGACAGACAAAAACAATCTGGGGTCTTTTGACCAATTACAGCCTGTGAAAACTTAATTGACTGCTAAGCTTTCTGTTTTCTTGTCTTGAAAGTCGAAAACCGTCGACTTAAAACTCAATATTACGCGATTTGAAACTCAAAGTCCCGGACTTAAAGTCCTAACTTAAGTTTTCGAGGATCAAGGATAGTTCAAGGATAGTTCAAGTTTCTAGGGACTGTTAATTTGCATTTGAATGGAACTGAACTCAATTGAACACAGCCACAAGTTCAAATATTGACTGTACATTTGGTGTCGCTCTTCAAGCTGTAACAAAATTAAACTGGATTCGATTTTAATTGGTTTGATTTGTTCCATAATCGAACTAACCCCAAATTAAAATTAATGTTCAACATTACGGTAGTGTTAGATTATTGAACCCAGTGGAACTCCAATCCTTTGATTGAATTTGATTGGTTCTCCATTTGATTAGAAATCCCAGACAAACACATAATCTTTACTAATAATAAAGGGAGAGAGAGAGCCTGCATGCATTCATTTTAAATTTTGAACTTTTCTTATTTGCAGCCACAGTTATTACCGACAGAGAATCTGGCCGATCAAGAGGGTTTGGCTTTGTGACATTTTGTGAAGCAAAAGATCGAAAGAGGGCAATAGATGAACTAAATGGGGAGGTAAAGCTTCATTGAAATATTAATAACAATAACAATTTTATTTAAGGCTCCAAATCTTTTAGCTGGGCCTTTATCCTGCTAATCGGGAAGAGTATCTATAGCGTAATGAAGTAAAATATAACTAACTGTAGGGGATATAAGTTAACAAAAAATTATGTATGTATACATGTTCTTAAATAAGTAACTTATGAATTACATGTAAACTTATATTGAAAAAATCCTAACCAACTTTTAAGTTCTTACAAAAATAAACAATGTAGAGTTCCAAATTGAGTTACTGATTAGATAAGAGTGGCAATGTCTGTCTGTCTTATTGCATTTCTAAAGCTGTATATAGAAGGTAAAGACCTAAGTCAGTGACTCAATTTTTAGCAAAGGAAATACCCAAAGTATGTTAAAAGGGCCATGTCACCATTTTAATTGTTACTTTTTTTAATCCAAAATACATCTTACATCAGTGAAAACCCAAAAATATGAGTCCAGTTCAGGGTTCTCCTTATCAGGCGGTAACCGGTAAAATTTACCGCTTGAAGCAGCACTTATTACCGCCTGTAACCGCTTGTCCCCAGAAAATTTTAAGACACACAGTTTTCCCTTTACCACTTAGCAAAAATCCCTTACCTGCTGAGCTGAAATTTAGGGAGAACCCTGCCAGTTTTGTTTCAAATTATTCTACTAGTGCTCTAAGAATAACAAGACGCTGTGGGAGCGTATACTTGGGCGTCGTTGTATTAGGCATATTGGAATGAAAATATCTTGGAAAAATCTGCATGCACGTCAGTTTAGGGTTCGATGATAGGAAGTGCACTGAGTATTGGGATAGTCTTGTATGTCCTTGACTGTTGGTGCACATTTGTAAAGTGGAACACGTGAAGACTTATGTGAAGTGCGGGTGCAAGGATTATATTTAACGCTTGTAGAATTTGGAAATGCTTAATTGTAATTTGGCCAGCGAAACTGCAGGGAAAACAGAGAATTCATGGTAGCGCATAGTCTGTATTCAGGTTTCAAATTACCCTTTTGACATATGCGGGCATATGCAAATTCGATGCACTTTTTCCTGACTGACTACAACAAACTTAAAAGGGCTAAATTTGTTTTCTGTCTTTTCTGCTACGTACCTTTCCCCGCTGTATGACATCGATTATTATATTTAGTTTCATTCAAGATTTATCTTCACAATTGGTAAACATGAAGTTCAGAAAGAATTGTACACATGAACGCAATGGCACTAGCCTGTGAGCAAGCTCTCGGGCTCGGGTTCGGGGTTTTGACATTTCCCTCCCCCACCCCCTCCCCCCTCCCCAAAAACTCCAAATTCGAATCTGAGAGCTTGCTCGCAGGCTACAATGGCACTTGGGGCCCTTGTTTACATAAAGTGACCTACAGTATTTTGGTTTTGTGCGCTTTCTGACTGAAAACTCACTCCATTCGAAATTTTTCTATAGCCATTCACAGCCAGCCGTCCGAAATTTTTGTTCTGTTTTGGCCGTTCACTGCAGCTGTTCAAAATAATTCTTCAGGCGTTCAAATGAAATTTGATCTGTTAGCAGATTTCGTTGCCTAGCACGTGATCAAAATCTACCGTGAAGAAATTGTTGGGGTCATTGTTCTTTCTTCTTGCACCTTTCTCGATGTAGTGTAAAAGTTATTTTATTGTTATATCTAGAAGAACTAGTCGTTTGAAACTGTATTTTTGTAATGGACGATTTTATATAAGTGACGTTTTGTCCGCCCGTTTTAGCGCACAGATGGGAAATTGTCATAAATCGGACCGTTCCATTCTAAAGAGTGTAAAGATGTACATGTACCTTTGAGAATTGATAACTCGAATAATATTCCATCGATTCAATTCAATTTAAGACTGAATGACGGCTAAAGAGTAAGCGATCAAGATATCAGAATTTATCTGCCTTTAGAATTAAATTTTCGCTGGCGAGCCTATCAAGAAAGCGTTGTACCCAGCCGAGACGCCAACTGACCAGTATTTTTTCTGGTAGTTACACTTGACTGAGTTTGACGCACGCGCATTAAGGCCCAATTGCAAATTCGTGCACTACCAAACTGCATTTTATAACTTGGGCTCCTCCGCCCAAGTAAAAGTAAGTGTCTAATGGGCTGTAGATGGCCAGGATGAAAGTGGATTGCATCATGAAAAAAGTTTGTTGCTTCTATCTTGGAAAGCTTGCTGAAACTCTGATTATGGTTTATTTTCTCTTAGAAATGTCACTTGATATCTTCCTCTTAGTGTTCTATTAGCATTTCGTGTATGACAAAGGTACTCAGTTTTAATTTGGGGCAGTTTTGACTAAAAAAAATCAAAATCATCATAACATAGCTCCTTAAACGAGTGCTTGCCATTTTTTTGCGGTGATAGTAGTGTGATGAAGTTGTGTTAAACAAGTCTACTAAAGTATGAGGCAGACTCTTATTCTTAATCTTGTACATGAAAATAGCAATGACCTAGAGTCGCCTGTTGTACAGAGTTGTAAGCCTAGCTCTTTAACCCTTTCGCAAAATCCTATGGTGTAAATATTCATATGAAACCTCTTTGGCAATACTTTTGCATGGTACCATTTATTCTTTAATATTTAAAAAAATTAAATTTGAGATATTTGCTGAATTTTGATTTTTGTAACTCATGGAAGTTAGAGGGTTAATAGATTACAGTAAGGCAATAAACACAAACAAAACTGCAAGTTGACAGACATGTTATGTATTAAACTTGTTATTTAATTTTTCCTCTAAGGACCTAGAGGGGCGAAACATTGTGGTATCAATTCCAAGAGGAGGAGGAGGAGGAAGACGTGGTGGACGTGGTGGCCGTGGCGGTGGTGGATATGGAGGCGGTGGTTACTCAGGCGGAAGAGATAGAGGTGGTATGTGCTATCATGAGTGAACAAGTCCCATGCATCTGACACTGCTTGTACTGACTGTTGTATTTGGATTGGCCAACCATAACTGATTGTCAAGAAATGAAGGGCTAGGGCTCCAAATGTCAGCTATCCTATTTAGCCCTTTAAACAAATTCTCCTTTCTAGTCTCTATACATTTCTTATGACACAAATTGGGAGAAATAATTTTGTTAAAGGGTCAAGAGAATTTACATGTATCTTGGGTGATCAATATCTGAATTCTTTTTACATCTCCACTTACAGTAAAGGGGCATTGTAATGCAGATTTTGCTGTGTTTTGGTCAAAATACACTAAATTTATATGACAAAGTACCTTTAATCAAACATAAAATTGCTTTTAGAACACCAAGATGATAATATCAAGTTATTTCTTCAAGGAAGAATAAACCATAATAAGGTTTTCTGCAATTTTTCCATGACACTTGGGAGGAACAGTTACAGTCCATTTCCATCCTGGCCATCCGCACCCAAAGATAACGAATACTAGTTTCTGTGCACTCGAAGAGTATTTGTTAAGAAAAGTGGACCGTTATTTTAAAGTTTCCATTGAAACAAATATGTTTTATGGCTTTCAAAGTGATACTAAAAATAGGTGACAGTGTCCCTTTAATAATGCATTAATACTATAAGAAGAAATTTGATACTGGGGCTTAAAGGGCTGTGGACAAGAATTAAGTGATGTTTATTAAAGTTTTGCCAATTTTTACTCAAATATATTATTTTTTTTTGGATAACAATAGTATGTCTTTACGTAGTAATGAGCAAATCATGGTTAAGTGCTTGTTGTAGGTCCAATTGAGAAAAAAATTTAGCCTGAGAAACCCTGGTTACTTTTCACAATAAAATTTCACTTCTTTTAAAATGCATGGTTTTCTCGTTTGGCTGGAGTTTGTTGAGTGACAATTACATGATCCAGACATCAATTATTTTCACCACAGAGTAGTTTTTGAGGCCTAAAGTATAAGATTTTTGGCGAAAAATGTCCCGTTAGGTCTCTTCAGGCATTCTTGGCTGGATCCCCTCAATTAGCAGTGGCAGATCTAGGGGTGCTCCCCTCTCTTGCACCTCCCCCCCCCCTGTCATTTACTCCCCCCCCCCTCTTACATTAGATCTGCCACTGATAAGTGATCCTTAAAGTGCACCTAAACCCTAATTTTTTTTTTCTTTTAATCAACTGAATGTACGTTGAAAAGTTGAATAGTGAAATATTTCTTGTTTTTAACGTCACGTTAGTGAGTTATAGAGATTTGAATTTACAAAATGCTAATTAGATGACGTCAAATGCAGACTTTACCATTATTTCTACTTCATTTTACAATATGCAGTTCACAGCTTAAGGATAATCAATTTAAGAAATACTAATAAAAACTGTTTATATATATAGCCAATTGATTTGTAAAAAAAATATTACTTGGAGGTGGAAACAAGTAGTTGTATAATAAACGAGTCTGCATTTGACGTCATCTAATTAGCATTTAGTAAATTCAAATCTCTATAACTCACTAACGCTACGTTAAAAACAAGAAATATTTCACTATTCAACTTTTCAACATACATTGAGTTGATTAAAAGAAAAAAAAATTAGGGTTTAGGTGCACTTTAAACATCTACATGTAAAGTGTTATGGTGAATATTTCGCTCTTTTTGGAGTGCAAAATAAAGTACAGTTAAATCTCTAAGATGGACTCCATCAAGACCAGAACCAGCTGCCTGTCTTCTAGGAGCAGTGTCCGTCTTAGAAAGAGTTCAGTCGCAGAAAAAAAGTACTGAACTGTGGTGGACACCAATTTAAAGTGTCTACCCTGGGAAGGTGTCCCTTAGATGGGTGTCCTTTCACAGACAGCTGACTGTAATAATTTCCTTGCCTTTCAGGAGGAGGTTATGGTGGGGGAGGTTACAGTGGTGGCGGTTACAGTGGTGGCGGTTACAGTGGTGGCGGCTATGGTCAAAGAAGTGGCGGCTATGGTGGTGGTGGTGGCAGCTATGGTGGTGGGGGCAGCTATAGAGGAGGTAATGTACATGTAAAGTAGCATAAAATTCCAGTTATTATCCCCTCTCCCTGCTCACCTCCCCCCCTCCCCCCTCCCCCCTCCCCCCCACTTCTCAGCATTGCTTAATCCTACTATGCTGTGAGCATCCTTACAGGATGTTGTACAATTTTGGAGCTATTTATTACAAAATTTAAATGTAGAACAAAAATTGTAATCAGAGAAACTTTTTAATCTCATCCAATCTTTGCATTTGACAAAATTATTAAGTATTTTATAAATTTGTTTTATGTTTTATTATACCAAAACGATGACTGGAATTAGCATGTTTACTTAACAACCACTTTGCAAAGATCTAGATCGCAGAGTTTGGAAGTGGTTGCATTTTTTAACTTAAAAAGACTATTGTATGTGGTAAAATTCCTTATATTCGTTGAAAGGACTTTTTGTGGAATAATTTTTGGAGTTGGCTTGTTTTCTGTGGAGCTTATTATTGGAGGGAAGTTTGTATTTCAGAGAAGGTTTGGCTTTTAATTTAAGAGCGCAGTTAAAACTTGCTGAACCTAATGAAAAAACATGTTTTATTGCAACAAAACAACATGAACATACAAAAAATGCGTAAGTACATGTACACTTTATTTTCGCAGTAACAGTACTGCAATCATCTGACTTATACTCGAGAGGGCTTTTTTCAGAAGGCTTTCAGAGTCTGTAATTTTGTGGTCTTACTTTTGGATGGGCTTATATTCGGAATTTTATGGTAGTTGATGCCATTGATCTTGGTAGGCCTATCAACAAGCCCATGTATGGAAAACCGTGATGGTTTCGGTCTTTTGGAGTGTACTATGACTTCTGGTTTCCACTGACTGTCATGACTGGATTCTGGATTCTACACTGTTGAGTGCAGATTCCATGTCAGTATGTTGCGGATTCCAAAAGTTTCTTGATTGAAATCCAGAAATTTTGCACTCAAGGTAGTGTGACCTTAAAAAAAAGGTTCTTGTTATCTGTTTCTGCACATTATGTACACTTTCTTTCCATACATTCCAAGACACAGTATTTGAAATCAGTTTTCATGTTTGAAACTCATTTAGCAATATTGATTACAGTAAAAATGCTGAAATGAGCACATTATTTTCTGGAGTAAAGGGTTAAAAATTCCAAATTTATAATAATATTCATGATTATTAAAATCCAAGTATCTTTTAAATTACAGAGTTGATTTTTAGTACTGTATATCCTTGCACTGTCTCTTAACAATTCTATTATTTTGTTCTGTTTGTCATTTTCACAAAAGGCCGTGACTGGTAATGATCTGACCTGCTCCATGATTCAACCTTGTTCCTGTTACTTGTATATTGACGTGCTGAGGTGTTTCTAACAAGAGATAAATATTCAGTTTGCTGTCCTGAAACGCGATGAATGAAAAACCTCAGCTAATGACGATCAGTGCTCTGATGTTAACCTCCTGTTACATTGATCCTTGTGCTCTGAAATCCTCAGTGTATGATGTTCGGTTCTCCAATGTTCCATTGATTCATGTTTTGTGCAGAAATGGCTTGCTATAGAAAGTTCAGCATTTTATTAATATTGTTGTTGTTCGCTAGTATACACTGTAGCTCAAAGCTTAAAACATTTATTCCTCGTTTGCACGATCAGTGCAGTCAAAGAGGTACTGTACTCCATTAAAAGAAAACGTTTTGCTGTGTCCATTGCAAGTGATAAAAACCACTAGATTTAGGCAACAGCAGGTCACTTTTCAGTGTAAAGATGGTGATCAGTACGTTTTTATCTTCCAAGAATGTCACAACAACTTGACAAGTTCCTTCAATAACCTGCTTCGGGGGTCGGAGTGGGACCACTAAAAAAAATCTCAGCACAAGCTTTTTATCTCTTTAACTCCCAAGAGTGCCAAAAATTATTTCAAATATTTCAAGAAAAATACCAAATTTCATTTTGTAAAATATTGAAAAACAAATGGTACCATGCAAAAATGCTGCCAAAGAGGTTTCATTTGAATGGTCTCACCATAGGATTTTGGCAACAGACTCAAAGTTAGAACTAAACTGCATGTCTCCATAGTTGACTCTGGGAGTGAAAAGGTTAAACATTTGCGCTCAGGGGTTGCATCCAAACACTCAAACGTTGTGATCTGCCGAATTCACTGACTTGCTGTTGCAGTAGCCGCCGTGTATTGGACATTGTACTCTAAGTAAGCATAATTATACTTCTGGGTAAGATTTGCTGTGGGAAAAAATGCCTCTCGTTGGAGCATTTCACTTAGTGCAAAATTTAAAATTCTTATTCCTTGGCCTCAATTTCAATTCTCAATTTGTTATAAACCCCAACTTAATCATTATTACTGAATTACGGACATGGAATCTCCCATTTGGAACAAAGGCAAAATAGCCATCAAAATGTCAGTTTCAAACCAAAACCACCTGTTGTTCAATAAAGCTTTCAGACTCTCGTTTGAGATTAAAAACAGGTATCGACACATGGCACACAAATACAAGTACTTCTAGACGTTCTGATGACTTGGTGTATAACGCATCCTCAAAGTTTGCAATATTTTTTTAACCCTTTAACTCCCAAAATGCAAAATATCAAAAAAAAAATCTAGAAAAAAAAAATCATTCTGTTTTTTGTAAAATGTTGGAAAGAAATGGTACCATGCAAAAGTAATGCCGGAGAGGTTTCATTTGAATGGTCACACCAAATGAATTTTGTCATTACAGACTCAAAAGTTAGAACTGCATTGCATGTCTCCATAACTGACTCTGAGAGTGAAAAGGTCAATTTAAACAATATTTTATTTCAATATTTACTCTAAGAGCTACAAATGCTCATCAAGCTAGCTTATGTTTCTCAATTTTTTTCTCTGTTTATGAGGTTTTGGGACACTAATTATTTGTGAACCAAGGCACAACATAGCTTTTCATACTGTAACTCTGGATGCAGATCAGGGCCAAAATATTTAAATGAATCTTTAAACAGGGCCAAATGAAATGAAAGTACTGCTCTGTACATCTATCAAATGGTTACAGTTGGTATTTCATCAGTGCTAGAAGTTGAAGTTCCTGGATTTGTGAACTGCCTGTCTATTCTCTGTTTTTTGAAGCGCGCTTATGTGTTTTTTTGCACCCGTGCTGTGTTTCATGGATGCCATGCTGTGTTGATAAGTTGTGGTAAGTCATGGTATCTGATATCACAATCATGGGTCATGGGACTCGACCTAAATTTGAATGAAATTTTAAGAGGTTTAAAGAAGGGATGGAAGAAAGAAAACCAACAAACAGTTAATACCCACACACTGATGCTAATGGACTGTTTTTGGCATCCATCTATTAATAGGCCATTTGCACGATGACGTCATTTTACTACTACTACCAGAACCCTTCAGTTTTTTGTTTTGTAGTGCAAATTAGGGCTATTGTTATTTAAACCCCACCGGGATTACAAAATTTAAATAAGAAAGGAAAAACGAAATGAATTCTGGTAGTAGTAGTCAAATGACGTCATCGTGCAAATGGCCTATTAACTACAAATTCCAATTTTAAAATTTCATTAAATCTTCAATATTTTTTATTTTTCTCAATTCTACAAATCCTTCCAGAAAAACTATTTCCTTCCAAACATACCCAAAAATTTTCAAAACACTCCTTAAAACAGATCTGTGAGATTAGCATACCGTTTTTGAATTGCTTGAAACGTGGGCGAGATACCGGTGTCTCCAGTGGAAAAATGGCGTTCAGGTAGAGTCTCGCGTTAATGTGAAGTGAGGCACCAAGGTGTTTTGGGAAGGGCGTGTTGCGTCCCTGTCTTCACTTGCATCTAATCCCCTTTGACCCAAAATCAAATGAATAGTGACTGGGGGTGATAATGTTCCAGGCTTTCAGATATTGCGGAGCAATAGAAGGGAAAAAAGTCGCAAGGAAACTGGTTGCAAGGGTGACGCACTCTATTGTACGTTTCCTTTTCAGTCAACACTTGCATAATGTATCCTTTTTCTTGTGCGATGTCTAGATTAGTGCAGTTCTGAAAAGATGTCGATCTGAATGCCTGGAACAGGTCATCGTGTTATTAATGTCGTTTGAAACGTCCCCGCCTCTTCCTCTCTATGTAGCCTCCCCCTCGCCGCCCTTTTTTAAGTTTTTAGAATCGTAAAAACGTGGTTTGAAATGTCGGTAACATGATTATAAACGGTACTGACACCCCAGCTTTCTTCTTTGTTATTAGTGTTCTAAAAGAGTTGATTAAAATTATTGACTTTTTATTAGATTCTATGAATTTAAACATGTGCCCCACCCCCCTCCTTTGCTCTCTCTAAAAACACCTACTCTGAGAAAACCCAACAGCGAAAATTGACTTTGAATGTCATTCTTGCTGTTTTGATACACATTTATAGGGCCTTTTAAAGAATTGTGCAGACTGTAGCTGAATATTTTAGTAATGGGAAATGGAATCTTTCCCTGTTCTGGGAGAGGGACAAATTAGGGATAAGCCTAATTATGAGCGCAATTTAAACCAAGCCTATTTGTTGTGCTGTTTAAAGTTAAGGTTGTCATGTGCCAATTGTGATGTCATTGGTTTCCATGGACGCGTCTCTTGTTGCACAAAAAAATATATGCGAAGGGGGCAAGTTGCATTAGGGTAAAAGGAGACAGTTTTGTGTTCTGAAATAAAGGGCTTTTAGGGGTTTACAACAACAATTTGCTATTTACTCAGTTTACTGTGTATGCAAGTGCATTGTATTGAGCTAGCTGGGTATATGCCGGGAATAATTTCAGTATATCGGCATTTCTGCTTGCTGGGGGGCTTGCCACCGTTGAGGGGGTAAATTTTATCTGTAATTGTAGAGTTTCCCCCATCTCCAGGGAATGCGTCCGGGGTGGGGCTGAACGGGTGAATAAGTCCCGCTGTCAATTGCATCTGCATTTTGTACAGTAGAATCTCGCGACTACGATCACTCGTGGAACAATATTGGAGAAGTGGCTGCTGTGGAGAGGCTGTAGAAAAGAGCATTACGAGGTTTGACTTCTTTACCTATTGCACACCTCACCGTCTCGTGACTGGCGCTCGCGCACCGTGAAAGTAGGTTGACCCTTGCCAATAAAAAGACTGGGAAGATGATTACGGGGCAACAGAAGGTTGATTTTATTCAATTTAATGTCCCAAATCTAGAGCCAGTTTATTAATAGAGTGTTTTCACCCCTCACTGACGTCAAATCAAAATTCAGAAGCAGTTTTCGATTCTAAAATGTTTATGGAATTGTAGAGAGTTTAAAACTACACATCTGGGCCAAATTTTGAAGCGAAAGAGCATTTCATTCAAGAGTTATAGGCGAATGAGTATAGACATTTTTAGCAAGAAATGTATGGAGCGGCCATCTTGGTGTCCCAAAGTGGGACACCAACATGGCGGCCAAAAATTTAAAGACTTAAGTCTTAATAACACCAAAAATTTCATCCCAAAATATTGTATTCACTATAAGAGGCATGAAATCGGCTTATAAGCATCTATAATTCATTAATAACTTTCAACTAGTTCAATTTTGTTTACTTTAACGGCTTTTCTGAAATAGCGTGACGAATTGCGTGACCCATTTACAACCTTTCTAAATCGTAAACGAAACATCGTTAAAACCTGAAACTTTTTGTGAAAGATTATAACACTGGTATCCACATACCATGTTAGGGTACAGGGTGGCGAGTTCCCAACCCCCTCCCACCCCATACTAAAAAAAGGAAATAGTTTACCCTCACCAATCTGCCGATAGCAATTTGTTGATTTTAGCATTGAAATAATCTTCGTGCTTCTACCATATCAGGAAAGTGTCTGGTGACCCTAAACTGCGGAGAACATCCTTTCGTAAAATCCAACAATGCACACGTCAGTCGTGACTTTGTTACGCGCGTGGTCTGGGTTTAAATCCCAGGTTGGATTAAAATATCCAGGGATGCAGAATCCGTGTAAGGGTTAACTCATTAATTTTATGGAAGTAGGAAAAGGCTCTCAACTAAGCATTGTAAAAGCGGCTATTTGTAAATTGACTGGAGAAATTGAGTCAATTGGTTGGACAGGGTGACTAAGGTCTCTCCGCGCGTCGTGTCTCCTCTGACAGACTCCAGAAATTGCAAAATAGGGCAGCAAGAATAATTACCTACTCTAATTATGACATTCGGTCTGCTGATATTTTGGAAGACCTTGGCTGGGACACTCTTGAACGTAGGCGCTCAAAGCAATTAGCGGTTAGTGTCTATAAAGCTAAAAATAATCTTTCTTCTAAGGGTCTAAAGAATCTTTTTCGACCAATAACGAATGTTCATTCTTATAAATTGAGAAACAACTTGAACAATTTGTTTGTTCATAGACCCCGAAAGGAAGTTGGAATATTTGGAAATAAATTGTTTGCAGAGGCTATAAACACTGAAATAAATTGTCACAGGCAAAAAGTAAACAAAAAAATTGTTTGCTGGAAGTATGGCAGTTCGACGGAAACACAAAATACATTGTTTGCAGCAGGTGCCGCATATAAAAAAATGTTTGCATGTAAACAAAACATAAACAAAAAGTACAGTTCGATTAAAGTAGCCTTCGCGCAGGGGAGCAAGGAAATCGGATGCGTCTGCGCGCAGGCTAGATTAAACCAAGCTTTGATACACTGATTGCTTTTAAAAAGAACAGGCGGATCACTGCTTGACAAAGACTGAGTAACGCAGCTCGGGTTACAATTACAGTGTTTAAAATAGAATTGGCAGGAGAAAAACGGTTATAGTACTTACTAACTCGTTTGGGACATAACCTGCAGCAAGATTTCGGGGCAGATTCCTCGCAGCTCTTTACAACCTGCAATACCTTCACGTAAAGTCCAGATTTATCAGTTCAGAAATGTAGTGCACATGTGGGCCCTCTCCTCTGACTCCTCTCCCCCTAATGTTGCTCCTCTCTCCGCAATGTTGCGTCCGCATAAATTTTATTTGACTCTAGCATCTTGAACATCAACATTGAAGGGGAAAAAAAGAAAAAGCGGACACCGTTCCAACAGATGTGACCGATATTGTGGGTTTCGCGCAGCTCTATTGTTTTCAGGGCTAGGGTCCATTGTTACGTTTTTTGTGCTATTGTTTTCTCGGCATATCAGAGAAGACCTTGTAAGAGCTTCTATTGCCCGCTTTCGGGCTCGGGGTTTGGGGGAGGAGGTGGAGGTGGGAACCCCTACACCACCCCTGAGCCCGAACCTGTTTTATTTATTTGGGACATCAAAATGGCCACCATTTAATTTTTTTAACCAGTGAATGCGTAATGAACGGGTTATCAGTACAATACCGAGACGGATATGCAAATGAGCACTCGCTCGCTCACTCACTCCTTCCATCAGCTGTAAACTCAGTGACTTAATGCTACAATAGTTACGAATGCGTGTCGTAACAAGAACAGCGTGAATCCAGTGATAACAATAACTAATTTGTTGTTAACGAATATAAACAACAATAAGCTTAAAGATGTTTCGCATTTGAAGTCTTTAATGCGTATCTACCTTCAAATAACAAAATTTAGTCTCAGATGAGCATGTGATCCTCGGTGGCCTCGTGGACTAAATTCTCGGCCGCGATTCTTTTTTTTTTTACCTCGAACTGTACATTATCCTTAACAAAATCCTTACGGTTATTTTAAAAAAATACCGTGTCAGTGTGAAAACATAAGCTTACCCAAATATTGCGTTGCGTGTTAGCATTTCTTTTTCACGGGTTGGCTCTTAGGAGCCTTTGATTGGAACACCAATATAGCCGCCGTGACGTCAAGTGCAAACGCACTGTGTATTATTACATTTCTTCCTCTTGAGCTCGAAACGTTACCCTCCTGTATCGAGCAATAAACCCTTTAAGCCCTGATACCAACATTTAAATTCTCATTTCTTGTCCCTATACATTTCCTAGAAAAGTAGTGGAGAGAAGTTGTTTGGACATCAAGAGAATTCATCTTGTGTGATCATGTCCTTAATTCTCATGACCTTTTTGATTGATAAGGCATTGATATTACAAGGAGAAATTTGATGCTGATCACTCTTAGGGCTTAAAGGGTTAAAAAATAGTCAAAAAGCGTAGCGTTAAACGGTTGAGTTTGTACATGTGCTGATTCGATTTTTTGCTCCTGAACCGAGGCATAAACCGAGCTACTACTACAGGACCCACCGTTTTACGAAAAGACTGGTGATTTGTACCCCCTAATACGATAGTGTCTTGTTGGTATAGCCCCCATTCTATCAGGAGTAGAAACGGAGAAAAAGATTCAAACCTTCCTGTGTCGTTTTACCGGGGGGGGGGAACTCCCATATGAAAGGGCGGGGATACTCGTCGGAAATTTCGAATTTAACCCCTAAAGGAGACCAATCTAGGCGTGGCTCAAACTTTTTTTTACCCCTAAAAGAGACCATTTTAAAACACTGACAAATATATTATATTTCTTCGCGTGCAACCCTCATAAACCCTAAACGAGTCAGACTTTGATAGCTAAATATAATGGCGTTTTACCTAGAACACCCTAAGTGAGACCAAAATCTGAAATTTACACCCCTTAGCGATACGACGAGCATCCCCGCACCCCCCCCCCCCCCCCGGGGCGTTTTACTATCAGTGCAAGCTTTATTCACACAATATAATTTAAGTCTCATCTGAAATTTTAAGGCAAATATATTTTGTTAGAAGCTTATCTGTTATGAGCTTTTGATTTTGTCTATTGGGCTCATCAGATAGGTAGTATTTTGTGTAGCCTCTCTACCACTACACAAGCTGGGTCCTCGTCGATTGTACCTGTTAATTATGACCACTCCCCTTAGTATAGCGGTCCCGGGGGTTCAAATAGAAACTAGCAAAACGGAAAAAATAGCAATATTGTAAAACAAATCAAAGGGCTCTTAGAGCCAGCTCATTCATGTAATGGACAATTTTCATGGTCATAATCAATTTTCATGGTCATAAAGCAGATTGTAAAGCACGTTTTGTACGCGCGAGCCTCAAGTCTGGATCGAAACTGGTGGAACTCGAAAAATGTTCTAGTGTGACTATCTTGACCGCTGTTATTGATGTGTGTGTTGTATATTGAAGAGCTCTGCTCCAAAGAAAAAGCACAACAATAAAGCAATGTTTTTACGTACTTTAATACCAATAAAAACGCAAACAATAACAGACCTCGGCAATTTTCCAATATGGCCGCCACGATAGCCTGCCTCGTGCCTTTCCATTTCCGGTCATTTTCACTTCCGCCCGATTACGTCACTTTTTTCCGCCCGATCTACGGATCCACAACTTCCGTCGACATTTGCTACCCTCACAATACCTCATTCATTGCGCATGCACATTAATGAGCTAAAAAAGGAAAACGACCTGAAGTATGAGAACTTTTTTTCAGCAGTTTACTCTTTTTGTTATTCCAACTAACATCCTTCAAAGCACTTGTATTGAAACGAATTACATCATAACCCAAAAAAGCCTAGTTACAAAACGTATTTAAACAAATTTTCCGGACGTTTTTGGATGAAACCAGTGCTAGTCACGGTTACTCCGCCCTCACGCAAAGTTAAACCCCAACCGTGGCACAAAGGGGGTGGGATGTCGCCCCTGAACGTCCAAGGGTTAATGAACTAAAATTCTATGCTAGGTTTTTATATTTTTACACAACAAAGCTATAAAACTATACTATAAAACTACACCAAACTTACACACCATGTAAGATGGCAAAAATGTACAACAAATAAAATGACCACAAAAATTGAAGTTAGGAACTAGAAACGCAAGAACAATGTTAATAATTGAAATGCAATAGGTAAAAATATATAACGTCAAGAAATAACAGCTTTTTTCCTGGCGCAAAATATTGGTTAAACTTAGGCTTATAAATGGAACCAAGCGTCACAAAATATGTTAACGGGAACTACTTAAAATCCCTTCATGCTCTCTTTACGCTCTCCACAAAGAATCCCTGATTCATTATTGTTCTAAAACATATACATTCTAATTTTCTAGCAATTTACTGGTAAAGTTAGTGTAAGTGTTAAAGTAGAGCCGGATGGCCTTACATCTGGGTTTACAACCGCGGCCAACATATTTACAACAAATCCTAACATATTAAACAACCCTTCAACTGGAAACTTCGTGTAACATGTTTATACTGGTTGAACCCCTCCTTCACTGTGCGAAAACATTAAAACTCAAAAAAATCCTAAAAAAATACAAACAAACAAACTGTAGATCTTAAAATCAGCACAGTACTGACACCAGAGATCCCCACGCAGTAGACCAATAAAGGACACCTCACACAAAGGAAACAGACGAAAACATTACAATTGAAGCTAATTACAAAGCGATGGTTGACCGACTAGCAAAGGAAGCCACAACACACTTTCTTCTCGGAAAGGCCGACTCCCGTCACTTTAGGAGATTTCTAAGGTGTCTTTCTCTTAATAGGATGTCTTAAAAAAAAAAACGAAATATTGAAAAATAATGGTACCGATCAACTGTTACATGTAAATAACTATGTACCACTCTTTTGTCAGTAAATCTTTTAAGGGTGCTTATGGGATCATAGCTATTACCATAGGAGCACTATAGCTCTGTGTAAAGAGCCCCTAAAACTTCGTTTTGCGAACTTTTTTTAAAACCGGCTAATTTTAAGGAGGCTCGTACCCATTTCTCAAGTCCACACCCTTTCAATTTTAATGGGCCATATCTTTTGTTGTTGCGCATAAAAAGACAAGCCACTTTGCATGCAAACACACAATACACTGAACTTTATAGGAGTATAGGATTTGTTTACATCGGTGCTTCCATGGCAACGAAATGGTGATCCTCCGAAATTAACAAGTTGCTGAGTTTCTCTAGATCGAGGGAAACTTATGTAAAACCCGCTAGTGGACTAATTGATTTGGCCATGGGCTTCAACTGGACAAAGTTTAAAAGAAATGTATGAGAGCGTTTTTGAAATTTTTGGGGATGAAGTTTTGAAGATTATAAATACAGTGAAAAACATACTATCGACAAAATTGGCTAATATGTAAAGAAAACGATGCGCGATGGGAATGCAGTTTCATCTCATAGTAGTTTGACTCCATTTGAAATGGTGTGTGAAAAAGTGAGGGGCTAGCTTTGGCCGATTGCGAGAAAGAAGGATTTGATTAGCGTGCGTTCAGCTGCTCTTGTTGCCATTTTTGTATGTAATTTGGTCTACACCTACAAATGTGATGATAATTTGGAAACCGCGAGATAATTTTTTTTTAAAATTTGACAATCTCGAGATTAATCATCAACTTATATGGCCTGCAAGTTTCGAGGACATTGAAGACATGCAAGACAATAAAATAGGGCCTCCAATGTACCAATTTTTTCCCGCAGATTTTGTGTTTATAAGTGAGCGTCCTCATTATTCACGAGTATTGTTTTCAAGTTTCATATGCACGTGCAAAATTTTAGCAAAAAATTTATTTGCATCGAACAGAACGCTCGATTGTTTTCCGAAGAATTTTCCGTAACGTGCTAATGGTGGCTTGAGAATTGTTCAGTATAACATTAGGCACTCGATGTCGCGTTATCACGCTGTAATGCAGCCATACCGAGGGTCTCTTTAAAATTGCAGGACAAGAACATATCCCAATTTGAAAATTTATAAACGAAATGCAGAAACACTGCTTCTGATGTTGTTTTCATCAGTACTGTTGTCAATGATATTTGTAACGCAAGCCAGGTATTAGCATGTTTCGGAAAATTCTTCGGAAAGCAATCGAGCGTTCTGTTCGATGCAAATAAATTTTTTGCTAAAGTTTTGCACGTGCATATGAAACTTGAAAACAATACTCGTGAATAATGAGGACGCTCACTTATAAACACAAAATCTGCGGGAAAAAATTGGTACATTGGAGGCCCTATTTTATTGCCTTGTATGTCTTCAATGTCCTTGAAACTTGCAGGCCATATAAGTTGATGATTAATCTCGAGATTGTCAAATTTAAAAAAAAAAATTATCCCGCGGTTTCCAAATTATCATCACATTTGTAGGCGTAGACCAAATTACATACAAAAATGGCAACAAGAGCAGCTGAACGCACGCTACTCAAATCCTTCTTTTTCGCAATCGGCCAAAGCTAGCCCCTCACTTTTTCACACACCATTTCAAATGGAGTCAAACTACTATGAGATGAAACTGCATTCCCATTGCGCATCGTTTTCTTTACATATTAGCCAATTATGTCGATAGTATGTTTTTTACTGTATTTATAATCTCCAAAACTTCATCCCCAAAAATTTCAAAAACGCTCTCATACATTTCTTTTAAACTTTGTCCAGTTGAAGCCCATGGTCAAATCAATTAGTCCACTAGCGGGTTTTACATAAATTTCCCTCGATCTAGAGAAACTCCGCAACTTGTTAATTTCGGAGGATCACCATTCCGTTGCCATGGAAGCACCGATGTAAACAAATCCTATATTCCTATAAAGTTCAGTGTATTGTGTGTTTGCATGCAAAGTGGCTTGTCTTTTTATGCGCTACAACAAAAGATATGGCCCATTACAATTGAAAGGGTGTGGACTTGAGAAATGGGTACGAGCCTCCTTAAATCTATCTCGTGGAAATTTCCAAACAGGCTGTTGCTAGATCAGAAAACGACATTCCACTGTATGAATTGTTCTCAAACGTTTGCACAAGAAAGGAAATATTCAATATTGCTTGTACAAAAAAACTCAAGATAGGTTACCGAGCAAACTTTCAAGACAAACAGGACAAAGCCAGAAGGTAGGAACTCTGACAGGATGGCAGTAGGCTCCTCTTGTACCCAGGAGGCATGACAGATACCAGGCATTTAAAGAAAACGTGTCTACACACAGCATTAATGAAATCCTACGGTAAGGCTATACAAATGGAACTCTTCAGTAGTACTTTTTTATAGTACTGTTTTTGTTTCATTTTATGTTTTTAACAAAATTAAATTTGGTATTTTTCAGAGAAAATTTGATTTTAGCTGCCTTGGCAGTAGAAAAATTAAATATAAACTGTCGGGGTAAATCAAGGTCTTTTATCCGCTTTAGTTTGTCAAGTTCTAAAACAAGGATACATCATTTTGTTGTTCAAGATGATTGCGTTGTACAGTTGTTCTTCAAGTGTCCCCACTGATGACATTCGCGACAGAAGCTGTCTTTATTAGAATGGGCGAATTTGCACCTTGACCCATACTTGCAGTTATTCTTGAAGTGACATTCTTTGTCTTTATCCGAATTTCTGAAGAACTTCTTTTCGTCATCAGTGTGGCCATGCGTGCACTTCAAACCATTCGTACAATAAGAGCGATGTCCGCACTGTTGGGAGTACTTTTGAGATTTTTCTCGCCTTTTTTTCTGAACAACTTGGAATTGCTCATTGCCAGCACTATCATCACCTTTTGTAACCGATTCATCTTGACCTTGGTGGTCCGACGCTGCAATTTCAGAAATATCATCTCTTTCTGTGCGCGATTTATTTCGGCCCAGGCGGCCCCATGCTTCACCTTCATTTACAGGAGTACCAACATCAATTTCTGTTTCAGAAGCGCTACTCCCGCTTAGTTCTTCATCTACTTCACTCAATACTCTATAGCTGTTGGTGATGCAGATTTCTTCCTTATTACCAAACTCTTCGCGATAGACAGGCAGAAGAACCACCTTTCCTGGATATTCCTGATTCAGACGTTGAAAGATTTCTTCGAAGTGATGTTCAAAGCCTTTGTCGTCTTTTGACTTAACTTCTTCAAATATCAGGAGAACGTCTTTATAATCCCTCGGATTATCCAGTCTCTCCGGTCCTATCCAGCAGAACTTGAAAGGCCAGCCTAGCTTTTTACTCATCTTCTTCTGCCAGTCTTCAACAGAGCGGAAGTTCTTTATAACCACAGATCGGTTGTTCAGTCTAGAACAAATCTGTTTTTCACTAACTTTAAAATTAGTGAACGAGATATTTTCTAGGTGCGAGTCCAAAGGGTAAATTGTCAGTAATTCCGGGTTGTCTTTTGCAAGAACTTTTAGTGCTTTCGATGTGCCACTGTTCCACATCCAGACCTCAAAAGACCATTTCTTACTCAGTCCCTCTTTTACTGCAGGTATAACATCAGCATCACCACTGACAAGGACAATCTTTCCCTTGGCTACGCTTCTATCAGACACAAGAGTGGTTATGTCCGCTACCATCTGGTGGTCAACCTGCTTTTCCTTGTTGGTAAAACTGCTTCTTTTTGATGTTTTCACTTCCCATCCACGTTCCCTTATTTGGTTCCACACACTGTCTATTGGTGGAGGTTCTGATCCGTACAGGATACCCCAGGCAACCTCTCTGCCATTGGCCACAACATCTGTTACTCTACCTATGTCCAGGCGCAACCTCGGGTCTTCTACACATTTTAAATTCGCCTTCTTGGCCGCAAGCTTTTTCCCTTCGATCCACATATTGGAATCATCAACGTAAATGAAGACGTGCTCATCAGGTACGATTGGTTTGATTGGCTTAAGTATTTTACCACATGGGCAAGCTATCTTCTTGACGTCGTCATCGTATGTTTCTTCAGCGAGATCCTCATGACAATCCCGACAGGTCTTGTGTCCGTCGCTACAGCTCCAGTGCCTGTGATACGTTGTCAGCTTTCTACTGCAATTTTGATGTTGGCAAATACCGGCACTTATAAGGGAGTCTAAAGAGCAAAGATATCTTTATTAATCATCAGTACTATTTACATTTTTTTTAAAGTCCTCCAAATACCTCGAGTGTTCGGGGTTCTAAAAAATTGGAAAAAGATACGATTTTGACAATAAAGGAAACCTCGACCAAGTAATAATACTCATGATTGTGAAAGTCGAAGACAGATTCCTCTTAACAAAATCTTGGTAGGAAATGAATGCTACATTTTCCCAACACACACTATCTTTGGCGTAAATTAAGACCTTAATTTACAGTGTAAGGGCAACTGATCCGACCCAGATTAATCTTTATGACAAGTAAGTAATAATTTTGCTCTGGAAAATGACTAAAGTAAATGTTGCCACTGAAATACAGTGAATTAGACTGTTACTGTCCCGTCTATTATCTTAAAATTCTTAGAAGAGCAAAATAAACGAAGATAACTTTTAAAATGCAGGTATGAAGTTTCAAATGAAGCGCGCTGGGCGTTATGGGAAGGAAAGGGCGCATATCGCCATCTGACTGTATCAAGCTATTCTGACTTAGAATATTCCCGCGCGCCTCACATTACTTGTACATAGTCTCTTCTCGCCCCCAAATCAACTAAATGGCGACTGTGTGCGAGTCTGGTCGAACACCATAAACCAGCGTAAACTGACGCACTTGGCCTCGCTTTGATAAAGAGACTAAAGATCGCTAAAGTCGAGGTCTCCTCGTACTTCGCGCTCGTCGGATTTGATTGAATGAACGAACGAAAAAAAACAAACGAACAAATGAATGAATTGATTTTATTTCAGTGTCTGTTCTTTTAGTATGCCGATCATTGAGAGACATCAATCGGAAACACCAAGATATATTTACACTTAAATATTCTTGGTTTTCATCAGAAAGTCAAAATACGTTTGCTTCCATTTAATCCAAACATAAAGGCTTTAAACAAGGGTAAATGAAAAAAGTGTTAAATTTGACTCTTTGTTTTGTTATTATCGTAAAAAAGGGTTGTTGTTCATCGTGGTGAACACACTAGTAAAGAAGTATTTTTCGTTTGTCTCACGATGTAGTCACTTCCGATGTGGATCGCGACGTTTCGACTGCATACTGCTAGTCTTCTTCAGGCGATGGGGTCGACTGGTTACGCGTCACCTTATGAAGCACGATGCTCTGCTGTGATTGGTTGGTTTTCAACAGCTGTGACTGGCGCATTTTGATCCTCGTTGTTTCGGCGAATTGTTCCCTCGGCGGTCCGTAGTCGTACGGCTCTCCTGTTGAATTTCTATTCCACAGTCCCTGTTGATGTTGTTAGGGTTAAGTCTTATGTGGATCGCCTCTTTGACCCTGCGTGTGTACCAATGAGGATCACGATCAATAAACTTTACTTCATTCCAAAGCGGGTGGTGTCCGGTGTTGTGGGCGTGCTCTGAAACGGCGGAGGTCTGGGTACGGGCGAATCGGATGTCTCGGTCATGCTCTTTTGTTTTGTTATGTTATGTTTGTTATGTTATGTTTGTTATGTTACGTTTGTTTTGTCATGTTTGTTTTGTTATGTTTGTTTTGTTATGTTTGTTTTGTTATGTTTGTTATGTTATGTTTGTTATGTTATGTTTGTTATGTTATGTTTGTTTTGTCATGTTTGTTTTGTCATGTTTGTTTTGTTGTTTGTTTTGTTATGTTTGTTATGTTATGTTTGTTATGTTATGTTTGTTTTGTCATGTTTGTTTTGTCATGTTTGTTATGTTATGTTTGTTTTGTTATGTTTGTTTTGTCATGTTTGTTTGTTATGTTTGTTTTGTTATGTTTGTTTTGTTATGTTTGTTATGTTATGTTTGTTTTGTTATGTTTGTTTTGTTATGTTATGTTTGTTATGTTATGTTTGTTTTGTTATGTTATGTTTGTTTTGTTATGTTTGTTTTGTTATGTTTGTTTTGTTATGTTTGTTTTGTCATGTTTGTTTTGTTATGTTTGTTATGTTATGTTTGTTATGTTATGTTATGTTTGTTATGTTATGTTATGTTATGTTATGTTAATTTTTTAACATTCTAGAAGAAAAGAAAAAGGTAAAGTCGTGTAAATTTTCTGTTTTTCTTTCGTGCTTCTGGCGACAAATTGGATCCATCAAATTTTAAAGGAATTTGTATTAATAGCTGTCTTGGAAAACTATTCACCTCAGTACCTAACATCAGATTGCAACATTATTTAACCAAGGAAAACGTCTTACATCGCGCACAAATTGGATTCCAACCAAACCATCGTACATCCGATCACATCTTTACCCTTCGAACATTTTAAATTGATAAACATGTAACGCATACTACTGGAGGTAAATTATTCACTTTTTATTCAATTTACTGAAAAACAAGATTGGAGGAAAATTTTATGATTTCATTAAAAATCTTTATTCAAAGTCTAAATGTTCTATTAAATCAGACCATCAAAGGACAATATTTTGATTACGCCAATGGCGTTAGACAAGGCTGCGTCCTCTCACCAATGCTCTTTAACCTCTATCTAAACGAATTTCCTTCTCGTTTAGATACAATAAACATGGATCCGGTAGTATTATCTGACTACTAAGAGCTGACTTGGAAGGTACGGCAAGTAGACTAACTAGATGTTATAACAGGCTTTGGGAAACTGATAGGTGGCCGAAAGTATGGAAGAAGGGACTTATCGTTAAAATATTTAAGAAAGGCGATATACGCGATTGTAACAATTGGAGAGGAGTGACCCTACTACCCGTCATTAGTAAGATATTCTGTAGGATGATGTTGGAGAGGATTAAGATAGGGGTGGACAAGAGGCTTCGAAAAACAGGCTGGGTTTAGAGCGCAGAGAAGCACAACTGAACATCTTTATATTGAGGAACATCTTAGAGCAGGCAAATGAATGGAGGGCGGGTTTGTACATTCACTTTGTGGACTTTGAGAAAGCCTTCGATTCGGTACACAGAGAAAGCTTATGGAACATCATGAAGAGTTATGGGATACCAAGTAAAATGGTGAGAGCGATTGCAGACATATATGAGGACTTCGAGTGCACAGTTATTGATGGAAGTGAAACATCAGATTGGTTCAAGATCAAGTCCGGAGTAAAACAGGGATGTGTGATGTCGGGGTTTTTGTTCCTATTGGCCCTGGATTGGATCATGAGAAAGACAACAGCAGACAAGAGAAGAGGGATACGGTGGAATTTCACCACAGTATTGGAGGACCTGGATTTCGCAGACGATATCGCCTTGCTGTCATCCAGGTTTAATGACTTGAACGAGAAGACTAGGAGACTGACAGACGAAGCAGCTAGAGTAGGCCTTAAGCTAAATGCAAGAAAGTGCTAAACACTGAGGACTGAATATGCTAACAACAAGGAGAGTATCGCGGTGAATGGCGAGGAAGTTGAAGATGTTGAGGAGTTTTCATATTTGGGAGCTACCGTGGACAAAGAGGGTGGGGGCAGTAAAGATATCAAGAACAGACTGCAGAAGGCTCGTGGTGCATTTAAGAGGCTAGGGAAGGTATGGAAAGCCAGAGGAATAGGAAGAAAAACCAAGATACGCCTATTCAAGACCTTGGTTCGACCGGTTCTGCTATATGGCTGTGAAACCTGGAAGATCACAAAAGCCGACGAACGAAGACTCAACAGTTTCCAATGTCAATGTCTGAGAAGGATTCTGAGGATCAGATGGCAGCAAAGAATATCTAACAACAGAGTAGTGGAGATGGCAGACATCAACAACATCAGCTGTGAGATACGACGCAGAAGGTGGAATTGGCTAGGACATGTACTAAGGAAAGAAGACGAGAATGATTGTTTTACAGCATTGGGGTGGGCACCCGAGGGACGGAGAGCAAGGGGGAGACCGAAGACAACATGGAGAAGGACGGTTGAAAAAGAGAGTGAGAGAGCGGGATGGACAAGCTGGAATGTGGCGAAAGCAGCGGCCCGAAACAGAGAGCATTGGTCAGAAAGCGTGACGGCCTTATGCGCCTACTGGCGCGATGAGACATGATGATGACGAATGGCGTTAGACAAGGCTGCATCCTCTCACCAATGCTCTTTAACCTCTATCTAAACGAATTTCCTTCTCGTTTAGATACAATAAACATGGATCCGGTAGTATTATCTGACGGTTCACACCTAAATTGTCTCCGTTGTGCTGATGATTTAGTTTTGATTTCTTGCACAGTTGCAGGATTACAAACAGCACTAAATACACTATCTCAGTTCTGTAATGAGTGGTTGCTAAATATTAAATCAAAAGAAAACGAAAGTTGTTATTTTTCAAAAGAAACTTAGAAAATCTTCTCTAGATAAGCAACATTTCTACATAAATTGTAATAGAATAGAAACTGTTAGTAACTATCAGTTATCTCGGTGTCAATTTCTCATCAAATGGAAATTTTAGAGATATCATAAAATAAATTTAAAGGATAAAACTGGACGATCTATATTTGCTACAGGCGTCGTTACCTAACAATTGACATTGTCAACAAAATATTCGATTCTTTATTTTTCCCTATTCTCATGTATGGTTCAGAAGTTTGGGCAGTCTATGACAAAAATGATTACAACACATGGCAAAAAGACATAACTGAACGAACACATGCTTATTTTTGCAAACGTTTCTTGGGAGTTAATAAGCAATGTCCAAATGTAGCATGTATCATGTGAGTCGTCATTCTACCACCTTCACAACATTAGTCGCATCCGAAAATTCTTAAGCCCAGATGAAGCAAAGACTGTAGTACACGCATTCATCGTCTCACGTATTGACTACTGCAATAGCTTTCTATATGGTCTACCTGATTGCCATCTCAATAAACTTCAGCGTGTATTAAACGCTGCAGCGAGGCTGATTCACCAAGCCCCTCGGTTCTGCCACATTACAACGCTGATGCTAGAGCTTCACTGGCTTCCTGTCAAACAACGAGTTTCCTTTAAAATCTTTTTTTTTTTGATAAGTTCTTCAAGTGGGCCACCGTGGAAGTCTGTATGAACATCTTCTCCTCTTCTTCTTCTTTTTCCACTTGTGCTGTTCTGGCAAATCCTGTCTTCTTTCCTTCACAACGTTTCGGCAATCCTGCTCTCTTCAGGTGTCTTGTTGCGCGTTAGTTTTTCCGTCTAATGTCTATACGTTTGTCTTTGCTACACTTGTGGTAGCGGATTTTTTTTTTTTATCAGTGAACGCCCCAGATGGCCATCAAAATTCTGGAAAACACTAGCCCAGAAGTACCGTGGGAAAGGAAAGCCCAACTCTTGTCAAGGTTTAGCCTCAGGATGAAGCTATCAGGATATAATGCCAGATTCAGGTTGAACATCTTTCAGTCAGCACTCAGACACTGGGACAGGAGAATAGAAATGGACAAAGCCGGAGAGAGACCCCACCACAGAGAGAAGAACTGGAGGCGTGAAGAGAGAAGAGCAGAAAAGGAAATGAAAACGAAAACGTGGTACGCTGAAAAAACGAGAGATGATGTCTACAACACGTTCCCTATCTTTTGTCCAGCTACTGCAAAGAGCAGCCTAGCTACTATTTGGAGGAAGATTGCAGCAGACGTTACAGAACAAAGTAATGGCAGAGTGAAACCCAAGATCGTAGAACAAGGAGGAACACCAATAAAGAACATACTGTGTATGAAATCACCGGCGGAGACCAACGAGTGTGGGAAAGTCGACTGTCCAGTATGTTTGAGTGGAAAATCGAAAAAGAAGAATTGTATAAAGGTAACCCAAGGAGGTGCTGGATATATCATCAGGTGTGTAACATGCAGAGATAGACAGGTGAAAGCGGTGTACCATGGTGAGACAGGAAGGACACTGTACAGTCGGCTCACAGAACATAAGAAAGGCAATCAGAAGAAGGTGGAAACTAACCCACTCTACAAGCATGATCAGGAGGCCCATGATGGAGATACAGCAGAGTATAGCTACGAACCGATGGCGTTCTTTCGAGACCCGTTAACGAGACAGATAAACGAGGGGGTCAGGATCAACAGTAGTCTGGGTATGTATACCCTAATGAACTCAAAGGCTGAGTTTAGACAAGGCTCTGTTCCCCGAGTAGAGGTAGTGAGAGGACTTCGTGATTAAGGAGAGATTAGGAGGACGTTCACTGAAAAATAAAATCCGCTACCACAAGTGTAGCAAAGACAAACGTATAGACATTAGACGGAAAAACTAACGCGCAACAAGACACCTGAAGAGGGCAGGATTGCCGAAACGTTGTGAAGGAAAGAAGACAGGATTTGCCAGAACAGCACAAGTGGAAAAAGAAGAAGAAGAGGAGAAGATGTTCTTTAAAATCCTCATTCAACATTCAAAGCAATACATGAAATGTTCCCAGTGTATATTCAGGAATTTATATTACGCGAACAGGAGAGGCGCTATAGCTAACGGTCCTCTGGCGGCACTCTACTAGCAAGACCATCACGCCGGGCTAGAGTGTCGCTTGGGGACCGATTTTTCTTTGTGGCAGCGCCGAAGCTCTGGAATGCGCTGCCACGTGACATTAGAGATATTAACATAATATCAAATTTTAAGCAGAAACTGAAAACACATCTTTTTAATCAGGCTTATTTTTAATATTAGTGCTATTTTTACTTAATTAGGCTAATTTTATAGTATATTTTTATTGTAATCATTTTATCAAATTTTACGAGTTAAGTGACAGTTTTTATTTTTAATTTTGTCATATATTGTTAGGCGCATTATGTAACGCCTTCCCAGTCGTTTTGTTTAACACGTGACCCGGTCACGCGCATCCGGGATTTCAGTTTTGGTAAGCTCCACGAGAGAGCAGTGTGTTTTTTGGCAAAGTCGCCCAACGCAGTTCTTTAGGCTTCGCACGAAGCATGTTGTAATAGCCATTACAGTCTTTGACGGTCCCTTCGGTCCGTTAACATCTTGTGAACCAGCATTAAACGGAACTAAGGATCTTGTTAGACGTTTTGGTCATTGTGAAGTGAACCTTTCAGAATTTCTGCAACGCATGTTGCCCTCGCGCCGCCTTCACCCAAAAGCGGTCGCTACAGTCAAAGACTCGTATTTACCTCAAGGAACTTTGAAGACTTCTGTTTAATCTGAGGAACTCTAACGAATTGTATTTACGCCGAGGAACTTTACCATGGATTCAGCACAATTCGACGATAAACACGAGGATACCGGACTCGGGCTAACCTTCGTGTCGAAACCAGAGGAATTTCTCATCGAGAAGAGCGCGAAAAAACACATCTCAAGTCCAGCTCACAAAGAAATCGTCGACTCAACAAAGACTGAGGTTAGCTCATCTGTTATTTTACCGGATAATGTGTCTTTACGTCCAAAAATAGAGGAAATTTCATCGATTACAAATGCCGACATTGTTGACGATTCGAGTAACACTAGGCCCAGGACCCTCACGGCCAAAGGGCGAGAATACAATTGTGGCTTGAAGAGAAGCGCTGCGATAGATAAGGACCGTCAGTTTCGCTCTAAATTAGACACTTTTAAAGAGCAAATCCTCTCAGGCAAAGATCCCAAGGAAATTAAGGAAGATATTTCAGCTTAGATCAAGGAGTTAGACGTTGTCTTACAAAGTTTTGACCAATGGATAGAGCTATCAGATGATTCGGATGAAACTCATCAGGCCACAAGTAAACAAACTTATCTGCTTGACACATGGAAAGCAGTTCATGATACAGCCGTGAAAGAAATTGACAAATTACAAAATGATGCAGCCTCTATCAGATCTCAAAGGTCCCACCGTTCACGTGTCTCGAAAGGGTCGGGATCAAGTAGAAGTTCTCGCAAGGAGACCCTGCTTGAATTTCGAGCTAAGAGAGCAGCCCTAGAAGAAACGTTGAAGTTTTCAGCAGTTATTGTTGAACAAAAACAGAAATTGGAACAGTTGAAAATACAAAAAGAACTTGGAGAAGTCATTGCACAAGAGCAAGTCTACCAAAAAGCAATGCAAGAAGAAAACTGTCTGCAGTCGCCTGCGCTGCCGACGGAAACCTATGATCCAATTTCCACCTTTATTGCCAGCAATAATACTGACAAATATACATCTACACCGGATGCGCCTGCTACAACGCCCTTTGGCACTGGAACAACACCAGTGACTAAAGTAACAGAGACACCATCATCTACACCGGATGCGCCTGCTACAACGCCCTTTGGCACTGGAACAACACCAGTGACTAAAGTAACAGTGACACCATCATCTACATCGGATGCGCCTGCTATAACGCCCTTTGACACTAGAACAACCCCAGTGACTAAAGTGACAGTGACGTCATCGTCTACACCACTTGACGTTGTATCTGTATCTTTGAATCAAGACCCTCAAGGATCAACCGATCGAATCTCACACTCTACCACTGCAACCACCTTCAGCTTAAGAGGACAAGTTCCTCCAGTTTACACATTGCCTGCGTGTACTATGTCCCAAATTGGACTCACACCTCCAAGAGGTTTTTGCGGAAATTTTCCAGCGTTTGTACCATCGTCATATACAGCCTACTCCCCTGCACCTCAAGATTATTCAGTGCAACTAACTAACACCCTAGCCAAGATCAGTCAGCTACAACGCCTCCCTCAAGCCACACCAGATGTTTTTAGGGGCGATGAGACTGGCAAGACTAAATTCTTCCTGTGGGAGAAGTCTTTTGATAGTCTGATTGATTCAGCACCAGTGACAGCCCAACAGAAACTACACTTCTTGTACCAATATTTGGATGGCAAAGCCAAGAAAGTGGTAGAGCAGCTTCAGTACTTAGTGCAGAACCCGGAAGGTGCATATCAACAAGCCCGCACAATCCTCAAGGATCGTTTTGGCCACCCAGCGATAATCAGTACCAGTTTTCAGAAGAAACTAACAACCTGGCCAAAGGTGGGACCGAACGATGCAACAGCCTTAGAAGAATTCAGTGACTTCCTTCAACAAGTGAAGATTGCAAGCGAACACATTCCGAGTCTCCAAGTCCTTAATTACCCGTCACAGATTCAAAGTCTTGTCGAAAAGCTGCCATCGTGGTTCAAGCCCAAATGGTCTGATAAAGTGCTGAAACTTCAGAAGAAAGAAGGCAAGGACACATTCCGTTCATTTGCGGACTTTGCTCAAGAAGTGCGTTACCACGCTGAGCGTGTCAACATACCTCAAATTGTTCAAGCTTCAGGTTCAAGTGGTACATCACAGACAGACCGTTTCAAACCTTTGAACCGCCAACCCCGCCTGCGTCCTCCAGCTGTTAATCTGACCTCCACTTCACCCCCCAGTAACAATGGCGAGACAAATGCTAATCACGAAGAACCAAGTGAAATCTCCAATGTGCTTTCAACCCATGCTCAGCAACCGGACACTACCAAAGCTACTGCGGCTAACACTTATTGCTTCTATCACAAGATGAAGTCCCATAGCATGAACGATTGCGAACAGTTTCAGAAATTAGGATACGAAGAACGCAGAGATTTCCTAATGAAAAACAAAGTCTGTCTCAAGTGTGTTAATTCCAACAAACATGTTGCCAGAGACCGCGAACAAGACAGGCTAGATTGCAAGATTTGTCGACAGAAACATGCCACTGTACTGCATGACCCATCCAGGCACAAAGTGATTAATGCCAGTGAAGCGAGGTCTGCTTGCTCACGAGTCTGCAATCAAGGTCATTCTGCTCGTTCATGCGCTAGAATAGTTCTCGTCGAAGTCTTCCATCAAGACAACCCTTCAGCAAGGATGCCGACCTATGCAGTTCTGGATGACCAGTCAACAGATGTCTTCGTCACAGACACTCTTCTCGACCAGCTGCAGGTCAAAGGCCAGGAAGTTAACCTCAATATCAGTACGATTGCGGGCGTGAACACTGTTCGTACTCAGAAAGTAAACGGATTGCACATCAAGGACACAGACAGTCGACACAATTCTATTAGGATTCCGTTTGCATACTCACAAGAGAAAATTCCAGCTAGCCATCAGGACATCGCCACGCCTGACATCGCCCAACTCTGGCCGCACATTAAGGAGATCGCCCACCACATCCACTATCATCCCGGAGTAGAGATAGGATTGTTAATCGGTCGTAACATCCCATCTGCCTTTCAGCCATTACACGTTATATACGGCAGAGACAATGAGCCATGGGCTGGAGAGTACAAGTTTGGTTGGACGATCATCGGTCCAGTTTGTCTAGACAACCAACAAGACAGTACGGCTTGTGCAACAGTTAACCGCATCACCGTACGACGAGAAGATTCTCACAACCTCTTCAATGTTCCAACGAGCAACAGTTCCAGAGAAGAGGCCGTAGCCTCTTTATTCGCTTCCAAACATCAATCTAAGGATGTCACTACGCCCCAGCAGATAAGAGAAATGATGCGATTGGATTACAGTGAACTACATCATAGCCGAACCATCCGAGGCACTGAGAACACCGAGTCTGTCGAGGACAGACGTTTCAATGATCTTCTTACCACAAGCATCCACACAAATGAACTGGGCAATTGGGAAATGCCGCTACCACTGAGGACAGACAACTTGAGTCTGCCGAACAACCGAGAACAATGCCTAAACAGGCTACTAGGCATAAAAAGAAAGTTTCTCAAGAATGACAAAGTATTGAAGCAGTATACTGAGTTCATGCAGAAAATGTTTAACAAGAACCACGCCAATCTCGTCCCATCAGATCAACTCAAGACCGCCACAGGAAAGGTGTGGTACTTGCCTCATTTTGACATTTATCACCCCAAGAAACCTGACCAAATTAGAATCGTTTTCGACTGCAGTGCCATCTTCCACAACGAGTCTCTCAACAAACATCTGCTACAGGGCCCTGACATGATGAATGCCCTCGTTGGTGTGCTCTCGCGGTTTCGAAAGGATGAGACAGCAGTGACATGCGACATTGAACAGATGTTTCATAGTTTTCACGTCAGCCCGGAACACAGAGACTTTCTACGATTTCTGTGGTTCAAGGATAACAACTTAGAGAGTCAAATCGTAGAGTACAACATGAACGTCCACCTTTTCGGGGCCGTCTCCTCCCCAGGAGTTGCTAATTTCGGTCTCAGAACGACAGCAGAAGCCGCAGGGAACAGTTCGGCAATGAGGCTGCAGATTTCTTGAAGAACGACTTCTATGTAGATGACGGGTTGAATCTTTCGCCACACCAGCTAAAGCAATCAATGTCATCAAGAATACCTAAGCCATGTGCGCAGCAGTCAACCTACGCCTGCACAAGTTTGCCAGCAACAGTGAGAATGTGCTGGAAGCCTTACCTGCTGAAGATCGTTCCAAGGACTTGAAGGACCTCGATCTACGTCACGATGTCTTACCTGTCCAGCGATCCTTAGGTACCTATTGGTGCATCCAGTCTGATACCATTGGATTTCGAATTGAGCTCAAGGACAAACCTCTCACCCGTCGCGGAATTCTATCAACTGTGAGTTCAGTTTATGATCCGCTTGGTGTCATTGCACCTGTCATCTTAGTCGGAAAACAGTTGCTCCAAGAACTGTGCCGCGAAGGCATCGACTGGGACGACCCAGTTCCTGCCCACATCCGTTCACAATGGGAAAAATGGAGATCGTAACTACCTCTTGTGGAGACGATCAAGATAGTAAGGTGTCTCAAGCCACCTGATTTCGGCGAACCAGTTGCCGTGGAGTTACACAGCTTCTCCGATGCCAGCAACACAGGCCTCGGCCAAGTAACCTACCTACGTCTTGTAAACAATTCAGGCCAAGTACATGTCAGCTTCCTGATAGGCAAAGCTAGGGTCGCGCCACTAAAGCCAATGTCAATTCCACGCCTTGAACTGACCGCCGCCATGGTTGCTACCAACGTAGCCTCCATGCTCAGCCAAGAGCTTAACTACAGTAACCCGGTGAAAGTGTTTTACACGGACTCTTCCGTCGTTCTAGGGTACATTCGAAATGACGCGAGACGCTTCCATACGTATGTCGGAAATCGTGTTCAACACATCCGCGACAGATCAAACCCACAGCAGTGGCATTACGTTAGCAGTCCGAACAACCCAGCTGATATCGCGTCAAGAGGTGCCACCACCAAAGAGCTTTCTGAACACGAACTATGGTTCAATGGCCCTGAATTCCTATGGGAAAACGAAGTACCGGTGATCAGCCTAGACCAAGTTGCGGATCTACAACACGAAGACGTTGAAGTCAAGAAACCTAAGTCCACCGTCTGCATTTCAAGCCATGAAGAAACCAAGAGCGAAGAGAAGGAGAGCTCTCATAGTATTCTAGAACCAGAACGCTTTCGCCATTCATCTTCCCTCATTCGCCTAAAGAGGAGCGTTGTGCGCATCCAGAGAATGATAGAACAGAGACGCCCTAACAAGCAGTTCAACACAAGGCCCAACACCGGCCCCCCTACAGTCGACGAATTACGCTTAGCAGAAGAAGTAATTGTCAAGTCAGTTCAGTTCGAAGCATGTTGTAATAGCCATTACAGTCTTTGACGGTCCCTTCGGTCCGTTAACATCTTGTGAACCAGCATTAAACGGAACTAAGGATCTTGTTAGACGTTTTGGTCATTGTGAAGTGAACCTTTCAGAATTTCTGCAACGCATGTTGCCCTCGCGCCGCCTTCACCCAAAAGCGGTCGCTACACATTAGTTTATTTTCATAGTAATGCGCCATATAAATTACTAAATTATTATTATTATATTATTATTATTATTATGTAAAAATACAAAAGGGCAGATTGTCATTAGAAGAAAAAATTGACATAAATATCATGAAATTCTGGTTACATCTGGAAAGTTTACCTGAGAAAAACATTGCCAAGCAATGCCTCAAAACCTGTCCAAAAACATGGCAGCAAAAAAACAGCAACATTTAAGCTTATGCACAAAGTCTTTATGTCAAACTTCAAATCTAAACATCTCCAACACTTCAGATATTAACAACTCTGTTGAAATTATTTCACGTGTCCGATTAACTGATAACAAAACTGCAACAAGCCAACAACTTGAGCTGTTAAATTCAAATAAAAAGCTTAAATTCTACTCCAACCTTCAAGTGAAAGATTGCCAAAAGCTCACTTCTGGGATTCCATAAAAAATTCCCACCATAAAAAACAATAAATTTCGACTGGGGAATCATAATTTAAGAATAACAAGAGGCTACCAGTAGCCTTTACTCATGCGCAAGAAAGTTTTATGGTTTATTTTAAACGTGTCACGCACCGCTACCACCTCAACGAATTTTGCGTGACACACATTGCACCATCAGTCAAGACACGTTGATTTTTTCTGTACTTGCTTTGAATATTTAATTTATTGATCCCCGTTCAAACCCGCATTATAGTCTTATACTTCCCAAACCGTGAATTATTTCTATTACATTGGGCATTGGGTTATTCCAGAAAGAACCCCCCCCCCACCCCACCCCACCGACGGATGGCAAGATTGTTTCGTTTCATGCAAATTTCGTGTGGAATGTAATTCGATCGCGCACTCCACAATATTTGTTCTAAAGGTCAAAACATATTTCCTTGAATGAAAATGTCATTCCCTTGAATAAAAGAGTCAAACGCTCATCAGATTTCATTGATTTTCTGTTTAGGGAAGGCTTGGCGATTTGTTTAGCCTAATTGCAGCGAGGAGCGCTAGGGTCTGCGAATTATATTAGTCTCAAGAGCAAAACGCGTTAAATTATCGCATCGAGGAAGCTCTCGGCAACGCAAGCAAATCAAAGAATTTCTCGTGCGGCCGATATTTCGCAAAAATTCTCACTGATAACAGAAATAAACAGTCCATGAAATGTTTCTTACAAAGTAAATGGACATTCAAAAATGTTATTTTCTTCACTGTAGTTTTCCAGGAATGCTTGAAAATTCTTAGTAAAGTCTGCCGCTTCGAGCTTCGAGTATGAATTCTGTAGGAACACATATCTCGCTTTGTGCCGGGCTTTGTGTCTCGCTTTGTGATCCTCACAGGATGATTCCATCGCTTTCAGCTCTCTAACTGCCACTTCAAAGGCATACAAATCGTCTTAAGGACTCTTTCTTTCCATTTCGAAGTCTTCAAAGGCATGTTTACATTTTGGTAATGGAAAATGAACGTCTGAAAAATTGAAGTGTAGAGCACAGAAGAGGCCATATTTGTTTGAATCTGAAATTCTTCTCTGAGTGACAAACCGATTCTCTCTAGTCCCCCCTAAAACCCAGACATGTGCTCGGTAGACGGATTTTGATTGGTTTAACCTTCCTGAAGCCTTTTATAACAATAGGGGGCAAAAATAACTTCTAGGGGAGGCAGGGGCGAGTTCGCGTACACTAAACGTGATTACGGGCACGCCACTTGGCACGCCGAAATCACGAGGTCGCGTGTCAACCAATCAGACCAGTGAAAGTCGTCCCGCGGGATACGGGAAACTTTAAAAAAACAAGGCAATTTGTGACTACAAAAAGCGGGACAAAAATCTTACCGAAACCTTGACTCATGCTGCTATGCGCATGAGTAAAAACTGGAAGACACAACAAAACTCCAGAAAATCTGAGAATCTGTACTTTTTGCCAGCTAAATGAAATCGAAAATGAATCACATTTCTTATTTACTTGCCGACATAACAGCAATATACGCGAGAAATTTTTCAATGAAATAAATGAGAAATATCGAAATTTTTGTAACCTCAACAATAAATGTAGCATATTGTTTCTCTTTAACAGCATTGAACCTATCTGTAGGACTACGGCTGCTTTTATTTGTGATTGAATGTTAAATCGACAATCAGATTAACTTGATTATTTAATTTCATTTCATAAATTACTAGCAGTAATCGGAGATTATGGAGACGCGTTCGAAGGAACTTCCTGTGGAAATGAGCCCCAGAAAAAAAAAAACAATAGAGGCGGCCATTTGTAAGACCGGCTACCAAAACAAATCTTAAATTTTACTGCACATAAACCACAGGACAACCAACAGGAAATTAGGATTGCGTTCTTCGAACGCGGTAATTTCAATTTAGATCATATTTAGTAGGTAATACCACGTATATATATGGAAATACTGAAATAAATTGCTGTTGTAATTGAGTGACCGATTTCACCACGCCACGATTTATTCCTCTGTTTGTTCGCGATCTTGTTTCCGCTAAACTCTCCCACTAATCGTATCTTGGTACCGGCACCACTAATGTACCGAAATGAGGGACTCAAAACTCATTTGATTGTACAATTCCACGTTTTATTCCTACCACAATTCGCTCATAATCCCTAAAGAGGTCTTACACTCTCGCATCTCGCTTCTCCGATTTCAAATGTCAATCAATGAAAATATCACAACTAATGTGTTCATTATTCTTGGTTTTCACGTGACGTCAAAAAAATTCGAAAATCATAAATTGTAATGCCTTCTGAATTTATATGTCCACCAGGTTGAAGATGACTTAAAAATAAATCTTTTCACAAGTATCCAACCCGGTAGCGTCTTTCGTTTTGAAAATACAGCATTTTGAATTTCTGACTTTTCACCCTACGTGACACCAACATGGCGTCCGTGACAAAGCTTTTTCCTATGAAACAAGGGCCTCTCCTCGTGATTTTTGGCACTTTGGGCAGTTAAAGTATTAGGAATGCAGTTTATGCGAATGAATAGTAGTTTACGAGAGAAAAGTAATCGCTTTCAGAGCGAAAGTGAAGTCCAGATGTTTTTATTGACCAAGATGGCGTTTCCATACAAAGCTCTGTAAATTTGAGTCGAGGTTTTTTATTTGTTACTCTTTTATAACATTACAAATTATTGGCTTCTTTCACTAAATAGTTTCGATTCTAAAACATTATATATTGGTGTCCCTCCGGGATGGCGTTTCCATACAAAGTGTAAGAGACCAAGTTTGGTGAACACAAAAGACTTTATTCTCACAGTAGAACTACACGTACGGCCATGTTGACAAACCCGACAAGAGCACATGGCCAAGCTGGACTGTGATTGGCTGGTTAATAACAATGACGTATCGTTACACCCTTCCTTGTTTCAAAAAGGAAAACTAATCACGGGTTGTAAACAACATAACTAGTAAACAGAAATAAAAGCTAGATTTCAAAACAAAAGTGTCCAAGTTCTTAGCTTTTTAACAAATAGTAACAATGTCACTTAGTCACAACAAAGTCCTTAAGGTGACTAGGTGGTCTTGGGGTACGACCGCTGCGGGTAACTGGACGATCAGGTGGCGGTTTCGGGGCTGGAGGCTGTTCAGGCATGTCCAGTGGCTTGGGACTACTCTCAGGTTTCTTGGGAGAGGTTGCTTCTCGAGCTTCCTTGGGTGGTGGTAACTCTGGAGGGATACTGGTCTTTGGAGGGCTGACAGTTGGTTTGGAGCTGGTGGGACCTTCAAACAACTGGGTCCTGGCTGGGATGCGGATGGGCTCAGGGCTACCCCCGGTGCATGCTGGTTCCTTGCTGTTTCTCAGGTGTCTACGATTTCTCCTGAAAATCTTTCCATCCTCAGTCCGCACTTCGTACGATCGCACATCCACTTGCTGTTCCACGCAGGCTTTAAACCATCGGCCAGATCTATCAGCAGGCTTCACACGAACAATTTCTCCCGTGCTCAAAGGGGGAAGTTCCTTGGCACTGATGTTGTAGTGCTTGGCTTGAATCTGCTTTCTCTTTAGGAGCTTTCCATGAATGTTCTCAACAATTTTGGGTTTGAGCAGCTCACTGGTCATAGGAATCAGTGTTCTTGTGCGACGGCTGAACATCCTTTGCGCTGGAGAGCTTTCTAGGCCTTCAGTGGGTGTGTTTCTCCAGGTCAACAAGGCTAGGTAGAAATCTGATCCAGCTGCCTTGGATTTCTTTAACAGACCTTTGGCTGTTTTAACTGCGTTCTCTACCTTGCCATTACTTTGCGGGTAATGAGGAGAGCTAGTAACATGTTCTATGTCATAGCTGGTCATGAACTGCTGGAATTCATAGGAACCGTAGGGAGGACCATTGTCACTCATTAACTTGTTGGGTATCCCATGTGTGGAGAAGTGTTTCTTCAGGATGTGAATCACTTCCTTGCCAGTTTTGTCCTTCAGTAGATCAATTTCAAAGTAGCTGGAATAGTAATCTACTGTACAGAGATAATCTCTGCCATCAAAGTGGAGGATATCGCATCCGACGGTTTCCCACTGGCGATTAGGAATCTTGTGAGAAATGAGAGGTTCCTTCTGTTGGTCGTTCTGATAGGTGGCACACACATCACATTTTGCTATGTAATCACGCAGGTCAGCATTCATATTGGGCCAGTAAACGGTTTCACGCGCACGTCTAAGACAGCCTTCCACTCCTGTATGGGCTCCATGCAGTCGTTCGCGTATCTTGGGCCTTAGGCTGACAGGGATTATGCATCTCAGGCCTTTGAACAGTATTCCATCTTGGGCAGTAAGCTCATCTCGCACCATGTAGTATGGGTGGAGTTCTGGGGGTAGGGTTTCTTTCTGATCTGGCCATCCCCTCAGGATTACTTGAGTAAGGCTCTGAAGTACTGAGTCAGTAGCAGTTTCAAGCTGAATCTCTGCTAGCTGGGTTTCTGAGATGGGTAGGAAGTCAACAGCATGGATCCGTTCGGTCTCCTCTTCAGCTGGGGATCGAGCAGTGGTTGGCAGATAGGCACGTGACAGAGTGTCCGCCAAATACATTTCAGGACCAGGCTTATAACGGATCTCGACATCGTACTGTTGCAGTCGCAGTAGCAGCCTCTGCAGACGCTTAGGGGCTGTCGCTAACGGTTTCTTGCAGATGGTCTCCAAGGGCTTGTGATCAGACCACAGTACAATCTTCCTGCCATAAACATACTGGTGGTTACGCTCGACACCAAAGACTTGCGCTAATAGCTCCTTCTCAATCTGAGAATAGTTCCGTTCGCTTGTGGTAAGAGCTCGACTGGAGTAGGATACTGGCTGGCCATTCTGCATTAGGACGAATCCTATACCATTAGCTGATGCGTCACCTTGGCCTTCGACTGGCTCACTGGAGTTGAAGTATCGCAGAACTGGAGCTGACGTGACTACTTGTTTCACATTATCAAAGGCTTTCTGCTGCTCTGCTGACCAACTCCACTCTACGTCTATGTGGGTAAGTCTTCTCAGGGGTTCACACAGCTCTGAAAGTTGGCTTAGGAACTTTGACAGGTAGTTGGTTAGGCCCACAAATCTTCGGACTGCTGCTACATCACTAGGCCTTTCCATCTTCAGTATGGCCTCGACTTTGCTTGGGTCAGGTTTAACTCCTTCAGGCGTCAACACGTGTCCAATAAAGGTGGTTTCTGTGCACTTGAGCTGTAACTTCTCTCGGTTGAGCTTCAGGTTTCTCTCTCTGCATCTCTCTAACAGCTTCAGTAAGTTGGCATCATGGTTTCTCACAGCCTCTTCTTTACTAGCACCACGACCGGTTATCAAGATGTCGTCTGCTACCTTGTAGATTCCTTCGAGGCCTTCTAGGTTCTGATCCAATTTCCGCTGAAAACACTCTGGAGCAGGAGAGATACCGAACGGCATCCTCAGATATCGGTAACGACCCCAGGGAGTCTGGAACGTAGTCAACTTGCTGGATTCTTCATCAAGCTGAATCTGTAAGAATCCATCCTTCAGGTCTGCTTTCGAGAACACCTTGACATCGGCCAACTCGGGGAGGATGTCTTCTATCACTGGAAGCGGATAATGGCTTCTCTTGAGGGCCGTGTTGAGGCGTTGCGGGTCGATGCACACCCTTAATTTGCCATTTGGTTTCTCTGTGACTACAAGGCTAGACACCCAGTCTGTAGGCTCTTCCTCTCTCTTTATCACATTGGCTCTCTCTAGGCGGGTTAGCTCTTGCTTCAGCCTTTCTTTTAGGGAGAGTGGCACACGACGAGGAGGCATGATTGAAGGTGCAACACTCTTGTCAACTTCTAAATGTAGGGTACCTTCCATGCAGCCTAGACCCTGAAATACATCTTGGTAAGTTGCAGCAATTTTCTCCAATGTAAGTTCCTGATAACTCTCCTGAGCGACGGGTTCAGAAACTTGTAAGATGTTTTGCTGTTGGACAGTGATTAGTCCCATTTGCTGTGCCGCTGAGGATCCGAGGAGAGGGGTGTAGTCTTCATCAATGACTGCGAATTCAACACGATACTTCTTCTTGTTCTTTGGGTTGCGCAGAGACACTTTTGCCACACCTAGCAGCTTCAAATTTGTCTTGGAGTAAGTGGTGAGTTTCAAGTCAGTTTTCTGTATCTCAGAGTCCTTTGGGAGACATTTCTTAGGCAACACATTGCATGAAGCTCCTGAATCGACTTGCATCTTCACTAACTCATCTGCTATCTCCATGTGGGCGAAAATTTTACTCTTGAATTTTGACATGTCCACAGTGTTCGCGGTGTGATCTAGAGACACAGACAAGATCTCTTCCTCTGAAGAATAAGCAAGCTCTGCACTATCATCGAGCTGGTGCACTTTCTTTCCCGGTCGCTGAGAACGCCTTTTCTTGGATCCACTCGGAGCATTCTTCACACATTTAGCCGCAAAGTGATTCGCTTTTCCACACGCAGAACACGTTTGACCATACGCAGGGCATTTGTCCCTTTTTCGCTCATGTTTCCGACCACAGAACTTACAGTCGGCGCTTAGCTGATTTTTAGAACTTTTCCAGCCATCCTTCGGTGCTTTTGGCTTCTTCCAATCTTCCTTCTGGTTAACTGCATTCGCTTCTTCTTCGATAGTTTGACCCGGTGTCATGTCTTTCAGTTGTGCTGCGGTAGCTTCATTCGCTCGACAGATATCAACACATTTTGACAGTGTTAGCCCAGATTCTTGAAGTAATTTTCTTCGTATGCCTTTATCACGGACACCACAGACGATTCGATCGCGGAGAAGATCTTCTTTCAAGGCTCCAAACTCGCAGGTTTCGGCGAGCGCTCTGAGTGAAGTGACGTAAGTGTCAATCGATTCTGCTTGTTCTTGCGAGCGATTATTGAACTTATAACGCTCGTAAATGATGTTTGTTTTCCCGATACAGTGATTTTGCCAGAGTTCTAATACCTTGTTTATGTCTGACTTTTCGTCTTCACTTTGAAACGGGAGTCCGTTGTGGACCTCGAGAGCTTCTTTGCCGATGCACGTGATAAATGTGGCTACACGAAGGCGGTCTGCTTTGTTTTTCAGGTCAGTAACTTCTTCGTAAGCGTCCCAAACCTGGCGCCACTGCTTCCATTCTTTGGAGAGATTTCCAGACTGTAGCTGTATTTTCGGCGGCAAAGCTACGTTGCACGAGAATGTAGTTGAAGTTGAAGTAGTTGAGTTTGTACCGGCGCTCGAAGATGGCGGCGGCGGATCTGTATCTGGCATTTTGACTACACTTGCAATTGCCTTCGCTGAGCACTTGTCTTGTCTTCTTCGCTGAACGTGTCGAGTTGCACGTTTCGTAAATTGAAGATCAGGTCGTCTTTACTTCTGACACCATGTAAGAGACCAAGTTTGGTGAACACAAAAGACTTTATTCTCACAGTAGAACTACACGTACGGCCATGTTGACAAACCCGACAAGAGCACATGGCCAAGCTGGACTGTGATTGGCTGGTTAATAACAATGACGTATCGTTACACAAAGCTCTGTAAATTTGAGTCGAATGCTTCGGCGAATAATTCAACAACGGAATATTGCACAGATCTGAGACTTCGCGAAGTTGTTTATTTGTTACTCTTTTATAACATTACAAATTCTTGGCTTCCTTCGCTAATTCGTTTCGATTTTAGACCATTTTAAAATTTTATGGCGTGACAGTGAAAACCAAGAATACAGGCTATTCGGAGTCATAGAAAGTGAAATTGCTGTAATTAGCCAAATTTCTAAAATTCAGCTGTATATCTCAAGCAAAAGTTATGAAATGTTCTAGAACACGCTCACTTTTATAACCTGAAATTGCCTTTATGTAATTTTCTTGATCATTGTGTGCCATATAATCGAAATATCTAGCGGGATTTATTTCTAACATTGTCTTAACGGCATTAAACATCGAGTCTCCATACGAGTCTCCATTTTTTAGTAGTTCTCGCTACTGCTAAATTCCTTCGAAAATGTTATTTAGAACTTTAGGAAATAGAAAGAACAGAAGACACATTTTCTATTTTCCCCAGTTTCAAAAACGGCTCGCCGATCTTGTCTAGGGGACAATTTTTGAGAAGTGTGTATGGTGACATCGTAGTTTGCTATAAGAAAACTCCGTGATTTTTATGCAATTAATGTATATTATCTATATTACATACATACACATACATACCGGTACATAGTTTATTTGGTAAAGCAGGTTAAAAATAAGGCAGCTAAGCTGATGTGGACCTGCTATACTATCTAAAAATTCTACTAATTACAAAGTTATAAAATTGAATGCATACAATAAATGAGTCCATCGTATCACGTCTGGCGTGGAACTAACTCTCTCGATCACTGACTTTGTGCGTACTGGAGTGATTATACTCCAACTGTGAAACAGAAGCTATTAGTTAGTGTGTAACATTATCTATCACTATCTATTACACTAGCGCTACACCTTCATAGAGTTAACCCGTGAAACACAATCTAACAATTAGTGTGTGATAGTTCAAATTAAACATAAGAAAACAATGGAATTATTGTCTAATAGTGCGTACTATTCTACTAACTATTTCACGGGTTAGACTAACTGTAATCGCTCTAATATTTGAGGATAATAGAAAATGATACGAAGTACTACGGCGTAAAATCCTACTAGTGCAATTCGTGACAGTTAACAAGCTGTTCTTAGATGAGTCGCGAAATAAACTGATCCGAGTAGATATAGAAGAAGGGTTCTGGCACACTTTCAAAATCGTAGCAAGTTAACACAAAACAGAAATTGACGTCAGTTGACGTTCAATTTAGCAATACATGAGATGATTGATTTTCTGCTCGTTCGCATACGTAAAACAAAAACAAGTCAATTAACATGTGTTATGTTAAATTTAACAAAATGGGGAGGAATTTGATTTTTAATATTTTACGTTCGCGAACGAACAGAAAATTGGGGAACGACAATCATTTTTTTTTGTTGTTGAATTTAACATAAAATAAAATAAAATTCTGTTTTGTGTTAACTTGCTACGATTTTGAAAGTGTGCCAGAATCCTTCTTCTATATCTACTATTTTTTTTCCCCTCATATTGACCACAAAAAAACATACCATTTGAGAATATTTCACTCCAATAAAATCTGGCGATGGCAACTCTCTCAAAAAATCTCACTGAAAATTTCATCTCAATCTCCAATGACCAATAGCCAAAGTCATCACTCCATCATCCATCACAACTCTCTTGTCATCATCAGCACTCAAAGCCATTTTCCAAATTTGCTCAGTGAAAATCTCATGCAGATGTGACCGGAGAGAAATATTTTTCATTGGAGGAAATTTTTCACCATGAAGAACGCGTACAAAATCTTCATGCGAAATCCTATTTTTCACCACATTCTTTTTTGTTCCCTTTGCTTTCTTGATTCCTTTTCCCTCATCTATCTTGATGGAATAACATTTTGGTCTCAACCCAACAAATTCACGAATGATTTTGCCTCCTGCTTCATCTTTAAACATTCCTAAAATTTTCTTGTTCTTCCCAACAGGAAAGCCATTTTCTACAGCGAAATGATCTTTCGGGTATGCCGATGTGTCAAACCATTTCTCAACATCTCCAGCAGTGTCAGCGAAGAAATCATCCGTTTCAATCTCCAAAATCAGGGAATCTGTGTCAGAATAGAGAACTTTGACTTTCTCCCACTTTTTTTTCACATAACCATAATGAAATTTGAACATGTGAATTTTGGAGAGATCGAGAATGGCTGCTCCAACAAAAATTGGTTTGTTCAAAATAACTTTTGTTTTCCTCATGTGAATAGCAGCCACTTTCTCTCCAAATTTGGTTGCGTGTTTAAAGTTGATCTTTTTCACCAACTTTGCTTTTTTCTTCCTATCATTTACCAGTTTCATGTTAATTCTATTCCTAACATTTTCCATGGTTTTCCCATAAACAGCATTGCTTGCCAGTTTGGAAAGATCTTTCTCAAAATCATTTTTGGCGGCTGTTCTCAGTTTCGTATTCCATTCAATGAAAGGTTTCATGAAAGCTTCTTCTCGAAATCCAATTCCTCTCCAAATCTTTTTCAGTTTCATTCCCAGGGAAAGAAAAAATTTCAAACTCCTTCCATCCAAAACCATTTTCTCTTTATCTTTGAGATTGGGAATCAACTTACAGAATCCATTTACCTCCAGCAATTCCGGAGCCAAAGGAAAATCATTGTGGAAATCATGCAATTCATCTGGATATTCCAAGTCAACTTCCAGGACACATCCATGACCTTCTGAATCAACAATCTTCTCCCAATTCTTCAAAACTCCTTCACTCAACCATTCAAATCCTCCCACAGGGAGTGGTTCCACCATCGCAGTTGGATAAAGAGAATTTGCATCGAGATAAACGATGAACTTTGATGGTTGGGAAGGATCAAAATCTTCCATGAATTTGTTGTTTGCTCGAGAAAATCTGTGAAAGACTGTGGAAACTCCTCCACGAATTTGTCTTTCAAAAAAACGAACCATTTCTATATTTTCTTCGCAAATCAATTCCAACTCAACTCCTGTCATTTTCAACATAGCATCCCAAAAGAAAGAGGGGGCAGTCAAAAACCATGCGGGGTCCAATAGATAGTTTTCCATCAAAACTTTCCTGAAATTTTCTACAACATCTGCCAGGAGAAAAACATCCGTTTTGAGATAAAGATCGTGATATTCTCCCAGATTTGACATTTCAAATTTTTTCCAGACATTTTCAGCGTGAGCGAAATCTTCATCTGAAATTTCTTCTCCAGACAACTGGGAGAAAAAGGCATCTTTCCCAGGAAGCTCACAATTAAATTTTTCAAATGAATCCATGAATTCATAGGGAAAAACTCCTTTTCTGGAAAGTAAATTAACATCCTCTGGGAAAAATCTTTTCAAGCAATGCAACTCATCTTTCCCCAAATTTCCAACAAGATTTGCTAAAGAAGAATTCATAAATTTCAGGGAGTCAACAAAGCGAATTTCATGTTTCAAATCATGTTTTTTTCCCTCTTCATCTTCAAATGTTCCCCAAACAATTTTCAGGGAGAAAGAAACATATTTTTCATCATTGTTTGGGATTGCATCAATCTCTCCAAATTCATTTGTCATGTTTTTGATGAAAAGATGGGAATCATATCCATCCAAATTGTGAATGAAGACTGGAGTGAAATCTGGCACTTTCGCTTGCAAATTACAATATTCATGAGCAGCTCCGCGAAATTCTCCAGTCAGATGACAATGATCAGCAACTTTTTTTTCCACAATCTTTTTCCTGCAAAGCCAACAAATATCAGTTTTCTCAAATGCTTCCTTTTCTCCTTTCTTCCAAAGAATTCTCTTCCAATTTTTTCTCAGCATTGGTCTTCGCACATCATTTAGAATCCATTTCACCTGATCAACTAATTTCTCCAGAAATTCTCTCCCAACATCATCTCCTTCTTTTCCACGAAAGAAAACTGGGGAGAAATCAACCCCAACTCGGCTCACAGGAAGAAAACAAAAGCTGCAGGGAATATCATGTTGAATTTGCGTTGTTTTTTCCCCAATTTGTTTTTCTGTTTTTTTCAAAATTGACTCAAAATCAGCGTAGATGACAAAGGGAACGGTTGTTGCGCATGCCACTTTCTTGAATTTCATGATTGATTCTGCTGGAGGGAGAACAGCTTTCACTCCATCATCCGTGCAAAATTCTTGATGAACATCGAGTGATTCTTTGGAGTTGAATGAATTGAGGCAACCATCACAAACATGCCTTTGGTTTTTGTTCTTAGAATCTTCTCCAAACCACAAACGATTTAAATTATTCACCAAAGCGAAATGTTCATTTTCTCCGCTTTTCAGTTTGAAAAGAAAAGAAAAACAAACTTTTTTCACATTCAAAGAAGCCAGTGAAAAAACTGGACTCCCTTCCAAGGTGATTTTCCGAGTTCTCAAATCAGGGAACATCAAGTATTTCAGAAGAGCCGATCAAAAAGTGTTCTGGATTCAGGATGAAGAAGACACACCATTTATTTCGATTGATGGGGAAGATTTTTTCACCGCAGAGGAAATTCAGGAACGATTTGGGTTATCACGCACAGTTTTTTTCAATCAACTCTGCAAGAAAAAAACACATTTTCTGGATTCACAGGAGAAATCTCACGAAGTCACTTGGGCTTCTCCCAGATTGGAGCAGCTTATCCATTACACGAGAGTGAAGGCTGCAGATGAAAAATTTCTTCATGCTCGGGCAAGAAAAGGAGCCTCCAAATTTTCCACCACCAAACAGTTTGATATGAACAAATGCGTTGAAGATTTTCAAGCCACGTTTTGAATTTTTTCTCCATTGGAGAAAAAATGTCAGGTGAAAACAAATCCACTCCTCAGCAAGAGGCAGAAAAAATTCAAGAAGATTTGATCTGGGAAAAAGCGTGTGACGCAGAAAGAAACTTTCAAAAAGCGGTTGACATGGCCACTGGTTTTCTCCCAGTCCGACTGGAAGAGGATCGCAAGTTCATGGAAAAATGGATTTTTCACGATTTAATTTATTTTTTATCTCCTCCCAAAAAATGAATCCCGAGAAAATATCTATCTCCAACTGCTCTCTCGACAACCCCGTGAAAAAATCTTCCGGAAAAATCTCTTTCTGTCTCCTCCCATGCCTTCACAATGACAAATGGCTCAAAGTGAAACTCCAAACCAAATTCAAGATTTTCGCTCATCAAGGTGACTCGTTTTCTCTGGGAATCACTCTTCCGGAAGAAAACATCAAATTTTTCAAAGATTTGGAAAAACATCTCAACTCTGCTGCGATGAAAAAGAAGCAGGCAATCAAAGAGATTTCCCCGTCTTTTGCTCGATTTCAGGAGGGAGATTTCACTCTCGTGAAAATCGACAAATCCGAGCAGGAAAAGATTTATGCCAAGATTTATCCCTCCAAACTCAAGCACACGGATTTCTCGTGTCGATTTTGGGAATTGTGCGACGATGGGAAGAAAAAACCAATCCTGAGGCAAAAAGAGCTCATTGGCGTTCCTCTCCGGGGGCAAGTTGTGTTTTCAATCAAACATCTTTTCTGCGGAAATCTGAAAGCCATCACATGCATCGTGGATGAAGTTTTGGTGGAGGAAAAGGTGGAAGCTGCTTCAGAATTCGATGAGTTTGAGGACAAGAATGAGGACGATGAAGTTTGATCTCGCTGAGATCAGGGAGAAAATCTTTTCCAGAATTCAATTCTGGAAAAGGCAGAACTTTTTTCAGATTTGTGCAGATTCGCAGAATTTGCAATGAGTTGATTCAGTCATCATTTTCTCAAACAATTCAGTTTGTTTTTTCATATCTGCGGCAATCTCTTCAACCCACTTTTCCAAATTCACATAGCTTTCCATCAGCAGGTCAATGGAATCAATTTCGTCGTCACTTTCACTCAGTTTTTTTCTTTTCGCATTTGAATTTGAAGGCATTTTCTTTCCAATCATTTTTTTCCTCAGGGGAAATTTTCAAAATCCATTCAGGGGAAATTTACCCACTCCGGAAAATGAAAATGAATCCCCTCCGGAAAATGCATTTTGAATTTCAAAACCCCTCCGGAAAAAATGGATTTTTCTGGAGCAGAAAATGCCTTCCGGAAAAAATGGATTTTTCTGGAGCAGAAAATGCCTTCCGGAAAAAATGGATTTTTCTGGAGCAGAAAATGCCTTCCGGAAAAAATGGATTTTTCTGGAGCAGAAAATGCCTTCCGGAAAAAATGGATTTTTCTGGAGCAGATATCTGTTCCAGAAAAAACTATTTTTCTGGAACAGATATCTGTTCCAGAAAAATCCATTTTTGCTCTTTATTTTTTTTGCTCTGGAAAAAACCATTTTTCTGGAATAGATATCTGTTCCAGAAAAAAAACATTTTTCTGGAATAGATATCTGTTCCAGAAAAAACCATTTTTCTGGAACAGATAAACTATTTTTTGCTCTGTATTTTTTTGCTCTGGAAAAAATGGATTTTTCTGAAACAGATATCTGTTCCAGAAAAAAACTATTTTTCTGGAACAGATATCTGTTCCAGAAAAATCCATTTTTGCTCTGTATTTTTTTGCTCTGGAAAAAACCATTTTTTGCTCTGGATTTTTTTGCTCTGGAAAAAATGGATTTTTCTGAAACAGATATCTGTTCCAGAAAAATCCATTTTTTCCAGAGCAAAAAAAATACAGAGCAAAAAATGGATTTTTCTGGAATAGATATCTGTTCCAGAAAAATCCATTTTTTTTTCTGGAATAGATTCCCGGGAAAAAAACACTGGGGAAATCAACGATTCTCAAATGGAAAAATGAATCTGGGGAGAATTTTTTTGCAATCTGGGGTCTATTTTGGGGCATTGTGGGGAAAAAACTGCCCTCTGTGCCCTGCTTTTCTGCTGAACTCAGGAGAAAATGGCAAAAAACCCCATAAGACGTGTTGGTTTGGCGAAATTCTATTTTAAAAAATAAATAAATTAATTAATTAAAAAAAAAAAAAAAATTTTCATAGAAATAGAATTTCAGCACCCCACCCAGGTGTATGGGGTAGTTAACTTTTTGTTGCTCATTTTCCTGCGAAAATGAACTCAAAATTCAGGAAAGTGACATTTGTCCCCTGAATTTTACCATTTGTCTCCTGAAATGGAATTTATCCCCCTGATTTTCCGGAAAATTCGGAAAAATCCTGGTTTTTCTGTCTAAATTTCGATTACCTAAATCGACGAATTGGCATTCGCCGGAGATGTCGATTCGTCAATTTAGATTAATATAAATTAACGAAACTCGGCCGTTAGAGAATGCCGATTCGTCGAGAAAATTCCTGGAGATTTGCGGCATTTTCTCCTGAGAATCCACAAAACAAAGTTCCCCAGAAAATCATTTATTTTTTCCACCTATCCAAATGTGGGTTTTGATAGATGCAGTTTCCAAAGAAAGGCTCAGCGAGAGATTTTCGTCCCAGGCGAAGCTGGCCAAATTCATGCACTTTTCCCCAAAATCTTTAAACAAAGCAATCAATGAAGGAAGAAACAAATTTCAGTTTTGCGGGAGGGAAGTGACAGTTGTCGACCAAAAAGTCACTCGTTTTTCAGTTCATGAATCTCCCAGCGATCCTCCGCTGGCGAAATTTGAAACCGAAACCGAAATGGCAGCATGGATCGGAGTCACAAGGCAAGCCGTTTCTTGCGCTTTCAAAAGAACTGGCTGGTGCCAGAGTTGGAAAATCAGGAAAAATGGAAAAGATTATTTCATGAAACGAATTGCCGACAAGGAACCAGTGGGTTCTCTTCCCGAAGGGGCTGGAGTGGAGCGGAGTGAGGCGAGCGAAATCCCAACCATCACGCAAAAACCGCATGCGATTCCCGTCAAAGTCATTTCCCCCAGTTCAACAAAGATTTATCCCAGCGTTTCAGCGGCGACATCTGAGTTGGGGATCGATGCGAGAACAATTCATGATGCATTGAAAAGCGGGAGAAATTCCTTCACCCGGAGAAGCGATGGAACAAAATTCAAAGTTGAAAAAGCGGATCCCAAATCATGCCCTGGAAGTTCCCCTCCAACTTCGCAATTGCAGGGAATTTCGGAAACATTTTTGCCCCTGACAGCGGAGGAAAGCGCTGGTAATTTTGGCAAATATTATCCAAGGCTGCGAGAAAAGTATCCAGAGTGGGTTGTGACTGAAGATGTTGACGTGGAAAAGCAGAAGACTTTGCTGATGCTTTTCAACCCTGGCACAGGCATCAACTTTCCTGTGAAAAATTTTGAGGATCTCAACAAATATTTTGACAATCAGCGATATTCACATTTCCCCTGGCCAGAGGACTGGAAAGAACATCACAAACGAGGGATCTGGAAGTTCCCCGCGAGAACGAAAGACTTTAAAATGGAAACCTGGATTCGATTTGCTTTTGTCAAAGCCTAAATTGGAGAAATGATTGGATAAAATCACAGTTTATCCAGATAAAATGGGATTTTAATTTTTTATTTCCTTTTTTTCTCCAAAGAAAATGTCGAAGCCAGCACCAACGCATTTTTCAATCTCCGATGGGAAAAAAACCAAAAATTTCACTTCCATCAATTCAGCGGCAAAAGAATATGGAATCTCAAATTGCGCAATCATAAATGCATTGAAAAAGAATAACTCAACCATCACCCGGAGGTCGGACAAGAAAAAATTCTTCCTCGGCGAATCAAAAGCGGAAGATTCACAACTTTCTTGCGAAATCGATTTTTCTTCACTCCCAATGGATGAGGAATGGTTTGAAAAATTCAAGATCGCTGTTTCATCTTTTGATGAACTTTGTCGAATGATTGCGAATGAATTATTCGCGGATGAAGATCTCGAATTGGACTGGAAGAAAAAAGAATGCCAATACAATGGTGAAACCGTTTGCTTGATCAAAATCATTTCCATCATCTGCAGGGTGACTTTTCAGGTGAACAAAGAGAAAGCCCTAGCAGAACTGGAGGAGAAGATGGGAAAAAAAGATTTTCAACCCTTGAAACGATTGTCATTTGTCTCATCTTTGAGGAAAAATGAAAGAACATTTCACGTTGACATATTCAATAAAATCAGGAAATTCAAATAAATTTTCCCCTGATTTCTTGCATGATTTTTCATTTCCCAGAAATGAAAAAATCACTCAAATCTTCCTTCCCATTCCTTCTCAAACTTTTCCAAATCCAACCCCAAATCAATCACAATCCCATCAATCGCTTCCATTGAAAACAAAAATTCATCCCTGTCGAATTTTCCTCCCCGCAAAGCGAAGCGCAAATCACTCAATGTTTTTTCATAGGTGGTGAAAGCGAACTTCGCCATCTCAATTTTGCTTTTCAGATTCTTCATTTCATTCGCGGTTTTGACGACCAACCCCAATCCTGAAATCACTCCCAAAACGATTGGGTTCAAAGTCGCGGCTCCAGCAATCGTCCCGATTGCAACCAGGCCGGAAGAGGTCAAATTCATGAGCAGATTCATTTTCTTGAATCGACCATGCGCTCGTTTCAGACACCAAAATCTTTTGTGATAAAATCGAAAAAGTTTTTTGATCTCTTCCAGTTCTTCTTCCCGAATTGCGGGGTTGATGTGATTGAAAGCAAAAATGCTTTGTTTTCGCGCTCGCTTCATTTTTCAGGGAGAAAATCATTTTTCAATCAGAATTGTCGCTTTTGCTCTTTGAATGGCATTTCCATCCGAGAGAGCCAGATAGAAAGCTTCTTCCTGCCCAACATGGAGATTGAAGGTGAACTGCAGTGAACCAAATGAATTGGTGGAAGGTCTGACTGCGTTCCGAGTGATGCGATCTCCTTTAACAACACTTGTCATGATGATGGTTGCTCCATTCACTGGGTTGGAACCGCGTTGAAGAATGAAAACCGTGACATTCAAAATCCGGAAGTCAGATCCAAATTGTTGCCAATAATTTGTTTCATCTTCCTCTTCATTTGGGAAGATCAAACAATCACCGTGTTTTCCTTTCACAAATCTTGCAAAAATGAAGTGTTTTGACGGGCGAAGCGGCAAATTCAACAAGGAGTGCGAATTCAAATCCAGGTCAGTCTCCATGACCATCTTCCCCGCTTGGAAAACGAAAGGGGAATCATAAACGCTGCTTTCAACATCAGGTTGGGAACCAGCAATGCCATATATGATCAACTTTGCGGATCCTTCTGCAGCTGACTGGGCAGTGCCTCGCCATTTCAAATCCAGGAAAATAAATTCAGGTGGGGAAATCCTCCATTTGTGCATGTGAATGATGGATCTGGAATACCCCGAAAACTTCTTAGTTGATTGCTGATTGATATTCAGACTGGCGCTCACAACGTTGACGCTCACGCCATCCATTGACGCGGGGAAGAATTCCACGCACACGGTGTATTCTCCCTCTGGGAGTTTGAACATATTGAATCCAAGTCTCCCAGAGTATTCATTGAAAAGATCTTTTGTGATTTCCAAGTCATAGGCCTTCTTGTTGAAATGATGCGGCGAATCTGGAAAATCACTTATCCCAGTCACTGTCATATGATGTTCAGAGCTGGATTCATCCACATCTTCCATCAGATAGCGGAATGCGTCCTTTGGGTGAGAGGTTGACGTGATATGCGATTCATTTACGTATTTTTTGATCTTCTCTTCTAATTCCATCGTGTGGGCTACCACACCTCCTATCGCATTATCCACATAAGATTTTGACGTGGGTTGTCGCTTCAGAGTTGGCGTTGCAATATTGTTGATTTGTTGCGAGTTCATATCCAGGTTTCCAGTCATTGTTCCACCTTCCAACGAAAGCTTTTTCGCGGATTGGGCATCCACATATCGCATATTTGCGCCCTGATCGGCAACTTCGGGATCTTTCACGTTAAAAATGGTGTGATTTCCCATATCCAAAGCCGTCTCCATTGGAAACGTCTCTTTGCGGCTGAGAAAGATATTTTTGGTGTCATTATAAGAAACCAGGTTGTTGTATGCGGCTCCCAAATCATGCCATGTTTGCTGTTTTGAGTTTTTCACGTTGAAAAGTTCTTTTAAATCAATATCCTTCGTGACTTCATGAGTGTGAGCCGGAGCATCAGGGTGGAATTTTTTCAGAGTGACCATATTCACCGCTGACAAATCCTGGTTTTCATCCGTGTCCAGATTGACGATCAATTTGCGATTCATTTCTATTTCCCCGGGGTTGATGAGTTTTTGCCCCCTGAGATCAAGATCCCCAGTCATATGGGAAGACCCATCCACCTGGAGAGAATCTGCCCGCAATTGCGTTGCAAGCGTGTCAACTTGGTGCTTTGAGATTGCATCCGAATTCCCCGTTCCTTCAGCGACATTTGTCAGGCGTTTCCTTTGCAGGTCGAAGTCCCCTGCCGGCGTTAGCTTGAAACCAACTCCTGGCAATCCATCTTTTCCATCTCGTCCTCCCTGGGAGGTGCTTGTTTCAGACAGCAATCCATTTGAATAACTCATTTTAAATGCTTTCATCAAAGTTTTTGGCAATGAATTTCCTCGGCTTATCCACATACAGGAAAGAGAACGGATCATGCGTTGCTTTCCGATAATCTTCTTTGCTGACATTGTTCTCCCTGCAGATCGCCGTAATTTCTTTGTTGCTTGGGAATTCGAAGATGCAAAAATGCGAGCAATTCAGGCGGATATCTTTTGGTGTTCCGAAATAACTTTGCGAAAGATAAATCACAGAACATTTCTTGTGCCTGCCCTGAATGAAATAATCAATCAATGGCTTTTGGTTTTTTTCGGAAACAAAATCATCGAAAACAACCAGCTTTTGATTCTCCCCTGACAATTCAGAAACTGGGATGATTTCATCCGGGGATGCTTCCACAACGTCATACCCCGCTTCTTTGCTGAATGGGCGAAATGTTTTCAGCAGATGTTGATATTTGGTTTGGTCAAGATTTTTCGCATAGAGATAAATTTTATCGTAGAAGAGCAGCGGGCGGAGGATCATATCCAGGAGAACATTTGTTTTCCCCGATCCTGAAGGGCCACAGATCAACATTCTGAAAGTTCGATCCGGCATGAACGGGTGAAGTTGTTTGAAATTCGTGATTGGATCCTGACAATCATAATTTGGAATCTTCATTTTATTAATGAACATGGCGTTCTTTATCTTGTTCTTTATCTTGTTCTTTATCTTGTTCTACATCCTGAATTCATGTTTCTGGGATATAAAATGAGTCTTTTGAAATGGCAAGAAATGGCTAAAAGCAAATCTGCTTTGGGGAAAAAAATCAACTTTGTTCACAATGCTATCACCCAGAAAAAGTTGGGTGAAGAGACAAGTCAAATCGGACTTGAAAAAACATTCAAACCCATCACAGCGAAACTGGATGAGGTGATTGAGTCGAATTTGGGGCCACTCCCGAAAATCCGGAAAAAGAAAAAAGCCAAACCGGCGGAGATTGATTATCTCCCCGAAGTCGACGACCCATTTGAAGATATGGATGTCGAAGGTTTGTTTGATGAGGCCGTTCCATCCCGAACAAAGAAACAAATTCCAGCAAGGCCACCAACATATGAAGAAGTTGTGCAAGAGGTAGGGGAAGATCCACCTGAATATGAAGAAGACGACTCTCCCGATTATGCCATGGAACCGGGCGATGAAGGGGAATGGGAATGGGAAGAGGAAGAGGAAGCCAATAAGATATTGGATAGCTTGGACCTCACGAATTATGATAATGTGGAGAAAAATCTCAGTGACCCAAATATCTCATCAACGAGGAAAATCAATTATCTCAAGAATATTGTAACCATTGCAAACTACAGAAGAAATCAGTTGAAGGGCTACAAAACATCTTGGTCCAAAAAGTTCCATAAAGGTGCAATAACGCAAGAGCAAAAGAATTTGCAACATAGCAGAATAGACCGCTCATCCCGAATTTTGAGTGAATACATCAAACATTTTCAAGCGAAACAAAAGACATTGGAAGGTTCGGGAATCAGGAGAAAAAAAGGTGGATCCATCCGTTTTTTCTCCAACCCCGCAGATCTCCTCCAGAAACTTGAGGTCATTGTTGGCTCCATTCTCGCGGGGAATACGAATCAGGGGATCAGAAATACCGGGGTTGGTATTCTTGATCTTCTCCTGAAAGAGGGAGTCATCAATCGTTCCCAGCATGAGAAGCTTTTCAGAAAGTATTTCAAACTCTAAAATGGAAATCGAAAGAGAAATTGTCCTGTCATCCTTTTCCGTCAAGACCGGGGGAAACAAACCAGAAAAATTCACAACAAAATTCAATCGGCCCATTATTTTGGACCTAAATTCCCAATATGTTGTTGGGTTGAACAGAATTATCAATATGAGTTTTACGTGGTATAACATCAATGCGGCATTGAAAAATCAGCTGATCAGATTCAGCTCTGACGGTGGGAAAACATTTTCCGATATCGCCTTTCCCGCTGGGGTTTGGGATTATTCCACTTTGAATGCGGCAATTCGAAACGCAACAGGCCCCCTCGCAGGATCCACCCCAGGAAAGAATGAAAAATTCCCAATCAATCTTGCTTTCTCTCCCACAACTTTCAGAGTAACAATCACGCTGGAAGAAAACTGGCAACTTGATCTCGAGAAATCCAACTTTGGCGATCTCATTGGTTTCGATAAAAAGATTCTGAAAGACAAAGTCAGCATTGGCCCCAGAGTTCCAAACCTCAGTCAAGATACTGATATGTTGAACGTTCATTGCGATCTCACAAGTGATTCGCTTGTGGATGGGGAAGAGAGTGATATCATCTTCTCCTTTTCAACATCTGTTCTGCAGGCCTCCTATAGTTTCACTCTTGAACCCATGAGAGTGATGTTCAGCCCTGTGAATAAAAACAGAATAAGCTCCATTCGGATCTGGATCACCGATGGGAAAAGGCGGGTTGTTGATTTGAATGGGGCTGATACAGCATTCTCGCTTATCTTGAAAAAACAAATAAAATGAAAAGTTATGAATTCTCTCGTTATTATCACCCCCAGCTGGGGCGGTTTGTCTTCCGGCATAAAGGAACAGGTGTCATTGTGGACAATATTTTCAAACCAATGAGGAAGGTCACATCAGTCGTCTTCAATAAATTCGCAAAACCCGTTGCGAAAAAAGCATTGGAATCAGGAATTTCTCACGCTGGGGATAAACTCGGCAAAAAAGCAGTTGAAAAATCTGGTGATTTGATCATGAAAAAGCTGGGAAATATGAGAAAGGGGAAGCCACCAGGCAAAACAAAGCCACCAGCGAGCGAAGCGAGCCGAGCGAAGCTAGCTCGACCACAATCAGCCCCTGCGTCAACCTCCGGAGAGCGACCGCAGGGAGCGCGACCGAAGGGAGAAAGTTCTGATGCTATATTGAACAGGTTGATCTCTGGGCAAGGAATTCGAAAAAGAAAAAAATGATTTAAAATGGCTTTTCGATCGAATGAATATCTTCAAAGAAATGAATTAGTGCGCTTCCAGCTGGATGACACAATCCGAGCTCCAGCTAATGCTCAACATCAACAAAAAAGTGGTTATAAATTCACGATTAATGACCGATCCGCATTCTATGATTGGTATAATGCGTATTTCGAGGTACAGTTTCAACTCCAAAAACTGGCGGATGGCGCTGGGTATGCCGCAGCTGACAGAATCACGGTAATCAATGGCGCTCATTCCCTGATTAATCACCTGAAGATTAGTTCTGCTGGAAAGATTGTTTATGAGACTGATAATCTGCATAACGTTACTTTTATTAAAAATTTGCTAGAATACTCCGATGACTTCAGCAGATCAGTCGCCAAGAACAGTTTCTGGTATTTGGATACTGATGCAACAACCGCTAATACGAATCTTGGATTTGAAGCTCGGCGGGTGCAATCTCAAGCAGTGGCAAACGATGGAGGCGGCGGTGCAAAGAACATTAACACGATCATTCCCCTGAATCGCTTTTCCTTTTTCGAAGAGTTGGAGGATAAGATGCTTGTGCCCATGCAGCTGCAATTTGAGATTAAGCTTCAACAGGATAATGAATTAATTCATATGGCTAATGGCACTGATGATGGAAGAGTTGTCGTGAATAGGTTTTTGCTTTGGGTGCCAAGATTGACACCCAAAGATTCTCTTTATGACAAATTTGTCAGTTCATTCCTGAAAGAAACGCAATGGAAATATCTGAGGGAGATGTATTCCGAATCAGCTCCTACGCAGTCATCAGGATTTTTCCAGATATCCGCAAGTATTGACAAGGTTAAGCATATTTTTGTTTATCTTAAAAGAACCAATGATGCTGCTAAAGAAGAAGATAGCCCTTATCTCATGGACACTTTCAAGCTGAATGCGGACAATGCAGACTCATCCTTGTCGAACTGCCGGCTGGAATATGGAAACGGAGTTTTCTACCCGGAAACAGAGTATGACAGTGAAAGCAAAGTAAGGATTTTCCAGGATGTCATGGCTTATGCAATGAGGAAAAATGACTACAACACAGGGACACAGTTGAATCTGGCCAATTTCAAGTCTCTTTTCCCATTGATCTATTTCGATCTGACTTATCAAACTGAAAAACCGACAAGAGACCCCAAGCAGTTGATATTCAGGTATCGATTGAACGCAGATGCAGCGGCAAATTTCAATGTACATGCGATAGTTCTCTATGAAGAAGAAGTGAAAATCGATAAGATTGGAAATGAGCTGGTTATCGTGTGACGTGTGATCTGTGAAAAACATATCTTGTCATTTAAAATGACAACATATCACCCATATAAAGTAAATCTGTCGAAAGGGCAAAAAAGCAAGCTTGGAAGAGCATTCAAAGCAAACTGCGCTATCACCCTGAGGCTGAAAAAAAATCAAACACGCGGAAATGATGAACTGATGCTGACAGTCAATCAAAAGAACCGAGTTGCCAAAGCCGCATCTCAGGGAAAGGGAGTTGAAATCAAGATATCAAAAACGCAAATCCGAAAGGTAATGAAGCAAGGTGGAAGTCTTTTCTCTGCTATTGTTCCCCTGGCTCGTTCCCTCGCACCCACCCTAGCAAAGACACTTGGACTGTCAGCATTGGCTGGTTTGGCGAGTGAAGGAGCGAGTCAAGTCGTGAAAAAAATAAGCGGGAAGGGAGGCGGGCAAACGGGCGGATTTCTCATTCCCCAAGATAAAATTCAAAAACTGATTGACAATAAACATTTGTTGACAAATAAGCAGAAACAGGATATTTTGACTGCCCTGAAATCAGGAGGACAACTGACGATAAAACCATCAGCAAAACAATCTGGTGGATTGTTGGGAACTGTGCTGGCTTCCATCGGAATTCCACTGGCGCTGGACATGGTGAAAAATTTGTTTGGGAAGGGAGCCGCGCAGCCGCGACCTCGACTGAAAGGAGAAGGAGCTCCTAGAGTTGGACGCCCCAAAGGAAAAGGCGCTCCTAGAGTTGGGCGCCCCAAAGGAAAAGGCGCGCCGAGATTGGGGGCGCATCCGTTTCAACCTCCCCCATTCATCGGAACCTGGGGACGAAAAATTGGGATGGGAAAAAAATCCAAAAAAGGAACGGGACTTCTGCTGGGATCGAAAAGTCCATTCAACAACATCCCAGTTCTCGGGGCAATATTGTGAAACCCAAATTCGTGAACAAACCCCTGAGCAACCTTGATCTTCTCCAGTGGATTGATTTTCTGAAAATTCCCAATTTCAAAGGGATTTTCGCCAGGGATGAAGCCATGCCCCGAGAACACAGCCCCTGCATTATCAATCTTGATTCGCTTAAAAATGCCGGAACTCACTGGGTGTGCTGCGCCCCCGGACAGAAATTCACGTGGTATTTCGACTCTTTTGGGATGGGATTTCCCCAGGAATTCAAAAGTTCCAAACCGGTGATTTGGAACAGCAGTCAATATCAAAACATCAACAGCGTTCTTTGCGGGTATTATTGCCTCTTCTTCCTCCATCAAAGGTCGCAGGGGAAAGATTTCTATGATATTCTCAAACCTCTCAGTCTGACTGACTCGGGGGAGAATGAAAAATTCATAAAAGAATATTTCGATTGAAAATGAAATCATATTGCGTGAAGGAAAAAAAACAAACTGATTGCGTGAAACCAACTGGATTCCAGACTGCAAAAAATGGCAGAAAGATGTGGTTTTGCCATTGCGCTTCCTGCGGAATCAAAAAGACAAGATTTGTGAAAGCGAGCGGAGCGAGCCGCGGAGCGAAATCGGGAAACTGAGTCGGCCCCCGCGTGGCGGGGGCATCGGTGAACTTGCGCTGACTGGCGTGGCTCATGCTCTTCCCTGGCTCGGGAAAAAAACAGTTGAAATGGGTCGTTATGGAGCTAGTGAATTGTTGCGAAATAAAAACACTCAAAAGAAAGCATTGGATTTTGCGTTGGACAAGATGAAACCATTTCTTGCCAAAACTTCTGCGGATATGATGAATGAGTTGTCCACGGCGATTAGGCCAAACAGAAAATATAAGACAGATCGAGCAGATTTGGATGGGGGTGCTTTAGATGTTCATTCCCTGATTGGGAAGCTGCCAAGACCAAAGAAAGGTTTCACCCTCCCAGGGCATAATTATACAGGCCCTTATAACCCACTCGAAAAACAAGTCAGATTTGATGAAAAGGGAAAAATTCTCGAAATTATGCAGCAGCCCACAGGAAAAACAGACGCAGTTGCTATGCAGCACGATGTTGATTATTCAGTCTGCGCAAAGAAAGCGGATCCGCGCAAATGCAAGAACGAAGCAGACAGGAAAATGGTTGCCGCTTTGGATGCCATTCCCTGGAAAGAAGGGCAATGGGGGCATGCTTTGGCGAGAAACACAATTCAAGCAAAACAAAAACTTGGCCTCGGCGCTCCAAAAAACGGGAAAAGATTTTGAGTGAAGGCCAGTGGACTCAAAATCTGGCAAATGAACTTCACCGGCCAATCAGGCGGCGCTTTCCAAAACGAAGAGTTTTGTCATATGGGATTGACAACATCTGGGCGGCTGATCTGGTCGAGATGGGGAAATTTTCGAGGTGGAATAAAGGGATCAGATACCTGCTGATGGTGATCGATGTTTTCTCAAAATTCGGTTGGATTCGTCCCCTGAAAGACAAGCGAGGTCAAACAGTGGCTGATGCTTTCCGAGACATATTTAAAACGAAGCGAAAACCGAAAATGCTCTGGACTGACAAAGGATCTGAATTTTTCAATGGAATAATGAACCATCTCCTGAGCGAGAATGGGGTAAAATTGTACACAACACAAAACGAAGAAAAGGCATCTGTTGTTGAACGCTGGAACAGGTCTTTTAAGGAGAAACTCTTCCGGATGTTTTCTGAAAACAACAATACAATATACTGGGACAAACTTGGCAAATTACTGGATGAATATAATCATCGTTTTCATTCGAGCATTCGGATGACTCCCGCAGAGGCGAGCAAACAGGAAAATGAGAAAAAGGTTTTCGCTAATCTTTTCGGAGATTTAATTTATGCTAAACACAACCCGGCAAAATTCAGGGTTGGCGACAGGGTGAGAATTTCAAAGTTTAAACGAAAGATATTTGACAAAGGTTACACGTCGAATTGGACAGAGGAGATATTTGTGATTGACGAAATAAAGAACACAAACCCTGTAACGTATAAATTAGTTGATCTGTTGGGAGAATCAATCACCGGATCATTTTACGAAGCGGAACTTCAAAAGACAACGCAAGATGTGTTTCGAATTGAAAAAGTTATTCGCCGCGATAATAAGCGAAAACTCGCGCTTGTAAAATGGAAAAGTTACCCTGACAAATTTAATTCTTGGGTTCCATTGAGCGATGTGGAAAAGCTTGGTGTCTAACGCGTTAGACACAAAAAATATTCCGCTGAAAAAAATTCTGGAAAAAAATATTCCGCTGAAAAAAATTCTGGAAGAAATATTCCGCTGAAAAAAATTCTGAAAAAAATATTCCGCTGAAAAATTCTGGAAAAAATATTCCGCTGAAAAAAATATTCCGCTGAAAAAAATATTCCGCTGAAAAAAAATTCTGGAAAAAAATATTCCGCTGAAAAAAACATTCCGCTGAAAAATTCTGGAAAAACATTCCGCTGAAAAAAATTCTGGAAAAAATATTCCGCTGAAAAAATTCTGAAAAAAAAATATTCCGCTGAAAAAATTCTGAAAAAAAAATATTCCGCTGAAAAAATTCTGAAAAAAAAATATTCCGCTGAAAAAATTCTGAAAAAAAAATATTCCGCTGAACAAAACATTCGGCTGAAAAATTCTGGAAAAAACATTCCGCTGAAAAATTCTGGAAAAAATATTCCGCTGAAATCTGGGGGAAATATTTTTTGACTAAAAAAATATTCCGCTGAAAAAAAATTTCATATTTTGTGAAAAATATATATCGAAAATTGTATAAATTTCGTGTAAAGATCTAATTGGTTAAAATAAATCATGTGACAAGCCTGGAATATGAATGTTTTTACATTAATATTCACAAAGTCTGTTATTTCAAAACACCGCTTCACTCCGCTTCGCTTGGCCCGTTTTGCTTCGCTTTTTTTTTTTCAATTCCCGGTGGATTTCCCACAGGAGGCAACTTTGCTTTTGGAGTTCCTTTTTGAGAATCTTGTGTTCCTCCTGGAGATTGACAAAAGATTCAAAAAGGAGTTCAATTGAGTCTTCGATTTCGTCGCTTCGCTCAGCTTCCGCCATCTCCGAATCAGAGACAATGAATTCCTCGTCAGAGGTTGTTGGGGTTTCATCTTCGCTTCTTATTTCTTCCTCTGAACATGTGGAACAATCTTCATGGTCACTCGCGTCGCTTCGCTCGGCTTCATTGGAAAATGCTTTTTCAAGATCCATTTTCTTTCCAATGACATTTTTTGAAGATTGTTTGGATTATTTTTTCTTGTTCCGCCCGTCTGGATGGAAGTTTGAGCAGTTTGAAATCATCTTCATTGGGGCTGAAACCGTTCTTCTTCAACAGGGCGAAAAGAACTTGATGGCAATTGAGAAACTTTTTTCTGCTGGGATGAAGGTCATTATATGCAAGTGAAAAATATTTAAAGTCGTCGATGAGGAATTTTTCCAGGTGTTCATAATCATTTCCGTCGTGACCTGTTATGGGATTAAAAATTGCATGATCGTTGCCATGGACTTTTTTCCACTTGGAAGCTTTGACGAAATCCCTGACTTTTTTTCTTGTGATTTCGTCACGGGGAATTTGGGAGAGAATTTGTTCTTGATAAAATTCGAGATCTTTGAGTGGAATTTGATTTTTCCCCTGATTTTTGCGGATGATATTTTTGAAATGTTCCAGCCTGGGATTTTTGTGAGATTGCCATGTTGTGCGGATTTCTCGAATAATTTCAGGAGTGAAATCGATTTCGTCTTCTTCGGAATCAGACATTTTCTTGCCGGAGAGAGAATTTTTCCCCCTTTGGGAAAAAATTCCACCCAGATTTTCCCAGAGTGGAATTTTTTTTTGCCATCGCCGGCGACAGAATTTTCCTGAAGTCATCCAGAGTGAAATTTTCTCACCAAAATGGTATGTTTTTTTGTGGTCAATATGAGGGGAAAAAAAATAGTAGATATAGAAGAAGGGTTCTGGCACACTTTCAAAATCGTAGCAAGTTAACACAAAACAGAAATTGACGTCAGTTGACGTTCAATTTAGCAATACATGAGATGATTGATTTTCTGCTCGTTCGCATACGTAAAACAAAAACAAGTCAATTAACATGTGTTATGTTAAATTTAACAAAATGGGGAGGAATTTGATTTTTAATATTTTACGTTCGCGAACGAACAGAAAATTGGGGAACGACAATCATTTTTTTTTTGTTGTTGAATTTAACATAAAATAAAATAAAATTCTGTTTTGTGTTAACTTGCTACGATTTTGAAAGTGTGCCAGAATCCTTCTTCTATATCTACTGATCCGATGGGTCAAATGTGTCATGAATCCTCAGCTTGAACGATCACAATCAGTTTATACGGCACAACTGACAGACCTGAGTGCTAAAGCGATTAATTGTTGGCCATCAAGGCAAACATGAAGCACCAGAAAACATCGATCCTTGACAGTTTTGTTTCTTGAAAGGGATTCTTTGTTTGATACGATAAATTTAAAAATCATAAAAAAAAATAAAAATGACAAAATACTAACAAAAATACAGAAAAAGGTAACAGAAATGTTACAAACAGCTGCAAAAACTAATGATAAAAGGCAACACTAAAGGCAACGACGTTTCGTTGTCTTCTAGAGAATCCAAACACTCCTTATTGTCATTGCTATCGAACTAAAGAAATATTTCACCCCGAGTAGAATTACAAAAAGAATCGGACATTTTTACGAGCATTGCGACAGGTAATTAAACCTATTGCGAAAGCGTAAAAAGTGATTTTTGTAGCATTTGAGGTGTCAGAAGCACTTCGTTTGTTAACGCGCGCAATTTTGTTTCAGCAAAAAATGTTAGTTCAGCCACATAAGCAAATCGTTTAGCCAGACGACTATAAATATTCGCTGTGATCTCTGCCTTTTATAGTGTTTAAAACATTGCCGATCTTCCCTTAACATATGCCTTTGGTTTGAATGAGATGGTATTAAGGAAATCTTGACTTACCGATCATTCCTAGACTTGAACGTCTTGAACTCGAAGCAGAATTCGAAGCCATAATTTTCTTGATGTTTCTTTTCTTTAATGGTGCTATTCTTTCCCATTACAAGGTCACGGCGGCCAGGCGATGTGTGTCATGAGATTTGACCAATAGCGGGCGTGGTTTAAAGTGCACGTGAAGTGAAATTTCACTACCATTTTTTTTTTTCGATAATCTGAAAATAGATCGTTTTCACGTGACGTCACAAACTTAATTTTTCCCATATTTATATTTAGTGTAAGATTACAATCCAAAGAATTGCTTCAGCGAAACAATTTCTTTTCCTTCGTCTGAACCAGACCATACAGTCCCCAAATGCCATATCTGATTACACTAAAAAGCTGGATGGAAAAGTCAGCGAGCGCTATCTAAAGAAAATCTCAGCTAATGGAATCGATCCTGTTTTGTGAAAATACAAAACTGAATGCAAGGCTGGCACTACGGCAAAGGGCAGATTTATTAATGGCCAATATTTCGACTAATTGTACTAGTCTTCCCGGCATAATAATAAATCTGCCCTTTGCCGTAGTGCCAGCCTTGCATTCAGTTTTGTATTTTCACATTCAAGTGACGCCTGGCACGAGATCTTTCACAAGGAAGATCCGGCAACTACCAGCAAGTTTAATTTCTGCGTCGTGTGGACCTCTGCATTTAAAGATCCTGTTTTGATAGAGGGAAAACGCTTCTACTGCCTTCCGCCGGTTGAATCGACTGATTTGCCTTGTTTTGGTCCTCGAAACCAGCTTCTACACACAAAAGCAATTTAAATCTTTCCGAAGTCTCGAGGCCTACAATCAAACGGTTTCGTGCTTTGTTTCCAACCTGCAAGGGCATATCATCGCAAACAAGTTAGCAAAAGTGCGGCACTCTCAGCGCACGAACGATGCTTTGATACCAATTTGGATTATTACTGAGAAGGATGGGACAATAAATTGCGCTCACTGTTTGGGATGCAAGGCGGGACTGGCCGAATCATGCTCGCACATTGTCAGTGTGCTTTTTTACCTCGTGGCCTGGACAAAGGTCAATGGAAGGCTTTTCTCTACTCAAATGAAGTACTACCCTTAGGCCTTTATTAATCCTACAAAAGAGAGCCATTCGCATTATAACGTTTTCAAAACCAGATGAACACTCTGAACCACTTTTTAAGGAACTCGAGATTCTTAAGCTAACTGATCTGGTAATCCTTCATGATTTATTGTTTATGTACCAGTATCATAACAATTTACTTCCAGACAGTATCATCAAGACATTCATATAATACCCGGCTTGCTTCGAAATCAACATATTATATTAATTCGAAGGCAAAACAAACTATGGCAAATTCAACATCCGCTTTGCAGGTGCAAAAGCTTGGATTCAATTAGATGAAAGTATAAAACACCTCTCCGTAAGTAATTTCAAAAATAAAATCAATTTAAGCATCTTGCATACTTATAGCTATGTAAAATCACAAATCTAGTTTTCATCTGGTACCATCATTTTTGTTCTATTTTTTTCTTTTTTCGTTTTCTTTCCTAATCTCAGTTTTTAGATTTCTTTTTAGTTACTTTAATTTAATTAAATATTATATATAAAACGATTTGATATAAAAAGCAAGGCTGATAAACGGTACGGAAACGACTACATTTGTAAAAAATCCAATATTTCGAAAGGCACAGCTTTTCTTCTTCAGGGTCTTTACAGATAATAACTCGTAAGGCAAAAAAACGTTACAATTTAAATTTGAAAGGGGGCGGGGGATTAAATATAATACTATGACAGCATAAACTGAAGTGACAAAGTAAATGTAAATAACCGTAAATAACTAAGCAATATAGAGGTAAGAAAAATATGCAACACAACACCACAGTAAATATAAGTAATGGAAACTGAGAAAAGATGTCATGTTTCATCTCTTCTATTTAAACCTAAAGGTTCAACCTATGTCTCCCATTTATAAATATTATTTATTGTTACTCAGCTCGATTAGCTTTTTAGTTATTCTGAGTAATATTACCTATTTTTGTTTGTAATTCTATATTGTAAAAATGTTCTTTGTAAAGTATGGTAATAAAATGTGTGTTGTTGTTGTTCCTGGATACTACCAAGCTAGGGTCCGCGATATCAACTTTAAGTCAGCTAAGAAAATGAAAGCTGGCTTTGATGCAACGATTGAGAATCTAACCGAGGACCTATAGCTTTCTGGGGACTTGAACGTCTTTTTTGAAAGCCTCGCTCAGAAACCGGAATTTTGTCGCCTTTCCGGAAATAAAATGTTTTGCTACATACTCGACCGTGGTCCAAAATAGAGCCTGTGAGGTCAGTCTCGACTTATCCGCAGATATCCATTTGTTTCGTGTCTCCACGGAAAGTTTCCTCACTTCTTCGCCTTGATTAATGATAACTGAAGGTGTTTTTGCCATATAAGCCCCTTGATCACGAACACTCGCTCCCACAGCCAAAAATCGTGCATAAAACCATTTTTTAACATGAACCAGGAGCTTATCAAGCTCCTGCATGAACTCAGCTTCGTGTTTGTGTTCCATGTGAATGTGATGTGCACCAATATGGCGGCCAATTCTAAAGTGGTCACGTAACTGAAAACGATCTTTTGGTGTTTTAAGAATTATTTTCATGGGTAAATAAGTCACTTGAAGTGGCGGGAACATATTTTAACAAGCTATGCAAGTTGGGCATATTAGGCAAGGACCTGGGTTCTAGTGACGTCATTAGTGTGTTTACAACTGAGCATGTCACTTGTTCTACAGTAGAGTTTTGGCAACTTGTGGAAGGATGCTTTCGATTAAATATGTTTTAAAGCGACGCGTATTTTAGCCCCGGGTTCGTCCCCTTCTCCGCCAGGTTTTGTTGTGATCGAACACACGAATACGGCACAAATACATTGTTTGTACCTTTTTGGCCACGCTCGAAATGTCGCAAATTTCAGGCCCAGGCGGGAGTTTTCAAACCGCTAAAATAGTGGATCATCTTCGCGCGAAAACGGGAAAACGACTGAAAATAAAATAAAGGTGATATAAACAACATAAAACCCTAAAACAAAACGATAGTGAAATTTCACTTCAGTCCTCGTGGCAAAGAAGAGTCCCTATATTTGAGCGCGTGGCGTTAAAAATGAAGCATTTTTTTTAGGATTTCAGCGGTCCCAATTAAAAATGTTTTTCGGTAAAATTAAAGAGAAATATCTCTTCTTCTTCATGACTACAATTAAATTAATTGTCTGCTCTAGGCGGAGTGTTACAAAGAGAAGAACAATAAACATGCTCGCTATGATTTAAGGGTCAAATTGGGAGCCTGGTGACGAGTGAAATACTATACAGGCAAATGTCACACAATTTTTTGCCATGAGATGAGTTAAAAAAGACGACAATCTCAGTTGTCTCAGTTCGTTAAGCTGCATTAGTCCAAATTGTGCAAATCCACTGTCATGCAACGGTTAGCAATCTTGGCAAAAAAACAAAAAAAACAAACAAAGCTGAAGCGCCAGCTGTGCCTAATGTGATAGTATCGGAAGCCCCGGGGGGCTACTCAACAAAGTTTTGTACGGGGATGCTCCGCCCAGAGGTCCAAACCCTTACCCTTTCATATACCGTTTTTGACAGAAAGGTACCCCTTTCATATACCTTTCATTGAAAATGGTACCCCTTTCATACAGCCTTTACGTGTGTCTGTTTGATATATTTGGAAAGGCCCTTTTTATAATACTTAAATGGCAGTTTTTCCTACCTTTTTCATGCTTCAACTCGTGTTTTCGCTACCATTTCCTATTCTTCGTGAAATCCCTACCTTTTCAAATACCGGAGCATCCCCGTATAGCCCATTATAGGGAGTACCCCCCGGGATGGAAGCCATGTTACTTATATTATATTACTATTTTGAAATAAAACTGTTGTTTTATATTAAAAATCAATGTTAATAGTTCGTCACCACCGGTATCGTCCCAGTAACGTATGTTTACATTTAAAAGCAGAGTTCTCTATTTGATTGAAGGGAGTAAATATTCGCGGAGTATTATCCTGCGAGAATTGTTTTCTGCGGGAACATATTTTTGCGGATCGAAGTCAATCCGCAATAATTAAAACCCGCAAGAATTTGATGTCACACGGTATCACCAGATTACGTCAATGCAAAACATACATTTCAATTACACGGGTATAAACAACAAATTAGTTGCTGTTTGTCATTGAAGAGTAACTTCTACAAATCTGCAACCATGCTCTCAATATCCTTTTTTGAGAAGGACGTCTTGGTTGTCTGTTCTCTCTTCTAGATCATGAGTTAATTTAACACTTTTGTTAAATCCCACCTTTATCCAAAATGCTGTGCGCGCCGTGATCACTTTCTGTACTGAATTTCTTGTAACACGAAATTCACGCTTGAATGCGTGCAACCAATCAGATCACGCGTATGAACAATGGAGCATTTCAAAACAATAACAAACGACTGCAACGTCTTTTGGGTGAAGGTGGGTCTTATAGCTGTAACCTCCTCCCCAGGGCCTCCCCGGCGTCCCCGCTTTCAAAATGAGGGGTCGTGCACAGAAAGCCCTGGGCAAGACTGCCAAAATACTCCAAGAATTGTGGGAATATTTTGTCACGTGTTACACGATGAAATGGCGCTTTTGGAGGTTATTTTCACTAATTGGCAGGAGTGTTTGTTTCCTGGCAATCTAAAACAGTTGTTTAATCGAAATGAAGGCATTTCATCATGTTTTGCACGACAAAAGGGGCAGAACGCAGCTCTTACAAGGTCTTCTCTGATTTGCTAAGAAAACAATATAACAAACAACACAACAATGGACCCTAGCCCTGAAAACATGGAGCTGCGTGATACCCAGGTCTAATGAAATTTGAGGTTGCGGACATGCTTGGCGATTTTTCTGGCGAATTCTAGCTCCACGTTTGTTTTCAGGGCTTTCTTTGCGTTCAAAATGCGAACGTACGTATGCATGAGGCTTTTATATAAAATCGCCGCGCAATTTGAGTGATTGAACTTTGTCGATTCGCCACGAAGAGCACAAAAATCGCTGGAACAAGCGCACTAGGCGAACGACGGCGAATGCACGAGGCTGAGTGAGTGACGTGCCGATCGTTGCGTCGCAGTACCCGGCACAGCTGGCGATTTTCGCCGATCGCTGCGATCGTCCTATGGATCGTCCTCAGTTACTACGGCTGTATACTTCTTTAAACGCTGCTGAAGGTAAAATAACTGAAAACCCTGCCGTGAAAACGTTTCAGTCCCTTCAACAGTGCTTCAAGTTGCCTTCATTAACGTTGTTCGTATCTTAGGGTTGTCTTTCGGCGTTCGCTTGATCGTTAACGGCTACCTTTGCACCTACCTAATATGAAAGGAACTGAAATAACGCTATGGACGGGGGGGATTCTTCCTATAGTTGGCGAAATTGAAGGGGTGCCTTTTCGATGTTCGCGGTGTAAGGAAGGATAGGCAAAATTGATGTGATTTAAAATTTGAACGGTTTGCCAACAATGAAAATTGGGCAGCAATTACACACGCGAGAGGTTATGAAAGCTTCATATGTTGTGATGCATGTGCGATAATCTACAATTTTTGGTTATGTCTGAGGTATAAGGTTCTGGGTACAATTTACGTTACATGCACTAAAAGGGGTGCTATTTCAATAAATATGTCAAATGTACTTAGCCATCACGAATCTGTTCTAACTCATCATGTATCTGTTCTAAGGCGTTGTGGATGTGTTTTAAGCTGTTAAGGATCTGCTCTAAGCGGTCGTGGATCTGTTCTAAGCCGTCACGTATCTGTTCTAAACTTTCATGGGTCTTTTGTAAGTCGTCGTGGATCTTTTCTAAGACGTTATGGATCTGTTCTAAGGCATCATGGATCTGTTCTAAGCTGCTTAGCTGCTAAGGATCTGTTCTAAGCCGTAATGGTCTGTTTTAATAAGTCACACGTCTGTTCTAAGACGTCATGGAGCTGCTGTAAGCCGTTACGGATCTTTGCTAAGCCGTCATGGATCTGTTCTAAGACATCACGTATATGTTCTAAGTCATTTTGGATAAGGATTTGAACTTCAGGGCGGAACCTCCCCGTACAAAACTTGCATTGATTGCCGGGGGTGGGGAAAGGGTTAACGGATAAAAGAATACTGTCACGATGTAGAATAATTAACGTAATTAGCTTGGATAATTGTACACGAGGACGACGAGGGCAGAATTTTCCTTATCGAACTAATGGAAGTTTGTTTGATAACTAGATGAATATAACATACTTAGTAACGAAATTAGTGAGCGCTATTTTAAAACCGTGAAGCAGCTGTTACTCTGTTTATGTCTATCATCCTCACTTTCTTTATCGCGAGAACGACATGATATTTTAAATTCTTTACCAATTGCTCATGGTCACGTTGGCCATTTGACAAACATTTGAATTTGAGCTCACCTGAGGTCATCACCACGTGTAATTTGGTAGTAAACTTGGCGTTCGTCCTGGTTTTTCTACCTTCTTGCTGCCTACACTGTACTGACGAGACCCAGGTCGAAACAGCTGTCCATTTTAATTTGGCCTTCAGTTTGGGTTCTATCATTTCGTTGTCGCGTTAAATGTTTTACATAGTATCAGCCTTGCTTACTTTATTTGTACTACTATTTTTTGGCTGAATAGATCTTCTATAGATCCTACGTACTCCAGCAGCATTTTCGTTCGCGGTCCTTTGCTTCTTATTCACTTGTTTCTCCAACCTGAAAAGTGCTGGGAACGAGGTTGAAAAATCGAAAGCCAAAACTCTTAAGATTAAAACAATTTGTGTTCCGCGAACCAACTGAGCATAACTAATTCAAGCGTAAGATTGTATTACCAGGCATTGATGTAGCGAGCATAAATTAAAACGCCGCAGGTGAAGCATATGCTTGCTATCTACACTTCTTCACTTTTACAAAAATGCATTTAGCTTATTTTTTTGTCATATTTTTAGTTACAATCTATTTCATTCAAATCAACAAAAACTTAATTATATTTATTTTTAGTCTTCTTGTGATACCCATTTGGACCTTTATGGGTTTCTGGGCTAAAACGTTTTTGTTCCGACAACCAACTGAGCATAACTAGTTAAATAATAGGGGGATATCCGCTATTGTCAGTAATGAGTCCGGAATTCCTTGATTGGAGGGTTGAGACAAAAGGTTCTTTGTTTGTAAACTCCATTACCATGCATAATAAATAAATATCCGTAAAAAAAGGGGGGGGGGGGGTTGACTTCCAAATAAAAATGGCGAGGTGCTCGTCGTAGAATATGACATGTGTTGTTTTAGGATTGGTACCTCCTAGTGGTCAAAATAGATTTGAGCCACGCCCAACAAACGAGATTTGGTACCTTTAAGGGTGTTTTTCGAAAATTTCGCTCGAGCACCTACGTCATTTTTAGATGGGAGTACCCCCGGAATAAATAAAGAAAGCATTGATGTAGCAAGCATATTAAAAACGCAGCTGAGCACATGCTTGCTATCTAGATTACTTGTACCAAGAGAGGATGAACTTGCTTGTACTTTAGAAAAAATCACATTTTTTTAATATCTTTAACTAACAACCTATTGCCTTTAAAACAAAAAGAAAAACTTTAAAAATAATTTAAGTCAAATCCTCCCGTTACACTCAGATCATGTCGACCTCATCTTGTCCATCGTGAGTCTTGGGAGTCGGTCGTGCCGTCGAAATTCGACGGTTGGGATTCCTGTATCATTGTCTCCCATAATCCCTTTGGAAATCATAGAGTGAACAACAACATAGACTTGCAGGACTATTTGCAGTGGATCAAAGATGTTTCGCGGAAGAGGCCTACATTTCGTTTTTAAAATTGGAAATAGAAATGAAACTATGAAATTTTATCGTGAAATTCTTGGGATGAAGGTAAGATATCATTTATCGATTTTAGTGTGTAAGTTTTGTACGGTTGTGTGTTTACCGCTCATATGGCGTTACCGTAACACTGTCATGCACTCATTGACCATATGGGCTTTTCAAACTATTAACTGGGTCAACTTGGTAAATGGCAAGATACCGTATACAAGAATCATAAAATAAATTATCTAGCTGGTCGAGATGCCCTCGTTTTGTAGTATATGTTGACGTTTGAATGTGTTTTATCTGTTAGGTTTTGCGCCATGAAGAATTTGACGAGGGATGTCTGGCAACGTGCAATGGGTATCAACTTTAATTTGGTTAAAGAGAATGTGATCGTTGTAGTTATATAACAACTAAAGGAGTTGCAATAAGACTTTCCTTAAACTACCATCATGTTTCTTTCACGCAGGTTTGGCCTCGTATTCAGAAGGAATGCATTTATATTTTTAATGTCTTTTGCTCTTAGCATACATCAAGTCTTATAATTCAACACATTGATACACTGCCCAAATATGGTAAAAAAGTTATCGATATACGCTATGTCTACATGACGTATATCCAACGATGGCAGTAAATTTCGCATTTTGACAAGAGAATGTAGAGGCGCTGCCAGGGGGGAGTCCCGTGTCGCTTGTTTGAATTTTAAAATGTCTTATGTCAGTGTTTTATCAACGCTTCACGCCGCTGTCAGAAATTGAACGAACATAGTTTGTCTGAATTTTAAAAAAATTGGATAATGGTACGTTATAAAGAAACGCCTACAATTCTACAATAGCTCAGTTATCGTTCGGTGCGCATCGATAATCGATAATGTATAACGCAATGCTCAAGAGACGCTCAAGGTAACCTCAAGGGTCCTCAAGGACCTCAAATTGGTGAAAAAACATGCCAAACCACCGTTCTTTGTCGCTAATTCTCGGCTTTGATGTTGCTGTCGGAATTGTGCCGAGAAAGATTGTCGTTTGTCGCAATTTCATTTTTCGTGCTGTCGCTACTTTTTGGGTCATGTGGCCTGTCGGAATTTACCCTGGCAGGGCCTCAATGTAAAAATGACGGACCGGCCGCGATATTTTTTCTTCAAACTGTGCTTTGTTATCAATGTGTTGAATCATTAGGCGAGTCGGCTAAAATTAGGCGATATCATGCAAGCTTGAGCGCTACAATAGTTTTATAATTCATATTAGATCATTTACGTACAGTCACTCTTTGTGACATTTCACGATGCTGAATGTTGTTTTTTGAAAGGAAAAATATGGTATCGATCGATAAGTTCAAGAAGTTGCATAAAATATCATTAAGAGATTGCAAACATAATCTTCCACAAAGAAAGCTTGAGCTCTTTTATCCGTTTTCTTTTCTTTGATAAATTCCTTTAAGCAATTTCTTATGAGTTGTTTACAAGATTGTTGACTGGTTGATGCTATTTTGACCCAAAGGTACTCTAAGCGAACACTGCGCAATCGTTAATTATGTGTCATGTGCATTAAAAAATGGTGGGTACATACCTACCAGTGCCCAGGCCCCTTGCGACATGAAAAATGTCTATTCCATTGTACCACGAAAACAAAGGGGATTAAAACAATTGAATGTATAAAGTCATTGTGAGGCTAAACCTGCAAATAAAAGGATATTATGGTCTTTTTTAGGAAAGGCCTATTGGAAAACAATTTCAGGTGCCAAGGCCCACTGACCTTTGCGATTCTGGTCCAAATGCTCTACCAGTGAGCTATAAGGCCAGATGGGAGATCATCATCATCATCACTTTTATTTATACATGGGTAAACATCAGGCTAATACACAAATAAAGCTAAAGACATATTTCTATACTTCTACTGTAGCTTGGTCAATTGTGAGTTCATCATTTGACATGTTTTACAGAACTCACAATTGACCAATCTCCCATCTGGCCTTGTTCATTCTCCAATTTTCAGATTAGGTTTCCTGTGACACAAATAATCTTTTGGCCGTTCAAAAATACAACCTCTACCCCTGAGGGCCTTGTCTACGTTCAAAATGGCAGGCAGAGAAACCTGTGGACAAAGTGGCCAAAATACTCCAAAAATCTTGGAGTATTTGTTCACGTAAAAGATGATGAAATGTCTTGATGTTTCAAGTAAGTTAGAGTTAAGTGAGGCCTTTAAGCTACTGTATCCAAGCCTGAAAAAGCCTGAAAAAAATCAGGGCTTTTCGACAGGAATCAAACCCGTGACCTTTGCGTTACCGGTGTGATGCTTAAAGGCCTCACTTGACTATAACTTACTTTATTTACGATGCTACTGAAGGACAACAACAAATGATTCTTGATGTCTCGTTTGAACAACAGTTACAAAGTGTTCTTAAAAATCCCTAAGTGCTTATATAACTCAACAGTGCACGACGAACAAGTTTTCTATTTCTTTTATAAAATAAAAACGGTTATAATGAACCTTACGTCATGCACGTGCTTTATCGAGTTATAATGAACTCGGTTTAACCAATCGTAGCGCGCGCATTTCCATGAGCATTTTAAAAAAATATTATAATTTGATTACAGACCATATGATAACAAGTGGGGTAAAACCATGATAGGCTATGGACCTGAAGATGATCAATTTGTTGTGGAACTCACCTACAACTATGGCGTTAAAGAATACAAACTGGGAAATGACTTTCAGGTCAGTGCTCTCCCCACCCCTTTTAAGCCAGGTGGCCCCCTGGCTTGATTTTGGAAAAAAAATAAGGCATGCACCTGGCCTGAAAAAGATGCTGCCATTCTTGAAGATACAGTGCTGTGTAGTACACTGTAAATGGTCAATAAACATCAGACTGAGTACGTGTATTTGATTTCTTGTCAAACTTAATTTGCTGCTGGACAGCAGTGAATGGCCAAAGGCAAAACAACCATTTGTTGCAAGTCAGAATACTTGGCCTCTTGTACCTTTCCAAAATCCTGGGGAGAACCCTGTACAGTGTGTAGGTGATATCACCTTTATTTGTAAAATTGTGTGGTGCCAAAACCACCCTAAGTAAGGTCATTGGAAATTCCATGGGGGAGAGGGTCTCAAAAGCCAAAATTTTTAAAGAAAAGTATGAAGCTAAGTTGGAATTTCCAGAGAAGTGGGGGGATGGATTTTTTTTTTTTGAAGCAACATATTGTGCATTTTAAATTGAAAAAAAAAGATTAAAAAAATGGGTGCTTTTCATGTTCTTCATGAAAGAGACTTGACATGTCTTATTCCCTTCAACTCCCAGTGGAACTGAGGTCCTTGGAAATAGTACTCCATCACACTCTGTTCTGGGCTAACTTTTTTAACTGCTTCCAGGAGTAGTTGGCCCTCTTCGCTTCGTCATCCACCCTTCTTCTCCAGCTGAGACATCTTAAATGAATAAATAACTAAGAAAGACTTTCTTGCAGGCAACATTACATGTCCTATTTCACACAATAATCATAAAGCACAAGTTATTAAACCATAGTTTAATTTAATTGCATTCGTTTAATTTTCCACCTTTAAACTATATTTTTTTTTGGTGTTCTCCAAAGTGGAGGTGAATGGTGGTAGATATTTGCTGATCCACAAAGCAGTGAGGCAATTATCTACTCAGTGTTTGTATGGTCATGGAAAAACCTGGAAAGTCATGGAATTGTATAATTTAATTTTCCAGGCCTGGAAAGTCATCAAATTTAAGTGTGGATCATACACCTTATTCCAAAATGGTGGCTAATTTATTATCCTTTTATATGTATGTTAATTAGCCCTTGTTGCCTCGTCAGCATATGCAAAATACAACAGAATTTTCACGCGAAAATGAGGCAAAGACTGCCTCATTTTCGCGTGAAATTGCCCGCCATTTTGGAATAAGGTGTAGGGAAAGTCGTAGCAAATTATGTTCATAGTACAAATCACTAAGGCAGCATATGTTGTGGGAATAATAAAGCAAGATGGAAAATTAAAAATGATCGTTTAAACAAAATTTTGAAAACCACTGCTTAACTCAAGGTCATGGAAAGTTATGGAATTTTAAAATTTGAAAAGAGTATGAACCCTGTGACTACCACTCTTTACAGACACTGAGCTGAATAATTGTTTTGGTATACATCCAATTGAAGAAACATTGTTGGGAAAAATGGATAAAGCATAAATGATACAATACAAATTTGTAATTCTAGGAACAAGTCAAATGAGGCTTGCTATATATATAGCATTACATTTATTGATGTTATATAAACATGAAGTTCCAGTATAAAAGGTTTAGCTCCTCTCCCATTTTTTCACCTTTTGGGTGTGAAATGCAAATTAAGGCATCTTTCAGTCACAAAACATGGTTAACTTGCGTGTCCTTTAAATATAATTTGCTTCAAAAATCTACTTTAATCCAGATTTTATTATTTTTTGCTTTAGGGTCTTACTGTTCACTCCAAGACTGCGTTTGCTAATGCAAAACAGCAAAACTACCCCATCACAGAACAAAGAGATAATTCCATCACTGTTGAAGCACCAGGTGGCTACAAGTATATCCTGGTAGATCAGGATGTGACTCATGGTTAGTTGGTATTTGTTTAATGAGACTGAAATGTTTAGATTGCCTAGGCTGCATATAAGCAATCCTACACTCATATCATTATTGGCTCCCTGTTACTTCCCTATTTGTCAGTTATTGGTCACATATTGAACTGCAGAGAAACCATCCTCCAGAGAACTGAAATATGGAGAATCTTTTGATGAATATGTTTCTCTTCTTTAGTGATAAACTGTAAATAAACTTTAAGTTGCAATTGTCACTGCAACAGTTTCAGATAAGTACTTGCTATTGATTTCACAACGTTAAACAAGATTTACTTCGCCATTCTACAGCGACCATTACATTCATACAGTAAAGAAGAATGAAAAATAGCTATTTAAATGTAAATTCAAACTGAAAGTTATTGTTTCAATAACAAAGGAAAAAAGTTGCGGTCCAATGATTTTTGAAATTAAATATTACTGTCAAACTTGGTGAATAAATTATAAGTCAAATAATAACTGTCAAAATAACTGTTTCAAAACAATAACACTTGCAGTACTGCAACTGCGAAAACCAAGAATGGCAAAAAATTGTCTGGAAATCCCTGGGATGTTTATTGTGTGTTACAGGTGCCAAACTGGTTCAAGGGCCAGCAGACAAAAAAGCCTACAAACAAATGCCTGTAGCTGATGAACAAGAAGTGTTTGGAAAGAAAAGCTCTTAAAGCTGAAATAATGCCATTATGTGACTGGGTCTAACAGTTTAAAATTTGTCGACTTTTCACCTGCTGGATCTCAAATCTGATTGGCCATACCACAATAAACATTCCTTGCATGTTTTTGGCATATTTTTCATGTTTTTGTGGTTGCACTAGCTAAAACTCTGTAATGTACCTCACATTGTACAGATCACAATATATTGCAGGGAAAGACAAAATCAAAAGTTGAATTAAAGATGTTGTGCAACTTGATTTTGAGAAGGACCAAGAAAGCGCAGCTTTATTTGTGACAAACTACTTATTTTAGGATGTAGCCAATACTTTTATTCAGTAAAAATTGGCAATGATGTCATTGATTAATGATCATTCATATGACTGTTGAATTTCACTCAAATTTGGTTCTATTACCTAAGTTGGTTTCAAAATAAATTGGCCATCATAGAAAGATTAAAAAAGCTGACGTTTCAGTGCTAGGTCTTCATCAGAGGGAATCATTGTTGGATTTCACAGATGTGTTTTCTTCTTCAGAACCAATACAAAAGGTCTCCATTGGTGTTTCAAACCTAGCGAAGTCCTTGGATTACTGGCATAATTTATTAGGAATGACTGTGTATGAAAAGACAGACACTAAAGCATTAGTGGGCTACGATGCAGATAAGTGCAAGATTGAACTGATTCACCTTGGGCACCCTGTGGACCGTGCTATGGCATACGGAAGAGTCGCTTTCTCTTGTCCCCAAGTCCAGCAACCAGCCATTGAAAGTGCAGTCAAAAATGCTGGTCACACAATTTTGACACCACTTACTAGTTTAGACACACCAGGCAAGGCTACAGTGCAAGTTGTCATCTTGTCTGATCCGGTAATATAATATAGGCGAATCTTTTCTGACATCATTATTTACATTTTGTTTTCTTATGAATTTACAGGGGGAAGGCACCATACATGTTAAATACTGTCAAAAACTACCACATTTTTGTAGGCAAAAGCCCAGACTCCTGGCTCAGTCTCAAAAATTTGACATTCTTGTCAATGTAGTGTCTGTCATTAGTGCCTTTACTTGCTGATGTCTGATTTACCTGAAGTGCAGGCATTTTTTGATGGGCGAGTGTTGAATTTTAAAATCTGTTTAGTGTTTGGTCATCATTTCGGTTTTGCAAAAATTATGTCAGTAGCTGAGAGTAGCTGTGAAAGGGTGAGGGGAGGGCGTGAGGAAAAAATTTTCTTCCTCTCCCCCACCTGCCTCTTCATCTTCCAGCCTGACTCCCTCACCCTTGGCCACGTCTTTTGACTCACCTCAGTCCTAGTTTAACTCAGCACTTGTTTGTCCCAAAAATACACCTGCTTTGCAGTTTAACTGCACATATGGACAAGAAATATGTGATATAATAACCATGTAACAAATTATTCTTTTTAGCAGTGTCTTCATATCAAAGGAACATATTTTTTAAGGAGAAAAATGCTTGGAGATGTCTTACTTTCATAATATACATGTACCTTCAAAGCAGGGTTAATGTCATCCAAGAAGAAATTCATTGTTAAATACCTGCGAGATTGTTTGTGATTATATCTGTTGCACTGAAAAGTCATTGCCATTTCTCATTGATTAATTGAAACACTTATTTCTCATCCTAATCCAAGCCATTTAATATTTCTTGTTAGGATGGACATGAGATTTGCTTTGTTAATGATGAAGGTTTTCGACAACTGTCCATACCTGATCCTGAGGGAGACAAACTTTTGGATCAAGTGAGTAAATCCATTTACATGTAGATAACCTTGCTTCTTAATGTATAAGCAAGGACAAGCACTCAGATCAATCTAATGCTTATCTGGGACACCCAACGAATCTGTTACTCACTTTATCTGTTCCCCAGCGGAATTCTTGCTGGCTGGCAAAATATTCGGTACATATTTTTTTGAGTACCATTTTTGCGCTGGTTGACTTGAGAAAGGAGTTGCAAGAACAAACTGTGCTGGCTAACTTGAGCAGATCGAAAAAAGACTGGATCGAAGAAAATTGGAGGACACTTTGGGGCTTAAAAAGGTTCAGCTTTATAGTAACAAATTTAAGGAGTACTTAGAGATACCCGAACATGTTAAGTTCGAGACGGCAGTAAATGTACAAAACAATAAACAAAAAGCTTCAACTAGTTCTTCATTAATGTTTCATTAGTTCCCAAGCGCCTTTTGGTAGCTTATTATTATTGTTTTTTTTTTTTCAGTTATTCATTTTTTTAATTGCTGGCTGGGAAATAGACATTTTTTTATCCAGCTGGCTGGGAATTTCCCTATGTGTTATGCTGGGAAAAAGGAACAGATATATTTTTCCCAGCAACGTAAAAGAACACCTGGAAATGCTTTTATATCATTTATTTTAATTTATTTGAGTAAAATAATACATTTTAACAAAGATTGTTCGTTGGGTGCTATATCAATGGCTTATATCAATGTTCGTTTTCACTTGACACAAATTATTATGCTTCCAGCTATGCTATGCTTATGCTTATGCTTATGTCGCTTGTGAAAACCAACCTAAATATAGCATTCAGAAAAGGCTAAATTTGTAACCGACAGCCATTTTTAAAAAAAGCACAGTCCAACATGCAAAAGGTTGGTAAACCTGTAGTCTATAAAGATAACAGAAGATGCCGGCATCTGGTTTTTAATTGGCCTTTTTCAATATCCACCTCTTTTTTAACTCATTATCATTGGATGGCTGCGGTGCAGGCGACTTCAATCCTCCTTCAGCCCCCCTTGTCAGTTATCTGTTTCAGGGGATGGTCTCCCAGCAACTGCTAAACATATTGTAAATAAGATGTTTGCTGGTGTCCTGGCCTGTGTGTACCATATGGTGGGATGTAGAAAGCATACATTTGTACACTCTAGCTGTGCCATCTGAGCATGTGAAATATGTGGCCCAGGAATCTTAACTACTACTCAGCTTTTAACTACTACTTCAGTAATGATGCTGTTATCTTATTTTATTTTCTCCAGGCCATGGCTGATGATAAAAGTGACTACTGGAAGAAAAAGAAATGAAAATCATGAAAACTTGATAATTTTGTGGCTAATACAATATAATGGGTAGTGATGCAAGTTAAGGTTAACAGTAGTGAACATTTTTCAAAAGACCAGGAAATACATATACATGTACCTCGGTATAAACTGACAATTAGGGATAATATGAAGTCCACTTCCCACTGAGGTGACATTCAGTAGCAGTCCTACACAGACCTTCTTTTGGATTGTCACACACTCCCAGGTGGGATACTTAGCTATAATAGCACTGGGGAAGAGCAAGTGAGGCCAAATTGTCAGACCCAATTAGCTGTAGTCTGAAGTGTCAGCCGCGTTCTCACCCTACCCTTAGACAGGGGGTAGGGCAAGATAGGAGCTGACACTTCAGGCAATTAGGCTAAAACAAGACCCCCAAAAAAGTCTAACTTGCTGACTCCCCAAAATAGCCCCCACCAAAAAAAGTCACCACAATATTTCTAACCCAAAAGAAGACCTTAGGTCGCAAATTTCAAACCCCCAAAAGGTCTTCGCACCAACCCGTCACTATTATACCTGAGTGCCCCACCTGGGCACGCACTTCTCCTCTTCAGTGGGGAGAACTGCGTGACGAGGGGAGGAGTGCGTGACGCGCGACGCGCGACACGTGACGAACCGAGAGAAGGTCTGTATTGGAGGCTGGATATTTAGTGGAGCGCCAGAAAAATGAGAAGAAGTAAAAAGAAGAAACGTTTAAAGAATCACTTAAACCTATTTAATGGAGAAATATAAACGGATAAAAAAATCAAATTTAAATTGAGTTTAAAAAATTAACTTAACCAGCGAAAAGCAACTGGTGTTTGCCAAAGTACTTAGTACTTACCCAGAGTAGTTCACATCCTGGAATAGATGATCACACCATAAATATTTTAATCTCTGTCATCTTGAAAATGAAATGGAAGTAGATATTAAACGAACTAAACACCCGACTAATTTGATGTATGAATAGACAATTTAAGATTCCAGGCAAAATATTTTAACCGATCAAATTTGGGTGGGCGAGACAATGCTTTTTTCAAAAAACATTTCGTTTGCCTTGAAGATGTGTTCTCTTTTCTTCGGTAACATGGTTAGCCTAGATTATATCTCGGAACTTCGCGGTTCCATGGAAAACTGTCAGTCCTAAGCCGGGATCCCGGCGATTCATGTGATCGCGTTGACCGGTCCAGCAAAAAAATTCGTTCTGGAGCAAACCGGCCCGCCAGTTATTCGATATTTTCTTTCTCTTATTGGCATAAAGAAGTATATCAGACTATACACGAAAATCAGTGAAAGAAAATGCTGGAAAAATTATCTTTCAAATCATTGTGTGTTTTGGGGCCATTCCAAAACTACGCTTTTCCGCCAAAAACGTTCATTCCAAATTGAGCCTTCCCCAGGTTTGCTAGCCTGCGAATACATCTGCCTTTTGTCGCTCCCGGCCGCTTGGGGCGTTCACTCTCCTGGCTATCTCGCGCAAACGCCTCTAGCAGCCGGGAGAGATGTGAGGCGGCTGTATTCGCAGGCTAGTAACGTCTAGGCCAGCCGCGTCCCAAGTAGTCTAACCTGCGATCAGGCACTCTTTTATTCGGAGCGGGAGAGCGACTGACCGACTTTGCCTTCGAAAAATAAAGAGCGCCTTTTCGCAGGTTGCAAGTAGTCGGCCTGTTGGGGATTGTCGAGCTCGCGAAAAACGCCTGCTGCGCGGAACATCTCCTCGCGGGTTGATTATCGCGCGCGTTCGCTTGTTTTGTTTGCTATCGTGTTTTCATGATTTTGGCCAGGAGCTGGCTTTATTATCTTAAAAAGAGAAGAAAAAATCGCCAAATGTGATGAACGCAAAGAAACATGAACTAAAAAGACAAAATAACGACTAAAAAACTCAAAATTCCACCAGAATGGAAACTTTGATTTCTTGACCGCCTGTCACGAAATCAAAATTGATGAACTGTAATCCACTTCCATCCTTGCAATCCTGCACTTTTTCACCAAACTACTAGTTCCTTTTTGCTCTATAGAATCATCTTATTCAATTTAGTTATATATTTGGTGACATGGGCGATATAACATGCATGGAAATTAAGTTAACACTTTTTCGTTATGTCGGCGGGGCAGTGCCGCTTCAAGAGTCTCTTTGACAGCGATCTTGTACAACAGTGCCAAAAAGTCACAAATTTAAGATTAATGTCGTCGACCTTGCCTTTTATTTCTGACAAAAATGATAAAAAAGCTTTAATATAAATTGTTGAAAATGAAATAAACTCTCCAAATTTCTTTCTTGTTTCTTGTTTGAGTTTAACAGTTGTTTGAAAGCGGCTTTGAAAAAAAATCAAAGGCTCCTATGAGCTAAATCGTGAATATAAAACGCTCGGACTCTCCCCTTTCCTGGGAGTTTTGCTTCACCGACCGATAAGATACAACTTTTTACAAAGTTTAAAAAAATTCTTGGGAAGAGGTTCAAAGCCACCTTAACTTTTTGAAAATGTAAGGTCCTTGTGCTCAGGCTCCGACGGTTAAAATGGCCAAGCGGCTCTGGAGACGAGAATGATCATTTCATGTGAGACATGGCGGAAGCTCGTGCAGGTTTTCTTGGTGGTTTTGAGGACGCATTTGTCGACGAACTTGACGAAGAACTACAGTGTCCAATCTGTCATTTGCCCATGAAAGAGCCGGTCCAAACGAAATGTGGCCATAGATTTTGCGGACAGTGTCTCGACAAACACCTCTGTCACCTCAGAAGGTTTGCTTTGTTTACCACTTCATTCGGGATATTGAAGCTCAAGACTTAGTCATTATCCGTTCTTTAAAAAGGGTACGAGCTAAGCCTCAACGACTTTAACGGAATAATTTGAGCGATTTTAATTGCCTTCTGGTAATTTGCAACACTGTTTATCAGCTGAGATCTGCTGTGATCTGCTGTGATTTATCAGCTTTCAAGTTTTCGAAAGGTCTACGCGGCGCGTGGACAACTGCATGAACATGTGAATAATTTCGATTTCTTTTTCCCAAAAACTCATGTATCTACTGTCAGCATTCTTGAATGCTATTTTCCATCAAAACCAAAAAGACAAAAAGACTTAAAGATACCCGAACAGGTTAAATTCGAGACGGCAGTAAATGTACAAAACAATAAACAAAAAGCTTCAAATAGTTTCCCAATAATGTTTTATTAGTTCCCAAGCCCCTTCTGGTAACTTATTATCATTACGTTTTTTTTTTTCATTTATTCATTTTTTTTAATTGCTGGCTGGGAAACAGACACTTTTTTTTATCCAGCTGGCTGGGAATTTCCCTATGTGTTATGCTGGGAAAAAGGAACAGATATATTTTTCCCAGCAATGTAGAAGAACACCTGAAAATGCTTTGAAATCATTTATTTTAACTTATTTGAGTAAAATAATACATTTTACCAAAGATTGTTTGTTGGGTGCCCCTGGGAAATTTATCCTTTGGGAATGTGAAAACGAGGAAAATAATGTTTTTTTCTTTTATTTTTGCTAAAATCTGGAACGGCTACTCTCATGCTTGTGTTTACATCCATAAATGATTCAGATTATTTGTTTATTTCATCAGGTCACAACGTTGTTGTCCTTTGGACCGCACCAATCTAAACTTAAACAAAGTAAGTATTGTCTCTGTTACTTCTAAAAAGTAATCACAACATACATGTCACCATCAATTATTATTATGACCGTACCCAAATTCGCAATAAGCCAATAAGAAGCCTAGTCTACTGTCCTGATATCCTATGATATCAAGTCACGGACCTGATATCGCACAATTTTAGATGGTGCAAAGTTTGAAAATGCAACCATTGACGTCAACTTTACCTCTGGTTACAAAAGTTCCTTCAACTGAACGTTTGAACTGCTGAAGCGAGTATTTGAAGCTTCCATGTGACATTTACACTATTTATGTGTTCGTTTCCTCGAGATAAGACTTGTAAAATGATTTCTTCGGCATACACTGCAATTTTCTCATTTTCAAATGCCGATAATAGTTTTGCAGAGAAGGGTTTTTACACATATTGTGCTACCACGATTTCTCACTTTGCTAGTTTGGTCTCGCCATGGGTATTTTGGCTCATCATCATCGTCGTCACCATTGTTATCATCCTCATCATCATCTCCGTTACTCGTAACAATGGAAAAGTTTGACTACACTGAGAAGTTTTTCACAGTAGCTGGCGCCGGTACGAAATCTTCCCTGCAACAACAGTCTGTTCTTAGTCTCTTGATACTAGGTGTCAAGACTGATGTTGAGCCACTGGAGCACCTCTTTATACAGTCTTTCCACTTCTTCATTGGGCGTACGATGATCTGTGGGGTGCCATGCAGTAGCTCAGCGAAGAGAATCTGCATCATGCATACAATAGTTTAATTAACAACTATTTACTGAAGTGGAGTGGCTAGTGGTGGATATTATCAATCACTGGCCACCGACACTGAGGTGAATAGTTGTTTTAGTAAATACTAGAACAGTGAGATAATATAGCACGAAAATGATGATTTTTAACTCATTTATTCCTGTCAACAATTACAAATTGCTTGGAGGTGAATAGCACTTGCTATCCCGAGTTTCAGTAGTCAATCAGAGCGCGCCAACAATGTTCTCCACTGTTTTAGTATATACTAATCCCGGGGGGGGGGGGGGTACCCAACAAAGTATTGTAGGGGGATGCTCCGCCCCAAGGTCCAAACCCTTACCCTTTCACATACCGATTTTGACAGGAAAAGGTACCCCTTTCATATACCTTTCAATGAAAATGGTACCACTTTCATATACCTTTCACTGAAAATGGTACCCCTTTCATATAGCCTTTACTTGCGTCTGTTTGATGTATTTTGAAAGGCGCTTTTTATAATACTTAAATGGCAGATTTCCCAACCCTTTTTTATACTTCAACTTGTGTTTTCCCTACCCTTTTCTATACTTTTTGAAATCCCTACCCTTTCATATACTTCAACCCGTGAAATCCCTACCCTTTCATATACCTCCGGCCTCAAAAGGTACCCCTTTTGGGCGGAGCATCCCCGTATAGCCCATTATAGGGAGTACCCCCCCCCCCCCCGGGATACTAATTTGGTATATAATTACTTCATCTCCCTTTTTTCTGTCGTTTTTAGACTGCGAGCAGTCTCTTATTTCTCTTTTAGTTAGTCGAACGAGCCCGCGCGTGAGCGGCGAAGCTGCGAGGAATGAGGACGCAAGCCCCTTCTATTATTCCAAGCAGTACGCTTTCGTGAGCAGTCAACCGGGGTCGGCTTTTGCGTCGGTCTTTCCTGTACTTGTTTCGTTCATCAATTTTGGCTTCAATGAACATTAGCTTTGATTGGTTCCAATTAAAATTATTTGAAATTAATTTAATTGCTGATAACATTTCGCCCGTGTAGGATGTCTTCCCAGACAAAGCTACAGAAAGGAAAATTCGCGCTCTGATTATCAAGTGTCCAAACGAAGGTTGTCCGTGGACTGGCGAACTGAGTTCAAAAGATGTAAGTCCGGCTGTATTACATGTAGCTTGAAACTTTTTCATTTGCTGATCACCCAATGCTGATAAGGAGGTGATGGGGGCAAAATCGCCTTTACTCGCTTAGAGGTTGCAAAAGAAGAACTATACAATATAATATGAAACTAAATAATGATGTGAAATATCTTCGTTCCGATTGAACAGTGGTTCCAGATTACAATGTGGTTTATAAAAATACGGATCATCGTGCAGTTCATACTTTTTATTATCATGCATTCTTACTTCATTCGTACTTTTTGATTTTTTTATCACTAATCTTTTTCTTTTCCTTTTCCTTTTTAAAAAAGAACCATTTAGCTTCTTGTCCACTGGTCACAATTCCCTGTCCGTATGTTCAGTTGGGTTGCACGACAAAGGTAACATAAATTTAAAGCGGTGTTCCCTCTGGTCAGGAGTTATGGACTCTTGCTCTGGCCAGTCACAACAAACGCAAAAATCCAAGAAATCAATGAAAACTCGAAGCAAATACATGTAACCGGCACCAGGCGCGGGAAAACGTGTGCAAGCAAGTTGCAATTAGTTTTAATTTTACTTCTGATTGGTTGAGAAATTGGTGTTAGTTTTCTTAACCAATCGCAAATCGTAGTAATGTAAAACAAACGCAAACGCGAATAACTTTCGACACTCATTGGAAAAACGACAAGAGAAAAACAAGTGACAAGAGGTGAACAAATCCGCAAGAGATATTTAACATGACGCATTGATCATTGGTTACCCTGGGTGCCAATGGGCTTTTCTCATGCTCTCTTCTTTCTCGTATTACACGCCTCTCTTGTGCCGCGAGAGAAGGTGTTGTACCCAGGGTAATTGTTGCACTTGGTTTAATTTCTGGGATCGTTTGGGTAACCAATATGAGTTATGACTGGGTGGTTACCCAAACGATCCCAGAAACCTTAATGCCGAAAGCTCAATGTCCCCAAATAAAGAAATGCTGGCGTACCAGTATATTTCACATTAAAGATCATGGGCCGGATTCATGAAGCCCTCCTAAGTTTAGACATATCCTAAGTATTGTTTCTTAACAATGGTCTATTGTCATTCCAACAATAGGCTATTGTTAAGAAACAATACTTGGGATATGTCTTAACTTAGGAGGGCTTCGTGAATCTGACCCCAGCTTAGCTTACACAAAATTGTTGTCGCTCATACTTGGCGTTATACACCACTTTCATAATGGCGGCCGATTTATTTATTCTTTTATATGTATGTTAATTAGCCTCACTGGCCTCTTTTTATAGTAAAAATTCTTTTGAATTTTGCACACGCCAACGAGGCCAGAAAGGCTAATTAACATACATAATATATATAGATAGCCCAAGCCTAACAGCGTCGCACTTTGAACAAGCTTAACTAAGGTAAAACTTAACTAAGGTAAAACTTAACTAAGGTGAAAGGTTGGAAGCACAAGAATTAAGATTGACGAACGGGCTATTTTCAATTTTAGCAATTCTCAAAAACAGTATTACGCGACCGTCTGCACAGTACATTTTTATAGACCGTACAAAAAGTCACAAAAACAACTTTTCTCTGTCTAGAATAACTAGTACCACTAGTTTCCGAATAAAATACAGTTTATGTTTGTCAAAAATTGCCCGAGAAACTGATTTGAAAATCAAAAATTGCAAAAATACACAAACATATTTGCATAAGGCGATGCGAGTGAAGATAGAACTGTACTATAAAATCAAAGTCTTGTTTTGTTTACATAAAATCGCTTTTCAATCTATCTAATGAATGAACAAACACATAAAAATGGACAACACAATCTTCTTTCGAAAAAATTTATTCAAATCTCCATTAGTTTACGTTTAAAAGCAAAACGCGTACCATTTAATTATAGCTCATCGAGTTCAAGCTTTCTTCGATGAAATTCAAGAGATCGATACAACTGAATTTAAGCACGTTTTAAAATCAATTCTCCAAAACTAACAATAACACTAATTAAAAGTCACTCACAGATTGATATCAACATAAATTCTCATCGAAAACTGTTAATCTGTTTTACCTTTAAGTCCCTCGCTTGCTTGGAAATTCAAATCTCCGCCTTAGGTTCTGAAATCCGTAGAAAACAAACGTCTCCCGCATTGATAAAAACGTAATACATGAAGTTCCTCGAAGCAAGATTTTATCCATGAAAGCTCGTCTTTTTCCACTAAAGCGGCTTCTGATTATACCTTAATTAGTATCCCTGTCTTGAGTAGCAAACCGCGAAAAAATGCAGGAAAATAACGACTTTAATTCTCCGCTAGACACAACAAAACAACTAAAGTGTTTACCGAGCTCACGGCTGTGTGGCCGCGCGAAAAATAAAGCCTTGCTTTCAAGATCCCGGATGTTGTTCCAACACGGCGGGCGGGCGGGCAAACACGTGCCCGCGAAACATTCCGCTAGCCATGACCATGAAAAATCACGGCACAGGTTCTATGAGTATGGAGCTGCGCAGCCAGGCCTTCGGCCTGGCAAGTGCTCCGCTATAAAAGAATAAATAAATCGGCCGCCATTATGAAAGTGGTGTATAGTGCATATGCACTATTCCTGTATAGGAGTGGGGGAACTCAAGCACGCAATTACTCACTTTTTTAGTACAGCTACATAATTCAGTTTTGAATAGTTAAAACTCTTTGTCACAATTAAATCCCTAATATTTATAGTTCCACAAAAGCATCCCTTTATTCTCTGCAAGGATAGCTTGGATGGAAGGTGACTCCATATATTTTGAGAGCCGATGAATAACTTGCATATTTAAATACATGGAGATGAAATGTTATTATGATATTAACAACTGATTATTGTTGTTGTAGATTCAGCGAGGAGAAATTGAGTCCCATTTGCAATCCACTGTAAGAAGCCATCTTGACTCAGCTTGTGTAAAGTTAGCTGCCCTTGAAAATAAGAAATCTGAGGTATACACGTGGAAGATCACAGGCTTCAACGAGGTGTTAAGACAAGCCAAAAGGGGAGAGATAACCACAATAGAAAGCTTCCCTTTCTCCTTGGGAGGGGACTATGGCTATTGCTTTAAGTTGTACTTGTATCCAAACGGTACTGGCCCTGGGTACAACACTCATCTGTCGATAGAGATAGTTATATTAAAAAGCGAATACGATGCCATATTGCCATGGCCTTTCGATAGAGAATTGACCATTACGTTAATTGATCAGCAAGAAAACCGATACGAGAGGAAAAACGTTTTTGATTACTTTCAACAACCGTGCGTTGAGAGGCCTTTGACGTGCGATGAGAGCCGAGACGATATGATTTCTGAGGAATTTATCTCGCACAAAAAACTTAACAGAAGGCGCTACATAGTAAACGACACCTTGTTTATTCAAGTTTGTATCGATTCCAGTGGGGACACTCCCATATAAAAATGACGGGGGGTGCTCGTCGTACCTTTTAGGGGTTAAAATTTGAAGATTGGTACCGCTTAGGGTGATAAAATCTAAAATGATCACGATACCTTTAGGGTACTGAGCCGAAATATATTAAACACTTAATGACTGGTCCCTCGGGAAACAGTGAATTTTGTTTCCCTCGAATCTCGATGTTTCCCTCGACTTCGTCTCAGGAAACATCGAGATTCTCGGGAAACAAAATTCACTGTTTCCCAAGGGATCAGTCATTAAGTGATTTGTTATATAGCAACACACACAAAAAAAACACAACACAACACAGTTTGAAAACGCGCCGAGCACTCGATCCATCATAATCATGCCACGTTTTGTCACGGTCTGATCACGTGGGCGCTAGCGGGCAACAGTGCATTGTTACTCTCTGACGTCAAAATTGTTGCCCGCTTTCGCAAATGTTGCCCGCTTGGCACAATTGGCAGGAAACAGTTTGTTTGTTAGATGTCATGTGACGATGAATCAACCAATCAACGCGCGCGTTGTATTGAGCAAAACTCCAGCTATATAACAAGACAGAATATATCTTGTGTTGTCTACAATTAGAACCTCTTAGGGGTAAAATTGCATTTGAGTCACTCCCGTCAAACAAGATTCTGGCACCATTTAAACTAGCTCTGCTAAATTGGATGCCCCTGGATAAATAAAAAATAAATAAATTTTCGTAAGCACCCCCGTCGTTTTTATATAGGATTAGCCCAACCCCCCAGCCCCCCTCCTCCCCCCAGCCCCCCACCTCCCCCCCCCCCCCCACTCCGGGGTATCGATTAATGGTTTCACTGCAGAGCGGCCAAAATGCTGAAAACGACCAACTTTCGTTCTGTAAGTAAATGGAAAACAAACAGCACCATAAGAAAGTGCTGCTGAACAAGTTAGAACCACCTTGTACAGCATAATAAACAGTACCACAGAAAAGTACTGCTCAGTATAGCTTTGATTTGAATGGTCACACTTTAGGATTTCATCCACAGGCTCAAAAGTTAGAATTACCTTCAGTACAGCATAATAAACAGTACCACAGGAAAGTACTGCTAAATAGCTTTCATTTGAATGGTCACACTTTAGGATTTCATCCACAGACTCAAAAGTTAGAATTACCTTCAGTACAGCATAATAAACAGTACCACAGGAAAGTACTGCTCAGTAGCTTTCATTTGAATGGTCACACTTTAGGATCTCACCCACAGACTCAAAAGTTAGAACCAAGTTTGAAGTTTGAATGATAAACATTACCACAGGAAAATATTTCTCTGTATCTCATTCATTTGAATGGTCACACTTTAGGATTTCATGATATCCACAGACTCAAAAGTTAGAACCACCTTGTACAGCATAATAAACAGTACCACAGGAAAGTACTGCTCAATAGCTTTCATGTGAATGGTTACATGTATGAATGTATGAAAAACGTATGGGATTTCATCCACAGAATTAAAGTTTAGAACCACCTTGTACAACATAATAAACAGTCTCGCAGGAAAGTATTTCTCTGTAGCATCACACGGTAGAATTTCATCCACACACTCGAGAGTTATTGAACTACATTATATGTATTAAAGTTTGGCTCTGGCCGTGAAAGTGTTAGTCAAACTTAAACTGATCAGGAGAAAAAGTTTCGACTAGTTATGTGTGCGGTAACATTGTATAAGTTGACGTACTTTAAAACGCGAGAGAACACTTGTGTCAGCGCATATTGCGAGATAATGAAGACAACTCGCTTGCTAAATTTGCGAAGTTACGCGACAATCTCTTCTGATCTCTTGCTTGCTTTATTCCATGCTTTGCACATATAATTAGTTTTTAGGCTTCTATCTGTCTTACATGCTTATTTTTCACGCAGCTCTCTCTTAAACGGACGCCTCTAGACGGACACCTGTAAGACAGACAACAGGTGTTGGTCCCTGCCGTTTTTCAGTCATTGTACTGTAAGTCTCTCTAAGACGGACAACGGACACTTGAGAAGGGCTTTTTTAGTGAAAAATACTTCAAAACGGAAATGTAGGTGCTGAATATGAACAAACGAGTCCTCTTTTCTTGTATTATATTTGTTCCTGTTTGTCTTAAAACAGAGGTGTATTCATTTTACATAGGTTTAACTTTGTTACCTCGGAAATACTGGTGTCACGTTAACTCGACTCTCTATAGGCAGGACACCTCTCTAAGACGGACAGTTGGGGCTGGTCCCTCACTCCTCCGCAGGGGCCTCCCAGTCACGCTCCACGCTTGGCAAAAAACGCGCGGAGGCTGGGTAGAGGTAAAAAAGTAAAGCGCGCGGGGAACTCTGGGAAGGGAGAAAAAAAGAAGGGGGACTTTTGTTGTTCTTCCCATCGTTCCCCGCGCTCCCATTCTTTACTGATAGAGATAGGAGCCTCTGCGGAGGAGAGAGGGCCGGTCCCGACGGTGTCCGTCTTAGAGAGAGTTGACTGAAGTATGTTGTAAACATGTTTGCGCACTTTTCAGAGTTAGGAACAGGTGGGAGTTTTGTATTGATAGGAACACACATAAGGGCGTTCTCCTATAGGGATACTCATTGAGAACTTTAAAAGCAGTACCATAAACTGGATTGGAAAAAATAAATAAGGATTAACTCATCCAAGACATGGAAGTAAAACTGTGATGACAGTCTTGAACGTGACGTTACCTTAAAGTGCCTATAACCCTTAAATACATATTTTCAGAATTAACCTCTACGTACATTGAATAGTTGTTTTGAACGTCGCGTTATTGAGTTCTAGAGATTTGAATTCACAAAATGCTACGTCAACCCGGGAAGGACATCTGTGCTGCGCGAGCTGGAATTAATAAGTGATTACTAAGGATATATTGTCAATACTAAGAACTTAAAGTTATATCATTAAGCAATAGTTTAGTTCTCTAACAATAGTATCGATAAAAAGTAAGGACAATTGCTAATATTTTCAGAAAAACGACACTTTTAAATTTGAAAAACATGTTTCGGATGTGCCACATCCATGGTCGTTTGCAAAATGAGTAAATTATAGATAATATATCAAGAGAAAATTGTACTATGTTATTGCAACGTGAAAATAATAAAAAAGTGACTGACTAAAAGTATATGATTAAGGGCGATTAAATCGCGTGCCTATGCTAGCCTGGTCCGTCCAATCGCGGAGTTTGTTGCTTGGTCACCACATACCGTCAAAAATATGTCTGCGATTGAGTCTATCCAGCGGAGAGCTGCCCGCTTTGTCCTTAATAATTACTCTCGCAACAGTAGCGTCCCTGCTATGTTAGCAGACCTGAACTGGCAATCGCTTGAGCGACCTCGTTCCCAGGGTCTCTCTTCTTCCCGCCCTCTGGAGCGAGAGAGAGAGACCCTGGTTGGGTCCGGTCACGTGTCTCCCAGAATCTGGGAGATTCCAATTAAAGGACACGGGGGAGGGGTGGCAAAGTGTGAAATTTGTCTGCTCTAGCTATATGCGAAACAAATGCAAAAGCGTTCGGCGGCTCGCGACAAATGTGAAGCGGCGGTCATCCGCAGACTTCGAAAACATATCCACATGGTCTGGTTCTGAAAGTGTAAGTTGCTTTAGGATCAGAGGAATTGTCACGGCGCTTGAAGATTTACCGCAGTAAAGCTAATTTTGAACTTGCTGCGGAATGCAATCCAATTTTATTACTTGACGCCGCTAAGCTCGCGCTCTAGATTTATGGCATTGTTCCGGACTGGGACGAATTATCGCTACATACTGCTTAACAGGCGATCTTCAAGCTTCATTCGAAAGGCCCATTAAAGTGCTGCCGTCTGTTCTCGGGCGATGGCAAAGCAAGAACTGAGAAGCGGCCGCCACGGAACCAATGTTTGCCACGCTGATCAACAGTCACTTTTATAACAGGAAACGATCGAGAGAAGACAATGATAGCTTTTATTCTTCGTGTGTGAGGCGTGTTGTTTAGTTCAATGTTCACCAGTTCCAGTCGTTTGAATGTCTATACATTGTTCATTTATATACTTGTGAATTTTTGAGCAACAATTTTATCCTTGCGCATTGTTTATTCGCTTTTGTTTGAATCGTTTGACTGAACCGTTTCGTTATTTCAATTTTAGGGCTTTGTTCACATTATGTTCAGTTCGAAAATTATAAGCTGTCAAGATCTTTTGTCCCTATTTATTCAGTTATAAACGGCAGGCATAACATAAACAGTAAAAATGAAGCACTTTTTACGACCAAAGAGATTTCATAACATCCCTATTCGGTTGACGATAAGCCTGGGATGTTTTATCTGTTTTATTCCGGGTCTGTTTATTAACTGTTTATTAACTGTTTATTAATAATCACAAATTTTACATAAAGCAATATCCACTGCCCGCAGTTAGCAGATTAGCTAGTCGAGGCGGGCAGTGGTTACACGTATGTAATACATATACAGACAGAACACAAGAAAGACTAGAGAAAAACAGTAGTTAAATAAATAAACAAATAAATATAAATAAATTCAATTTAATTAAGTTTACAATCATGAACATTGCAAATATAAGAAGGCCAAGTTTTCAGGAAATTTTTGTTATTAAGTCGGGTAAATCAATATAATCATTTTCTTCTGAAAGTATTCGGAGTAAAGTGTCGTGGACATTGATTTTAAAGTTATTTTTGGACATTTGACGCATTTCACACGGTAAGCTATTCCAGACTTTTACACCATATCTTGAAAAAGACTTAATTTGTTTATCTAACCTTGAGTGTTTAACATAATAGTCACCTATAGTCTTGCTATAATCACAGAGAATTGTTTACATCTTTTATATATATCTTGCAATACAGATTCCTATTTTCAACAAGAGGTTATGGAACATGGAACATATTTATTTCACAGCCACAGCTGAAACGAAACAATAACAGTCGAGCATAGCACGAGCCTAGCCACTGTACAGAAAACAAGACAACGTTACAAATACGGTCTACCCCTCCTTAGGATTATAATTGTCCACCAGACACGTGACCAGACCCAACCAGGGTCTCTCTCTCTCGCTCCAGGGGGCGGGAAGAAGAGAGACCTTGGGAACGAGGTTGTCGCTTGAGGAACGCCGTATCATCAATGATTTGTCGATGTTCTATAAGATCAATTCTTATTTGTGAATATCTCTTTCCCAACCGAAATTAGTCTAGGTTTTCAGGGGACAAGGTCACATGATCGTAAATTCATGCCCCTATTAGCTTCAGTAAATGCATATAAATATTCGTTCTTCCCTATAAGAACAATCCCGGTCTGGAACTTTTCGGTGGTTCATGCGTCATCTGTCAACCTTTTCAAAGCTAGCCTGCGAGCAAGCTCTCGTTTCCCTCCCTCACCCCCTCCCCCTCCCCAAAAACTCCAAACCCGAATCCGAGAGCTTGCTCGCAGGCTATTCAAAGCTAGGTTAGTGTTATTTTATTAGCTTCCTGTTGTTATCAGCTGCTGGTGTAATTTGTTATTCTAGTCTACAGTATATTCAGTTCAATGTAAATTGTATTTGCTTAGCTAGCCGTTGACCAGCCATTGCCAGATTAATGTACTAATGGCAATTATCTCAATTAAAGTTAAGTAATGATCCGCATAAGAAGGAAAGTGCTAACAGCAATGCACGATGGAATGTCAACTTTTTTCATTGTTACAACTAGTGATCTCATTGGCCTAGACTCATAACCGCTAAAACGTTAAGGTTCAAGGTGCATTTTGTCTGATTTTTAAAGGTTTCAAGTAATTTGAGACCCAATCGCACAACATGCAATTTTTAAAAGAAATTGTATTTGAGGAAGTTCATCAAAGAAGCAAAATTATTAGCTGTTGTCTTCTGCTATTCTGATTGGCTAATCACGAACATTTCCTAAAATTTATTTGACGCAAATGGATTTTCTTTATTTTTATACTGAAGTATAATTATGAACCATCAGCCCCTCCTCTATTCTTGAACTCAAAGAAATTCTATGTGAGAAAGAGCCAATGCCGCAGAACAATGAAGTTTACCGGTAGTTCTTATGTGGAGCATTACTTAAAGAAGATATATCAAACACTAAAAAGAGTATTTTATCAGGCATCCAAACACCTCAAAGTGGATTAAAAAACCTCGGCTGTTCTATAGGGTCAAGCCCAAAAGGACGTCGGACACCTTATTGAGACTTATATAACCGAGTAACTGGTTAGCTTTCAGTTGAGGTTAGGGGCAGCAGTTTATATAGTTACTCATGCGCATAGCGGCATGAAGGCCCGGCCAAACGAACGCAACATTTCAACGCAATATCTTGCAGCATTGTTGCGCGCAACAATGTTGCACGCGTTTGGCCACCCTGTTGCAACATGTTGCGACATGTTGGATGATGTTGGATCAAATTTGACCATTTTCAAACCTTGATCCAACACCATCCAACATGTTGCAACATGTTGCGCGCGTTTGACCAGCTCCTTCACAACACGATCCAACAATGTTGCAAGATGTTGCGTTGAAATGTTGCGTTCGTTTGGCCGGGCCTTGAGTCAATTCTTTTCGTCCCGCTATTTCCTTGTTTTTTTAAAGTTTCCCGTATCCCGCGGGACGACTTTCACAGGCCTGATTGGTTGACACGCGACTTCGTGATTTCGGCGTGCCCGTAATCACGTTCTTGTTTTCAAATAGCCGAGTCAAGCCACTAGCATTTGGACTTCACCGGAAAAGAAATTACATTTTTCGATGAGCATTTATCTTGATATCAATTTGTGATTGAATTTTTGCATGTGTTGTCGCTAGTTTTGGAGAAATGCTTATAAATCTTGTTTAAATTCAGTTGTAAATTCAGTCGTAATAAATGATATCTGATATCATGTAAACAAAACAAGACTTACATGGCACGCAAAATTCGTTGAGAGGGAAGGGGTGCGTGACCCAGGTAAAATATACCATAAAACGTTCTTATGTAAGCGCATGAGTACAGGCTACCAGCTAGCCTCTTGTTAAATTTAGGACTAAGCAACCCGAGAAGCTCGGTGGTACGGTGGTACAGTGGCACGGTAGGCTATGTAAGCCTAAGCCTAGCTGAGGGCACAGGTTCAATCCTGAGTGGGGATTTTAGATTTTCCTTTTTACACTTAAAAATTAATTGAAAGTAAAGTGTCGACATTACGTTATATAAGTCTCAATAAGGTGTCCGACGTCCTTCTGGACGGTATGATTTTGGCACAATAGTTCTATAGAGGTTTTGCACAGCAGCCATGTTGCATGGCAGGAACAATGAAAATGTTTTGCATTAGAAAGAACATTCTTTCCCATGGGAAAAAGAATCTATTGTTTCTGCCATGCAACATAGCTGCCGTGCAAAACCTCTATAAGACGATTTTTCATCACCCACAGCGTTTCTCTCACTCTCCGGCGTATTAGGTCTCGCGGGGGCACCGTGGGAGTTAATCTTAGACATAAACACTAGCCATACCGGGATCGGTGCCGTACTTTCTCAAGTGCACGATGGCCAAGAAAGGTGATCACTTACCCAAGACGAACACTAAGGCCCGGTTCAAACAACTTCACATGTGCCGAACCTAATGCAAATGAGCAAGAACAATAGATTTTTCTCATTTGCATTAGGTTCGGCACATGTGAAGTTCGACGTTTGAACCGGGCCTAAGGGTCGGTTATTTAAACGAAGTCTAACTTAGACCGCAGTTTAGAGCAATAAATGGACCTCCATGACTGTTAAAAAGTGGGTCAATTTAAGTAGATAGGTTTTTTCCAGTCTGTGCGATATGGCTCCTTGGCACTGTTTACGGTAAACAAAGTTTAAATATTGGGATTGGCCAGGTCGAAATTGGTTTAGACCGCGGTTTTGTTAAACACCGTCTAAACTTCGTTTAAATAACCGGCCCTAAGCGATAAGTCGGAAAAAAAAATTCCGCAAAAATTATCGATTTCAGTGACCCAATGGCCCAATTTATACTGGAGACGGATGATCCGTCTGGACGAACTTGGGCAAACATTCGTTAGTTCTTCTGATAATCCGTCTGTGTATAAATACGGGCAAAGAGACGGATTATCCGTCTAGACGAACTATCTGCTTAGTTCGTCTGCCAAGACGAACTTAGCAGACAGTTCGTCTTAACGGGTAATCACGAACATTTCCTAAAATTTATTTGACGCAAATGGATTTTCTTTATTTCCGTCTCCAGTATAAATCGGGCCAAAGTTTACTACTACTACTACCTACTACTGCAACGTTGGAAATTTCCGTACCATTTGAATTTAGAAAAATTTAAATCGCTAAATTGAGTTAACGGCCTGAGTACCAGGATGGGGAAATGTTTCGGTTGGTCGGTAAATTTGGAAAATCACTCACCATTATGTAACGGTCACCACAACAGGTTTTTTTCCTACAAATGGTATTGAAGCACCCTTGGGCGCGTTTTTTTTTTTTTCGGACCGATCTGGTCATTCTAAAATCAGAATACGCTAACAAAACTATGTTATTTACATTCTCGCACACCAAAATTTTTCCAGTACACATAGTCAAAGTAGCGACTTCTTTCCATATTTTACGAGAGGAATAGGTAAAATATTTTGAGGTATTCCGTTTTTGGAATGGGCAGAATATGTCCAAAGGACAAGTGCCCCAACCTCGTCTCGCCCCAGGGAGCGGGAAGAAGAGAGACCCTGGAAACGAGGTTGCAAGTGCCCATGGTTCGCGTGGACGTCTTATGAGTCTTACATGACGAAGAAAGAATCAAAATGGCCAGCGGCAGAAAAACAACATGGCGGATGAAACAGGGAATGCTAAAGAGAAGAAAGAAGATATTACGAGGGTTTCTGCCAAGAATAACACAAGGAAAAGATTTGTTGGAACTAAGTCACATACTGGACAGAAATCGGACAAGCTTGCAGGTACATTGTGAGTTAGTGTACCTTTATGTGATCGGTTTAAGTTATCACTTATGGTGTATAACACGAGTCTTGAAATAAAGCTAAATAAGCTTAAGCTTAATGAAGAAATCCAGTGCACGGCGATCCCATGCACACGAATTTCTCTTCTTGCTCTTGTTCAAGAAAATATTTATGGTTCAATGTTAAGTTTGTTTCACTTTTAATTTATGTGTTTCTAATAGAATGCGTCACTTTACACAGAGTTGTGACCATAAACCACCTATTTGTGTAGTATTAATTATATTTTAAGTCTATAAGACTTATCTAAAGGTTCCTTCCTACTTATTCTTGAAACAATTTAACAGCCATTCACTGCTCTAACAGAGTTAAGTTATAGCTATTACTTTTATATGAGATTCCTCCTCCTCCATGTACAATAAAAATTATTGTTCGTGCATACATCGTAAACCATTGGGGGTAAGAAACAAGGTCTGGGACCGAGTAACGATGCTCTCACAACTTGTTAAGCAGCTGTCCACCTATATTGTGTTCAACAGTTTTTATAGGGGCGCTGTTGGTGAAAAGAGGAGAAAGATGAAAGCTAATCTTTTTGTTTTTCTTGAGCTCACCCTCACAGAAAAAGTATATAATGGTGGCGCAAACATTGGCCTTTTGTGTTAAACATAGAGAGAGCAAACTGTAAAGCAATCCACAGAATTGTCATCCAAAACAATTATTGGGCCGATGGTTCATTGAAGTACACGGTCGACAAGGCTTGGATTTTTCAGTATTTATTGAATGTAGTAATCTGAAGCTGTGGAAATTGCAAAATCACAAACATTACCTAAAGTTCTTTGCGTGCAAATGACATATCTGGCAATAAAACTCACATTCGTCCAGCCTTGTGAGAACATAGAGTTATAAAGTCGCCAACATTAAAATATCCTTAGACAAATCCTTGATCCTTAGACAAATCCTTTGTGAAAACATGCATTAAACATTACTTTTGCTTGATGCGACACGAGGCAAAAACTAGCTATCACATAACAATAAGACCGTCCATGGGGCCTTGCAGCCCTGAGATTAGTTTCAAGTCCAGTCTGTGCGGTTGAGGTAACGCAACAATTATGTTTTGCTTGTTTTAACATACCTTCATGTTCCAACTGATTGTTACCACTAAACTGAGGGAACACAACAACAACAACAATTAATTTATTGACAATAATCAAAATAGAACAATTTAACAAATTTCCACCGGTTTTCTGTGGTGTGGACTCTTATTTACCACGATTTAGTCATCACATGATCAAAATGTTGTGGACTCACAAGGCGCAGCCGAGTGAGTCAGCAACAAATTTTGACCATGTGATGACGTAAATCGTGGTAAATAAGAGTCCACACCATGGAAAACCGGTGGAAATGTGTTTTTTACCACCATATTTAAAAAAATGTGGGGAAAAATCGAAGTTTCATTACAAAACGTGACTGCTAAGAGCGCAAGCGTTGTCTATAACTTCCTTGCAATCTGATTGGTTTATTTTTTCAAGTGGCGCTTTTATAGGCATTGCGTGATGTTAGCATCAGCACCGTTGTCTGTACTCTCATTTACCACCCGCATCGACCAATCAGATTGCGAGATTACTGGCAATTGTGGTAAAAATATTGATTGTTCTGCAAATAGCTACAAAGCTAATCTAGGCGGGGCAAGGCAAAAGCAATAACACATCTTACAGAGAGAAACTAATAAAATAACAAGGTGGCAAGCAGAAAAAAAACATTGTCTAAGATATTTCGCTATAGTTACTCATGTTTAGAATTTTTTGCCTAGTTCCTAGGTCCCTGTTAGTGTTTTTACCCATCGGTTAAGTTAATCATTAACAGAACGTTGATTCCTTGCGTAGTTATCCAGGAAAAAAGGGTTTGTTTAATATTGATCTGGACAAATTAAATAAAATTTCACTACTTTTTGTAGAATCTTCAGATTTTTTTTCTTGGATCTCCAGATTTTCCTTTATCAGGGGTTGGCAGGTCTGTTGCCATGGAAACTGTGTCAAAACCACTGATAAAAGAGATTGAATGTAGAAACTAAGGATCTTAAATAAACTGAAACGTGAACAGTACATTGTAATATTCATTAATCAGCATAACACTTGATTTCCATTTCAACAATTCCAGTACAAAGTACAGTTATCATATAAAGCTTAGTACTTTGAACAGACCGTCTACATGCATAGCAAAAAGATACAAATACTTATTTGATAAACTGTTTGGCTCTGTGTCTTGACATTGGAAGACTCTGTGGGCGAAATTTGTTTAACTGCACATGTGATCTCTGAAAAGCAACTTACATAAATTCAATAAATTTGTGAGTTATCACAATACCAAGTCCTGCTTTCGACCACCATGTGTTTGTGTTAAAAGAAAATAAAAATGGAATCTGCTGGCAAAAGTCTTGATGATGGCTTTGCAAGTTGTTAGAACATCGTTTAGATTTCATTTAAGAGAATGAATGGGAAATTGCTTCCCCCCACCCCCCCCCCCACCCCCACCCCTGATCATAAACATTCTAGCAAACAATAGGTTTCTTTATACACAAGAAAACAAAAAGCCAAAAATTTAAAACAACTTCCATTTGCTTTAAACTTTGTCACGCTATACACTGTTCACTGATGGTTACCCAACTAGTTTAGCTTTTTAGTTATTTTGGGTAACCAGCTACTGTATCTATTTTTAATTTATATATTATGTATACATCTTTGTAATTTTACAATACAAATAAACGTTGTTGTTGTTGTTTACCATTTTTGTTTTCCACCATTCTGATTGACTTCTTTATGACAATAAAAAAATTGAGGTAAAAGTGTCTTTACAAGAATAAATGGAAATACTTCATTGAATAATCCTTTTTTCAGAGATTGGCACAAATACCAGAAGAGTTGTGCGGCAAATTCCCGAGGAGATTCTAAATAATGCAGAGCTGCAGGATGCTGTTAGACAGGTACAGACCAGTGGATGAATTTGTTCATAAACTGCATCTTAGTAAAGCTAAAAAAACCTTTATAATCAATTTTACATCAAATCAAGACCACCCCCACCCCTCCCCCCCCCCAAAAAAAAAATAAATAAAATAATGCTTCCCAACAGTAAGGTTAATTTTTTTAAAGAAATTGTGCCTCCCGCTTCCTGTTTTTTTGTTTCAGTTTTCCAATTTTTCTTGTTGTTACATCACTTAGTGGCACATGACAGAGTTGAGTTGTGTGAGTTCGAGTTTTGCAAAGCGTGCACATCGTTCTGACAGTCCTGAAGTGTAAAAGCAGAGTAAATCATCAATAAACCTGTTTTGTTTGAACCAGTGAGTTGTGTTAATTAAACATTGTCCCAGATAGACAGTAACAATCCCCCTGAAAGCAGTCGCTTTTTAAAAATGTTACCACCCAAAACCAATAAAATCTACTATTTATTATATTCAATGTCTTCAATGTAATGCTTCAAATTATGCGGCAGATGCTTGCAAACACAACTTGGCCTACTGAGATTGTTCTTAGGATTTTAATGTTTTAGTTGAAGAAGATATTGCTCTTGGTTCTTTTAGTCTTTGTGTAATACTGAAAGTCTTATTCCTCAACAGTTACCTCCAAACTACAATTTTGAAATCTTCAAGACTGTGTGGAGAATCAAAGAAACAAACGCTAAAAGAGGTATTAAAATCATGATTGTTTTGCACTGGAACTTTTGTTTTACTTCAATGAAGTGGTCATGAAAACGTCACTCACCAAAATAGGCCAGTCAAACTTGTACATGTATAAGGACGGCTCTCTCCCAAATAACACTCGACAAACACGTTAACAGATTTGACTTACAGGTTAACAGTTCATCCCAATTTCTTTTTGCAACTGTGCATTTGTTTACATGCAGGTGGCAGTCCAAAATTTTAAACCCTTATGAGCCATGTCAAGATGACAATACCATACAAAGCAAACTTATAGCAATGAATAACAAAAAAAAAAATATATGAGCATGACACGTGCATTTAGATGTATCTGAACAACTGTGTTTACTTGTTAAATTTGCAATCCACATGGTTTGCATCTGTGTGGTTCACTTATCTCTGGTTCCACTGTACATGTACAAAATATAGCTGTTTTTGTAAAGTTTTCATCTCTGAAAGAAGTTACTAAAAGTCATACAGCTGTCAGCTGTACTAGTATGAAATTTCATGTACAAATTTATATTGTAAGTAATATTGTATAGTTATTTGAATGCTATGACTTGTGATTTTCTTTTTCCAAATTCAGTGGCATTGCAGTTCCCAGAAGGACTTCTCTTGTTTGCTTGCACAATAGCTGATATTTTAGAAAGGTAAATTAAGGTTTTTTTCACATCGTATAGTACTACAGTGTTAAGTATATAATCCAGAGTTTATAAATTACATGGCGATTGTATTATACAATGTATGTTGCAGTTTAAATGTAAATGGTTTTTTCTTGGTTTAAAAGTTGTTAGACCAGTTTGATTTTTTTGTCTCGGGTAATTTGATCAATTAAATTGATCAATTAGGCTGCTTGCCAGGTGTAAACGGGGAGGGGGGGGGGCACGAAAAAGGAGAGGGGGAGAAGGAAAGGAATGCCCGCTATAAGAACTGTACCATTCGCATTACCCCCACCAATTTCCTAGTAATCCAATAATGTCAACTGTCAATGCATTCACCAATCAGAAACTGGCTCCACTTTTACACATAGCTGACTTCATGGGGGAATTTACCGTATTTACTGCCCAGTGCGAATTAGCCAATCGGAATTTTGCAGCCGCCAGCATCCACAGAAATAAACGAAAGGGGTCATTGTTGCAGGCGACCTTTCCCTTAGATTGGTCACAATATTTCTTGTTGCATTGACATGAATTAAGATGTTTGATTTGACAATGTGCAGTGACCATGGTATTTCCAGCTTTGTCATGTACAGTGTACATGCTATGGCTGACTTAGTTGGTACATTTTTGTAGCATGCAACATGCATTTTACAAGATGCCCACAGCACATCTTGGGTTCTGTTTACATATAGTGAGTTTTATTTACGCAAAACAATCACTGCCTTAGGTTGTAAGCATATCCTATGTGAGAATTTTGTACTACCTGGATCATTGATCATAATTATGGTAGTCTCTTTTTCATATTTAACCTTTCCATGTGTGTTCAGATTCACAGATTGTGATACAGTTATCATGGGAGATGTCACGTATGGGGCGTGTTGCATTGACGACTTCACTGCTAGGGCTCTAGGCTGTGATCTGATGGTACATTATGGGCACAGCTGCCTGGGTAAGGGAATAATGCAGTGCCGTGTTAAAATAATTTCAAATTTTGCACAAGTTATAGCCTGCATGGCGGGCATAAATGGGGAGGGGGGAGGGAGGGGGGAGGGGGGGGGGGAGGGGGTGAGAAAAAGGAGAGAGGAGTAGGGAAGGAACGCCTGGTATAATAACCAGGCTATTCACATTACACCGACCGATTTCCTGGGATTCGAATTATATGTCAACTGTCAGAAAAATGTCAGAAACTGGCTTGCGCTTTTACGCGTGGCTGACTTCACATGGGCATTTACTATGTTTACTGCCCGGCGCAAATTAGCCAATTGGGATTTTGCAGCCGCCAACGTCCGCAGAAATGAACAAAACAGGGTCTTTATTGCAGGCATCCTTTCCCCCTCTCCCCAGTTCTCCTCTCCCTGACGCCTGCTATGCAGGTTTAACTTGTGTAGCCTGATGAATTTAATATGTGTAACGTAATTTAATATGCCTGCTATTATAACCGGGCTACTGTATTCACATTACACCTACTTGTGTAACATGATGAATTTTTCATCTAAAAATCTTCTGATTATTTTCAGTAAGGGAAGTGGTTGTTAATTTTAATGTTTTTATTCTTGAGGATGATCCACCTTTTCAAGGGTACTGTGAAGGTTTTTATAAGACACCACTTAACTGATGAACCTCATGGAAAAAATATTGGCTCAGAGTGTCTGAGTTATTAGTTTATTTTTCTCCTTAGTACATGTAGTTTACACTAATCACAGTTAACATTAATAGTATACTGTTTGTAAGAAGGTCTCTGCGCCATTAAGGACAAGAGCTCTCTAACATTGAATGTAAGAAACAATACTATCATCGCTACTTTCAAATCTCAGCCCTGTAATCCTTTCGGCCATCTTACTAAATTTATGTTTGATTTATACTTGTTTAGTTAATTTAATTAGGACCCCTTTGAAAACCATGTACATGTGTATGAATAGGGCATCCCGGTTAAAAATTACATGTAGTTGATAAACAGCACAAGGAGGTTTGAATCTTTTTCTCAGTTTTACTACTGAGAGATTGGGGACTATACAACCAATACATGTACACCATCTTTAAATGAATATTTATTCATTTTGGATCAATGCCGACAAAGGAGAAACATTCCTTTCCAACATAAGAGGTACCATTATTTATGGCTTGCTTTAACATTTACATACAGATGTGTAATGTCTGTGTCTGCGACCATGGGAAAATTTCTCTAGGTAAAGCCTTAGATGAAAAACGTAAACAAAAGACAAAAGTATATTTTTTACATAATAACTAATCCGTCCATGGGCAACACTATTCCACTTTTTTGAGAAAAAACTCATTTTAATAGTGCAGGTTTTCATACAAAATCTATCAATTGATCAGACAGAGTAGAATTGAGAGTTTTTAATTTTTTTTTAAGAGCTACTTAATTCTCGCTGTATATCTTTGTAGTTCCCATTGACTCTACAAAAGGAATTAAGATGCTGTATGTATTTGTGGATATCAAACTGGATGCTACACATTTTGTGGACACTGTGAGACATAATTTTGAAGCTGGTGCTTCGTTGGCAATAGTGAGCACAATTCAATTTGTGGCAACTCTTCAAGTACGTAAACTGTTTATCTTTTTTTTTCATGCTCGCTCGCATGATTACAGTAGCTTGCCCCTGCATCTTTCCAGAAAGGGCCTGCAAGTGATCATTGTTTAGACATAATACACATTATCTACACTGTATGTTTACATGTGAGGATGATTAATCTTACATTTTAGTGCTTCTCACCCTCTTATCAACATGAGGTAAAACAGCCTGCGAGCAGGCAACCTCTCACCGCAGTGTTAGGGGGTGGGGGAGGGGAGAAGCCCTTCTCCCCACCCCCTGCCCTCGAGACCACAAACCCCCAAGCCCGAGACCTTGTTTGCAGGCTAGATAAACTAAACTGGTCGATTTAACTGAGAGACGAAGACTTATTTTCTTGGGGTAGGTGACTGTGATGTGAATGTAGGGGAAAGGTTCATTCCGCTTGTGTACATGTAGCATTAACTCAGATGCAATATTTTACTTTTAGGGGATAAAAACAAAAAAGAAGAATTTCGGTGAAAGTTTAAATAATCTCGTTGACGAAATGGAAAGGAGCTCACGGCCAGTAACGAAACTTGATGATTTAACTGTCATGGGCAACTGGGATTTTTCTTGAATTTTGATCTTTGGCACTCTTGAGGATAAAAGGGTTAAATGAATGTGTTTTGTTTCTTATGTCCTGTCTAGTGAATTGTAGTTTTAAAAGAACGTACCGCAAAACTTCTGCATTAATCCTTATATTTGCTTAAAGAACTTTTTGGGCGGCCAATGTCTAGAGAGGGAGTGGAATATGCGTTACAATATCGTCACAGGTTTTTTTATTGATAAAGAAGTCACAGGTTTTTATTAGTCTAAATATGGCATTTTTTGGTTTCATCTAAATTTTATCGGAAAACTCATTCTTCAAACAAACGTAGTCTTTTTTACCTTCTGCGCAAGTTTTTATTTCATCTCAGTTTTACAAATTATTTATCGCAATTTTTTTAACCCCCTTATTACAAAAATCAACAGTTTCTATCTTGGTTTTAAAGGCCTGTAACTTGATTTCTCGGGTGCAAGCTCCAGCACTCACTGCACTAAGATGAACCTCATGTCCTTGATGTGTTGGTTTCCCCTATCCCCTCCACGTGTAGCTTGATTTCCACACGTATTGGAGTCATCATGGTATCCAGTACCAAACCCGATCCTGGAATCACAGCTGTCACAGCGATTTTGTTCGTTACCAACGATACCAATCCTCGCTTTGGAGTGGCTTGAACTGGTACACAGAACGTTGAACCCTTCCTTGTTACAGTTGTTCTGCAAGGATCCCCGAGAGCCAATCAGTGCCTTCCATGAGTTACGGCCCAGTGATGTGGCGCGGTATTTGCCATCAGCGATCAATGAATACAGGGACCTGGCTTGTTGGTTGATGACAACAGACCTAAACTGCTGGCCGATCTTCATTCCAAGACAGATCTTGTTGAAGGGTGTGCTCCAGTATGTCGGTAATTTGGTCTCGTGGGAGTCCAATCCGGTCTTACCCCCTGGAAGGTTGAAGTCGATCTTGTTGCTCCAAAGTTTTGAATTGTAGTGAAAGGTTCTCTGGAATAATTGAACAAAAAAAATTACAAAAAGCTACATTATTTGGAGTACATGTTGCATCACTGTTTAACCTGTTTACCAAATTTGCTTTGAGTCACATTAACATTTAAAAGTGCTGTTGTCAAGTCCAGATCTCTCGATATGCCATTCTCCTCTCATTTCTTCAGATACCAGTTATTAAAGTTGAATAGATCATTAACCCTTTCGCTCCCATAGTCAACTATGGAGACATGTAGTGTAGTTCTAACTTTTGAGTCTGTGGACGAAATCCTATGGTGTGACCATTCAAATGACACCTCTTCAGCAGTACTTTTGCATGGTACCATTTCTTCTAACTTTTGAGTCTGTGGATGAAATCCTGTGGTTTGTCCATTCAAATGAAACCTCTTCTGCAATACTTTTGCATGGTGCCATTTGTTTTTCAATATTTTACAAAATGAAATTTGGGATTTTTCTTGAATTTTGATGTATGGCACTCTTGTGAGTTAAAGGGTAAAGTCAGTACTTTTCAACATGGTGAGCACAGGATTCCTTTATTTCCTAGACCTGCACTGTTGACAAGCACTATGAGTTGTTATTTTTAGGAGGAATTTGTCAGGTGGTCAATGCTTGGATACGTTCCTAGCCTCGGCTTATGGAGTTTCTTAGAATTGTGGAAACATTTAACTGTAAAGTACCTTTGAGCCGTCAATCTTCATGACCAGCGTCCATCCACCTCCTCCGCATGCACCAAGCCCAGTCCTGCTCATGTGGCAATACACGGGAATCTTCGCAGACCCTACATTCAACAAGTACGCTCTGTTTCCTTTGGACCTGGTGAAACATACCATGACATATTGTTTAAGTCATACAGTCAAAACACAAACTCTCTTACTACTTCCCATGCATTTCTTATAACACAAATTGGAAGAAACTGTCAAAAGATAAAGAGAATTAATTTTGGTTGATCATTATCTAAATTCCTATCTCCTCTACTTATATATGCATTAACACTGCAAGGAGAAATTTCATACCGATCACTATTGAGGATTAGCACGCAAACTCCTTTGTCGCGCACAGTGCGCAAAATGACAAAAATTAACCTGACAATTCTCTGTAGAGTGAAGCAACAAGAATTATATATTTTACAATTTCGCGATTTTTTTGTTTTCGCTGCTAGCCCTGAGTATTAACCTGGCATAAAATTTCTCAAGTTTTTTCTTGCTTTCTTGTTTTTTTTCCTTTAGTTTCTTCTTCTTATTTATTTATTTATTTATTTATTTATTTTTGCTTTGCTTTTTGCTATTTTCCTTCTTAATTTCACAATTGCCCTTAGCTTTTCAGTTTCAATATCTATTTCCCAATTTTCGTATTTTGGCGATTTCTGTTTCTATTCTTGAAGTTAAGACTTTGAATATATTTTTGTGTGTGCAGTTTAGTTCACTATTTTAGGCCATTTTTGTGCCATTCGTTTCAAATCTTGGGTCTTAACTATGCAGATTTAAAGTAATTCTTCCGTGTTATCAGCATTGTGCTTTCGAGTTGTGCTCTCGATACATGATGAAGTTTGTCGTCATCCGTGTCCTTTGAACCTTTAGAATAGTCACAATTTCTCATTACCAAGTTTGGGCCTTAAAGTTACGATGTTTTCTGAGTTCTCGTTAACACCCGTTAGTCTTTATAGAACAAGTTTCGTCATTTACAATAAAACCTATGGAGTTTTGGGGCATTGGCGATCTGAACTGAAAAGTCGAATTCCGTTTTCAGTGGATCATTTGAAACTTTTTTTAAGCGCATGAATGTACATATTATAACAGGGATAAATTGAGAATTTCGCAATAGTACAAGTTATACTTACAAGTTGTTGTCATAAATGTCCTTGCACGTTGAAGCTGTTGGTCCAAATCGGGAGAAAGTAACATTAGGTGTATCGATTTTCACTTAGGGATAATTTTTATTAAGTATGAAAATGACCTGAAGGGCGACCCCATAGCTGTCCAAACGATGTCTGTGATTGGCGAACGATACAATTGATATATCACTTGAACAATGCCCCTATCCCTAATCCCTATCCCAGCGTGACAAATCTATTGTTTTCTTAGTGAATCAGGGACCTGAAAAGGAAACTTGAAAATTCTCCGAAACTCCACTTAATGAAACGAATATTGCAAGCGAGAAAATAGAAAATATATGTAAATCTCGCTTCCTATCTAGAAGCGCACACAAAAGTTGAGAAATTTAATTCGGGCTATATTTTAGTCCTTGCGTTGTTTTCGTTTTGGTTACGCAAAACTGCTAAATTTAATGAAAAAAAAATAAAGGAATTAAAAGGTTTTGAAGAGGCGTCTTGTACTTAATTCCTGCGGTTCTAGTCAATTTACGATTTCGTTCATCCTGAATTTAAAATAATTTCAACAGAAAAGAAATTAAATTTGAATATTGTCAGATCAGAGAAATGGATTGTTTTTAAATTCTTACCTGGATTGGAGGAAGGTTGTAACAGTTGAATTAACTGATCCAGCTTTTTGGATAGCTTTTCATCGAGTTGCTTGATGGCCTCGTTAGTTTTAGCGTCCTGCCCAATGTATTGATTGCATATAACTGTTTCGCCCTCCTTGTCGGGTCGAACTACAGAAGTGTTGTTTGTGATTTTCACACTACTCGCCGCGATTCCCGCGAACAAAGCTGCAATTATCCAAAATTTCATCATGTTAGCCAAGTTAACCGGTTTGAAAACAGAGAAACTGTAATATTCTTCCAGGTTTTTTTCAAGTGACTAAACCCATTTATGGTTATCTCCATTTATTGAGCCCAGTGTTGGCTTATGTTGGCGACTAGAAAATTTTCCAGTCAAAATACTTAGTAAATAATTGCATTTTGTCACATCCAATTAAACGTTGTCACGGGTGTTAGTTTAACTAAACGAAACATCGTGATGTGAAAAGTAAGCGAAATTCTTGGAAAAACTAACATCAAAAAAGTCAAAAAAAGGTCTGTAAAAACACACTTAATTGTGCTTTATAATTTGTGTCGACTCCTTTAGGCTCCTTTATGTTATTTTCTAATTCGTGTTGTTTGAATTTTGTGTTCGCAAATTTCGAAAAAGGTCAATAATTTGAAAGGGTATTGTACTGTTATTGGAAATAAGGAATTTGAGGTCTAAAGTTTACATTGGAAACCATGTTGCAAATCATGAATTGTTTTGAAATCAAATCCTGCTAACCAATTCCTTATACGAGGGTCATGTGTCCTTTTTTACGAATGAGTTTATCGCCTGTTTCTCAATCGCTGTTCTTGGTGGATCAAACTAGGTCGTTTTAGGTCGTTTTAGGTCCAACAAACTGAATAATGTAGGCACCTGACAATGTACACAAACTGAACAAGTGAGATTAGAAACTGCGTACAAACTGAATAAGGGACATTGGTATAATTATACTAAACAGTGTGTAGCGTTGTTGGCGCGCTCTGATTGGCTATTGAAACTCGGGATAGCAAGTGCTGTTCACCTCCAAGCAATTTGCGCGCGAAAATTGTAATCGTTGACAGGAATAAATGAGTTAAAAATCATCATTTCCGTCCTACATTATCTCACTGTTTTGGTTCATACTAAAACAACTATTCACCTCAGTGTCGATAACCGGTGGTAGATATTTACCTCGCCGCTTCGCTCGGTAAATATCCGCCACCAGCCTCCATTTAGGTGAGACTTAGACACCGCGCAAAAACTGAATACGTTACATTAGACACTGCACACAAACTGAAAAAGCGACATTAGATACTGCGTACAAACTGAAAAAGGGAAATCACGCACTGAGACGAACAGAACGAGCAAAGTACACAATAATGACATGTTCCTAAATTATGACTACCGGACTCTGCATGTAAAATCCTTAGCTAGCTACAAAGCATTTAGAAAAGACCTGTACGCGACTGAAATAACCTGCCACTTGTGAACTTATTTTAATAATCTTATAAATTTTACCATCGATTTCACTGATTCGCAACCGTTCAAATTGAAATTCCTCTCAGCAGTGGGCATTATCCTGCCATCAATCATACCAAGAAATTGTCTTTGAAATGGTAACAATTTCCATTTGTAAACAGTACCTTCATACCTGTTTTTTGTTTGGTTTTAATTACACAGTTTAGTAGTTTATAGTTCAATTATTTTTATGATACCTTCTTATAATTATTATTTTTTCGTTATTTTGTGGCGTAAATCTGCAGAACGCACCGATCCCATAGCTAATTGTATCGACAACGTTAAATTTTGTGAGAAGCTCGTGTTTTCGATCAGTTCCATCTATGTAACAATACAGTATTGTTTTTGAAGGCATAATTTTATTTGTTTTTCAAATTTGCGACCAGTTTCAACCGTTGAACCGTTCGATTCTCTAGGCTAGGGATATATGGCGATCAAAAACATCATTTTTTTACAATTATGAAAATATAATTATCTGTGTTTGCAAGTAAGGATGGTCACTATATGTTCACATCACCTGCGTAGGGACGTGGCATAAAACTGGTTGATTTAGCTCAGAGATACAAAGAATCATTTTACCTGGGAAGAGAAATGCACATATATATATATATATATATATATATATATTGGCATGGTAATGTTTTATTTCATGGGATGGGGAAAGGGTCATTTGTTTCAACTCGCTTATTCAGACAGTACTTTATTGCAGTCGTGGTATTTACATTATAAACGTTTTGTACAAATGGAAATACATAATGGTGCTGCTGTTGGATTTAAAATGGCGCATCGTAGTTTATTTTCAAGCAAAAAAAATGAAAATCTTTCCATTTTTGAAGGGAAAGGGATGAGTATTTTCTGAGAACAATTTCGCAAGAATTTGTATTAGCACCAAGAAATTCAAAACAGATATACCAATGTAAAATGCAAATATATTCATGTACTTATTGTTTCCTGATGTTTGTCTTTGGCCTACTGTTTGTTGGTTTGAAAAATGTCCTATTCATTTCGTAAGAAAAACAAAGTAACGAAACAACAAAACACTCTGCCTGTTTGTGATCAAGGTTGCTATGATGCGCCGAGTATTTTTGCTATTATTAATGTTTTTCGACGGAAGATTTTTTTTTGTTTCCACAAAAAAACCGGACACGTCCTAACATACCAGCATTTTTATATCTACGTAAAGCGGGGATGTTAAAGTATATTTAACAATTAGATTATGAGCTCGAGATTTCTATCGCGTGATAGTTGATGAGGGTGACAGTTGATGAGGGCGAATTCCGAATCAACTATCACGCGATAGAAATCAAGAGCGATTAATCTAATTGTTTTAGTATAAATCTACTAGCCGTTCAAAACTTAACAACAAATACTCTTCACAGACACTTCGAAAACGCGAAGAAGCGGCCGCCATTAGGCTGCTCACTCTACTCACTTTCTACAACAGAATAGATAATGAGTAGTGTAACCAATAAGAGAACAGCATTCGTGATGGAACTCTTGTAGATTTATACTAATGGAATATAGAGGTTAGCTGTAAGGCTACTCAAAACAACAATGAGATCTCCACAGTGGGAAAACATTGAGCTGCCTTGCTCGCTTTGCTCCATGCGCGTTCTCGGCGCTCGTCGGAAAAACGCAGCGTTATATACGTGTTTAGCCCGGGGCAAACGAAAGTTTAAACTCTTTGAGTTAAGCGCACGAGAGTCAGTGAGGGTATCTGAGAGTTAAGGCCAGAAGAGAGCGACAGTTCAGAATTACAATAAACGCCAATGAAAATTTGAGCTGATCAAGCGCGTGAGTCTCGGGCCAAACAAGAGCGAAAGTTTTAACTCTCGTCAACTCTCATTCACGTTTGGTTCAGGATTTATGCACGGATGTACGGTCATCGTTGAACTGCACTGTGTTTCGTTATTCAGTTGTTGAAGGATGGGGTCACACAAGTCCGTCTTGTGTGTGTATTTTGTGTATTTTTGCAAGCTTTATTTTCCTCACAATAGTCCAGTTTCGAATCACCCTGGATCCAGAGGTCCGTTCTCTGAATATCATGAGTGAAATTAACCGCATAAACGGTTAGAAGAAGCTCGCGAGACGGACCTCTGGTCACTCGAATATACAACCTCATTTCCATGCGAGGATCCAGTTCAGAATCTGAACTAGGTCGCTGATTGGTTACTCCTACTTGTTTCCAGACTCTACCGGGAGTTAATGATGCAACAGCAACTTCGATTGGCTGGACCAAAACAATTCGCCACGGGCGCGTGAAAAACCGGTTTCCCAAAGTGAAGCCACGCAAACAACAATGGCGAACGTAGATAGAGATTGCGGCTTTTTGCGATCTTTAAGAAACGCTGTGGATTACTCTTTAGTATCCAAATTTTCAAAATATCAGAGAACTAAAGCCAGTTGAGAAAGAAGCGAAATTTATTCAGCGCAAGGATGTCTTGAAAAGAGGTGTTGACAGGCCAGACACGACTTATTAATTCGTGTTATCGTTAGAGTTTTGTTTGAACGAGGAAAATTTTTATCTCTAGCACGGTGGCGTGCTTTGGAGCTGCAGGTATTCTCGCTGAACGATTTCGCTGACCACTGGTAGGTGACAGGAAGAGAAATAGGTGTACTGGATTAATTGCGTGCAGATTTCAAGGATTCTTTGTTTGTTAAATCTATCGCCATTAAAAACGGTTGTATCCAGAAAGTTTACTTCTTTGTCTGAGATTAATTTTTGTTTGCAAGGACAATAAAATCTTCTATCTCCTTTTTCTCAACACTCTACAGTGAAAAAATGTCATCGATGTATCTTTTCCACTGGAGTAGATTTGATTTAATATTTCTGTCTCGACCGCGGAATATTGTCACCAGATTTAATGTAAACAAACAGACACGCGTTGGTCCCCAAGGTTTAAAACCGGTTTGGTAGGATATCCGATCCACAAATCGCATGGAAATGAGGTTGTGTACTCGAGTGCCCAGAGGTTTTTATTTTTTCTCGGCGCGTTGCGCCTCGTAGTCGCGGCTTCGCCGCTCAAACTCGCCGTTTTCACTAAAAAATAAAAACCTCTGGCACCCAGGGTAGTTTCGAATTCGCTATGACCGCTGAATTCAAACACCAATGACACATTGATACAGGGTTAGACTCGACCTGATGCAAAATATTCACAAATTCAGGCGAGAAGATGACCTGTTCAGAGCTCTGTCTATTGTTTAATTTTCAAATTTCACGCACCTTCTGCCGGTATTTGTGAATATTTTACATCAGGTCGAGTCTAACCCTGTATCAATGTGTCATTGGTTTTTGAATTCAGCGGTCATAGCGAATTCGAAACTGGACTATTGTAGACTTATGCCTTTAAAAGAAATTTAGATCCTTTAGGAGACATACTTGTACTTTACTGCTAATCCAAGCACCTTTAAATAATGTTGTGGTCGCTTTTTTATAATGCAGGCTGTTTATCAAGAACTGAGTAAAGACTTCAAGATGGAGATACCTCAGTGTAAGCCGCTATCACCAGGAGAGATTCTGGGCTGTACTGCTCCTCGAATAAAGGACAAGGATGCATTCATGTGAGACATTCTATTAACCCGAAATATCGTGTTTTCATGATTATGGCCAAGTGCTTGCTTTAAACTTAATTTTTTATCTTGAAATTGGAAGAAACCATCGCCAAAAGTGATAGAAGCAAAGAAATATCAACTGAACAGACAAAACAACGGCTAGAAAAGTCAAATTTTCGGCGCAGTACGCAGCTCTTACAAGGTCTTCTCTAATTTGCTGAGAAAACAATAGAACAAACAACACAACAATGGACCCTAGTTCTGAAAACAATAGAGCTGCGTGATACCCAGGTCCAATGAAATTAGAGGTTGTTAAGAGCTGCGTGGTACCTGAAATTTTCACAAGCCCACCTGATAATAAGTACATCAGTTTGGTAACAAAACATTATTCCTGTATGATGAAAGCATACCACAGCTCCTCAACGTCAATTCTGTAAAAAGTTACAAACCTCTATTTAATTTCTAATGCGACGTTCAAAACAAGAAAATATTTTGCCATTCAACTATACAATGTACATAGAGTTGATTCGGAAAATATCTATTTTCATGTTACGGGCACTTTAATTCGGCTTCCTGAATGAGCTACTGTGTAATCCTTTTAGGTGACACAGCCACTGATTACATATAGAGGTAAAATGCGCGAGCCAGATTTTTGTAAACAATTTTAGCATTTACTAACACCTCATTTTAATCCCATTGTCTTTAGTTATCTTGGCGATGGAAGGTTTCATTTAGAAGCTGTGATGATCGCAAACCCAGCTATACCAGCGTACAGGTAAACAAACCTATGCCGCCATGAGCCCTAGTACAGTGGACACTCACTACATGTTCAAAACTGCCATCACGTACAAAGACTATGAAGCACTGCACTGTCACGTGCACTGCACTGTCACGTGCACTGCAATGTCACGTGCACTGCACTGTCACGTGCACTGCACTGTCACGTGCACTGCACTGCAGTATTCCTGCCTCATTCTCCCAGTCTAACCTTTTTCTTCGTATATAATAAAGACTGCCATATTAAAGATTGGACAGTTTGTATACACCAAATTGAAGAAACGTTGTCAGGTAAAAAGCGTAAACCATGAACGATGAGACCCAAAAGTTTACTGGGAAGTTGGAAAATTTAATCTTCGTCTGCTAAAGAATATACATTATATTAACACAGAATACATAAATCATGCTCTTAAATGCCTCAAACAAAGAAAACATCTTGATTATCAAGAAATAGAATATAACTAGCTTGGCAATGCTGCCTACCCAGAATCCCATTCGGTCTCATCGTTCGTGGTTTATGCTTTTTTAAATGACAACGTTTCTTCAATCAGGTGTATTTGGAAAAAACAAATAGGAGAGTAGTCTGCGCACAGGCAAGGGAAAGTACTGCTGGATAACTTTCGTTTGAATGAACCACCTTGTACAGCATAATAAACAGTACCACAGGAAAGTACTGCTCAGTAGCTTTCATTTGAATGGTCACACTTTAGGATTTCATCCACAGACTCAAAAGTTAGAACCACCTTGTACAACATAATAAACAGCACCACAGGAAAGTACTGCTCAATAGCTTTCATTTGAATGGTCACACTTTAGGATTTCATCCATGGACTCAAAAGTTAGAACCACCTTGTACAGCATAATAAACTGCACCACAGGGAAGTACTGCTCAATAGCTGCCAGCGACATTATGCTGGTGGTATCCCTGTGATGGCGGACTAGCATCCCATCCAGGGGAGAACAGCAATATTCGTAGTCGCTTCATGCTTATAAAACCAGGTTAAAGCCCCGGCGGTCTGGGCCGCCTGTGACTCGTGTGTAACTTTACCTTTTAGCCTGTGATCTTACAATTGCTATTCATTTCTCCCACTTTACACTACCTTTATTGGTCATCACCTTCTGACCTTTACCGCAACCAACTAGTTTGTCGATGATGTTAAAAAATAGGAACATTAACCGAGTTTTCCCAGTTAATTTTTGGTGATGCGATCGGAGAAAATAAAAAAAGTTTCTGAACCAACTGTCATTTCAGGTATGATCCATACAGTAAGATATTTTCCCGAGAATATTACGACATCGACGCCATGTTCAAAGCAAGAAAAGAAGCGATAAACACAGCATCGAAAGCCAAGAAATTTGGACTTATTCTCAGTACTTTAGGAAGACAAGGGAGTCCCAAAGTCTTGGAGGTAACTGAAGAAATTTGTAATGATTTCCGAGAAATATTTAAAACCGGTCAGGTTCATTTGAAATTTGCCCACGCCCCTCTTAATGTGCAAAAAAATTAATCCCACTACCAAATAGATCTCACTCACTCTCCAACACCCCCCCCCCCCCCCCCATCCCCTCCCACCTCCACCCTCCCCTTCCCATTCACATTAACATGGGAGATAAAACTGAAAGAGGAAAAACCGGCCAACTGGAATCTCTGAAAGTAATTTTTTGTTTGGCCTTAGCCAATTTATAGACTGAATCTACCTTTTTTTACACCTGATGGTTTAATTTGCAGAATTTGGAACAGAGGTTTAATAAAGCCGGACTAGAGTATGTGGTCGTTTTGATGTCTGAAGTTTTTCCAGACAAGCTTCGTTTGTTTGCAGATGTTGATGCGTAAGTTGACTTTTCTGTTGATCCTTATTGACGCATGAATATCTCCGCGATACATTCACGTTTAGTTGGTAGAAATACATCCTTGGAGACAAATGAAAGCATAAACTATTGAAAACGGTGTAAACGTTACAAACTTTATCGTTCTCATAACAACATATTGGAAAAAAGTGCGAGCAAAGTATAATAATAAATTGCAAGGAAAGTACTATTGGACCCCATTTATACTTTTAATGAAACGTTTTGTTGTGTTCTGGTACTTTTCTTTGTGTTACCTTAGTACATGAAAATGTATGCACGCATATTTAAGTTTCACCGGTCTGATTGGTTAACACGCGACCTCGTAATCTCGCTCTTGGTGTTTCAAGATGGCGGCAAAATCTTCCAGTGTGTTGACTTGAGAAGCAGAAGGAAGAATTATAGCGTACAAGTTTTCAAGACAATGCAAGGCGTTCATGGATGGATAGAACCGTTTGATATTGTGTTCGCCGCTTATAACTGTGGTATTTTTTGTTCCGTTAAGTTTCTTGTTTTTTATGTAACTTGCCATTTGCTTGGCGATCGAGGTTTCAAGTGTTGGCGAATGAAGTGTGGACATAATTTTATGTTTCTCCGTAAAAACACTCAAAACACTCGGGAATCAATACTGCAATGGGTTAAAGACGCCACGAGTTCAAGCTGTGTGTAGCTTCTTGTTTCTTCTGAACTTGCGTTATTTTTCAGTTGGGTTCAAGTTGCCTGTCCAAGACTGTCTATTGACTGGGGATATGCCTTTCCAAGACCTCTGTTGTCACCGTACGAGGTACATAAACCTGTATTTTAGAGCAGTTTTCAATTGAGTGTAGTAAAACCAAAAACAAAGTAATTACTCTGACCAATCACAGCAGTCGTAAACAATCCAATGAACCAATCAGAGCTCGAAGCAATTACATGTCGGCGGCGCCAAGCGCGGGAAAACGCGTGCGAGCAAGTCACGATTGGTTTTGGTTTTACTTCTGATTGGTCGAGAAAGTGGCGCGAGATTTTTTAGCCAATCACAAAGCGCAGTAATGCAAAACCAAAGCAATTGTGTAATTACTTTCGACACTCAATTGAAAACTGCTCTATTCCCTACAAATAAAGTTAACAAGGACTTACTGCTGCCATCCTCCATACAGGAAAGGTCGTTATACTTTAGGACTTGACAATTTAGACTTGCTCCCAGTCCCTCCATTTTAACTCGTGAATATGAGTTGTAGCGTTTGGGTAGAAATTTCACTCGATCGCTCGTTTAATTGGCTAAAAAAAAATAGAGCCCGCGATATTTAACGGTCACCTGCCTTACCCATGGAGAAGGCGAGGGAGGAGGAGGAGGGTGGGGAGTTGGACGCAGGGGGTGGGGGAGGGTCGGTGGAGTAGAGGGTCTGAAGGTGTGCAGAATCTTTTATTTAGAGCATTTTATTATTCTCACGAAGCAACGCTATTGTGTTCGCTAGTTGGAGAGGAAACGCGAGGGATCTAAAATCAAAATGGCGCCTAGTTCCGACTTGTATCATCTGCTGCAAAGCAATTCCAAATTTTGTCGTCACCGGTGGTGGATTGGCCGGTAAATCCCGTTTGCGAACCATTCGCGCTTTTCTTTCCCACTCCACATACGCACTGACGTATTCCATGCGCGCTTCCCACTCGTGTAATTCAAGCATTTCGTCCTAGAGCACCAAAACAACCCCCATCACTTCAGAGGAATATCGAGACACTCGGAGCAAGTTTAGCTTCTCCTGTCTATCAGCCGGTGCAAATTCCTTACACAATCGAAGGAATAAAGGCGCTTACGTTTACCAACTCTTGTTGAAAACAGAAGATACGGCGTGTTAACACCACAAAACCAGATTGTCAAAGTGCTATCCAACTGGTTTTGCATGTCGACAAACTGGTTTTGCGTCATTCGTACCACAACAGCTTGTATTTGTGTGTGAACGCGCATTCAAGTGACGCATACCCTCTACGTCAGTTCGCTTCCAATTTGTATTAGGTAGGTTATGGATGACCATTATCCCTTCCACTCCCACAGTCAATTATGAAGACATGTCACGTGTTCCTAACTTTTTAGTCTGTGGACCAAATCCTATGGTGTGACCATTCAAATGAAACCTCTTCGGCAGTACTTTTGCATGGTACCATTTGTTTTTCAATATTTTACAAAATTAAATTTTGGATTTTCCTTGAATTTTGATTTTTGGCACTCTTTGGAGTTAAAGGATTGATGGAAAGCAATGTAACACTGCCTTTTTAATCCACCCAGGCGTCCGTTGTACTGCAAGAAATTGAATGGCAGAAGGATTATCCGATGGACTTTTACGCAAATGCCAGCCTGGGACCGTGGACTGTGAATAATGAACTTAATAGACAGGTGCCTGTCAGAAGGAAGAAAAAGGATTTAAAAACCGAAAAACTGTCTTCTGAAACTATGGCGGAAACAAATGTTGAGAGTAAGGACAGTTGTGGTGGCGAGAGCACCGAATGTTGCGGAAAATGCCATCAAGAAAATGTACAGAAGTTAAACAAGAGTGGAACAGCAAGTCAATCTTAAAATGTAGAATGGAAGAGGAATACGGGAACAATGCTGGTAGCTTTAAGGGAGATTTTCAATTTCGTGTCGTAAAACCAAACCCGCAGCACTGGTCAATCACAACAGACACCGACAATATAATGAACTAATTGGCATTCGAAATAGATAGGGCGGTTTTCAATTGATTATCGAAATTAATTTCACGATTGCTTTGGTTTTGTATTTCTTCATTCTACGCTTTGTGATTGGCTAAAAAACCTGAATCTCGCGCCACTTTCTCATCGAGTCAGAAGTGAAACCAAAACCAATCGTGACTTGCCATTTCCTTGTCGCCGGGTACATCTATTTACTTCGAGTTCTGATTGGTTCATTTGATTGTCTGTGTCTGTTGTGATTGGCCAGAGGTAAGTGATACTTTGGTTTTGGTTTCACGACACCCAGGTGAAAACCGCACTTAATGCAATCGGCGGCAAAAGCGACCGAGTTATCAATGATAGCGCGCAATAACATCCTCCGAAACACAGGGAATGGTTGCAGAAATCTCACACTTAATCTAAAGTTGCTTTTTGTAACCGTGCCCAGGGACCTTGTATTTTATATGCAAGGACACTACACCTAGAGTACATGAAACTGACCCCTTACAGGATTCCTTTTAATTTGCTATCTCCTCTTCATTAAGGAAAATGTTTTTTAATGAAATACAACTCAAACATAATGCGTTTTTCCCTTTCTTTTTACAGTCAAACCGGATGTTCTTTTGATGGCAACTTTGCAAACTTCCTCCGCAACATTGGTATTTTGATTGACAGTTTGCTTCGAGCAAGTTGGAAGTTGTGCGAGCAAGTTGCAACTTTCGCGAGCAAGTTCCTATTTCAATCTTGCTGTCAGTTGCCGGATTTCTGAATTGAAAGTACTTGGTTTGGTTACCTTGCAGTATTCCACAAACTCTATGATGTCAGGAGTAGAAATTGTTCGTTCCTCTCAGCCAGGTTTACCGGGAAAATACGTCTCGTGTTGTAAAAATCTGTTTACAATCCAACAATGTGTGCGATTTGTTCTTGTTTTACACCAGACGACCATTATTCTCTCTCTTTTCTCAACCGAGGTGGTATTATTGCGATGTACGTGAGCCATAACTGAAGAAGGACGTGTTTTCACAAAATTCGCAATTTGCAATTGACAACAAGTTTGAAATAGAACTTGCTCGCGAAAGTTGCAACTTGCTCGCGTAACTTCCAACTTGCTCGAAGCAAACTGTCAATCAAAATACCAATGTTGCAGCGGAAGTTTGCAAAGTTGCCATCAAAAGAACATCCGGTTTGACTGTAAGCATTAAATCACGCACGAATAAACAGATACGTGGTTTTGGTCATTGAGCATTTAGGTTTCATTTTAATGTCTATATTTTGAAAAAGGAGCCTGTGCAATGGTCCCTTGTGAAACTACACTGTGTTCACATATTTGAACCATACTACTAATAGATATCAATTAACTTGGTTGTGTTAGTAATGCAGACTTTAACGATTGAAAAATGGCTTGTGCCATTGTCCCTCGTGGAACAACACTGTGTTCACATCTTTGAACCACACTACTGTGGGTATCAAGTCCGCATTTTAGATTTAATGATTGAAAAAAAAAACAGCCTGTGTAATGTTCCCTCGTGGAACAACTCTGTATTAACATCATTTAAACCACATCACTATGAATAACAAACATGGCCTTTTTACTTCTCTTAAACTCCTAATATCTGCATTTTCGATTTAACGATTGAAAAGCAGTCTGTGCAATGGTCCCCCGTGGAACAAAACTGTGTTCACATGTTTGAACCACATTGTTGCCATGAAAGCACTCACTTGCGAGGCAGGGGAGACATCAGAAATTTAAACGAAGACCAGCCACCAAGGCCAATATTCGTCGAGTTCTGCATCCACGTTGCATCGCTTGCAATTGGGGGTGGATTCTTGTAGAACTTGTTATCCCGTACACCGTACAGTTTACCATCAGCCATGAAGAACAGAAAGATGAAGTTATTCCAGCCTCCATCACCAATCAGCGTGGACGTTGCTATCCAGTTGTCATCTGCAGAAGTGGGGGGTTTTCGCTTGTGAATCTTGTTGTTTTCCACGCCGTACAAGATTCCTTGTGGATCAAAGAAGAGGAATTTGAAGACCGACCATCCACCTCTTCCAATCAGTGTGGCGGATCCAATCCAGTTATCGTTGCTGCTTGTTGGCGGATTTCTTTTGTAAAACTTGCCCCCTATAACACCATACAACACTCCATCTGGGTCAAAGAACAGAAACTGGAACGAATTCCATCCTGCACTGCCAATGAGAGTGGCGTTAGCGATCCAATTCTCGGATGAACTGGAGGGAGGTGGCCCTTTGTAGAACTTGTCATTCAAAACACCATGCAAGGTACCGTTCGGGTGGAAGAACAGATAGCGGAAATCTTCCCAACCTGCTGACCCTATTTCCGTGGCTGATCCGATCCAGTTGTCATTCCCGTATTCAGGAGGAGTCCTCGTGTAAAATTTCCCATCCGTTACTCCGTACAGGTTGTCGCAAGACATGTCCCTGAAAGAAACAACCGAGAGAACGGCAAGTTAACCTTAGGGTATCTAGATGCACTAGCTACTTTCGATTTGGCTTTATGAAAATGCGAGTAGAAGTTTATATAAACTTTGAACTTGTATAAAGTGGATAAATCTGTCGCAGGGAGAAATCTTGATTGTCACAAACAAAGATGGTGTAAAACCCAAGCACTTGAGACACGCCAGTTTTTGTTCAAAAATGTCTTTCAGTCGCAAACATATACCTTCATCTTGGAAAAAATACAATTAATAAAAAATTGGCCTCTTTCATCAAGTTTGACAGTTTTACTTCGAAAAACGCATCCCGAAAACGTTTGTTTACTGACTGAGTGAGGGCACAAACCTGCCCGCTAGCACAAAAACGACTTGGTAAGTTTCCCCGAATTTACGGATCCTGTCTTTCGCTTTTTTTTTCGAAGTACGTGTATCAAAATTGGCCACTTTACTCACCTTGAGGTTCTCTTTCCGGCAATGTCAATGAACTTTTCCCATGGTTGCCACGGGTCAGGAAATGGTCAGGGAAATAAATTCTTCAAGGTCAGGGAAAAGTCAGGGAATTTCAATCCGAGTCAGGGAAAATTTAAGTCTGAGAGAGAAGTCAGGGAAAAGTGAAATTTTAAGAGTACTAATTTATTTATATCAACATAGCGATGTTTTTGTGTAATCAAGAATGCGAGCTGTTAATGTCAAGGTGAGTAAAACAAAAATGTTATTCACATGTATAGCCATTTCCTGGTTGTATTACAATGAAGCATAGCTGAAGTGAAGAGGTTGGCTGTGAGGGGAGGTTGGAGGCCATTACCAGGACTAATTTGTGAACTTTTTTAATTTCAGAGTTGGCCAGGAAATTTTACATTTGTCGGGGAAAAGTCAGGGAATTTAAAAATCCTGTGGCTGTGGCAACCATGTTAATAAATTCCTACCTGGCCAAATATTTCATGCTTCGCAAAAATTTACTGGGCTTGATAAAGCGGAACATTAAACTCCTAATATCTGCATTTTACATTTAACAATTGAAAAAGCAGTCTGTGCAATGATCCCCCGTGGAAAAAAACTGTGTTCACATGTTTGAACCACATTGTTGCCATGAAAGCACTCACTTGCGAGGCAGGGGAGACATCAGAAATTTAAACGAAGACCAGCCACCAAGGCCAATATTCATCGAGTTCTGCATCCATGTTGCATCGCTTGCAATTGGAGGTGGATTCTTGTAGAACTTGTTATCCCGTACACCGTACAGTTTACCATCAGCCATGAAGAACAGAAAGATGAAGTTATTCCAGCCTCCATCACCAATCAGCGTGGACGTTGCTATCCAGTTGTCATCTGCAGAAGTGGGGGGTTTTCGCTTGTGAATCTTGTTGTTTTGCACGCCGTACAAGATTCCTTGTGGATCAAAGAAGAGGAATTTGAAGACCGACCATCCACCTCTTCCAATCAGTGTGGCGGATCCAATCCAGTTATCGTTGCTGCTTGTTGGCGGATTTCTTTTGTAAAACTTACCCCCTATAACACCATACAACACTCCATCTGGGTCAAAGAACAGAAACTGGAACGAATTCCATCCTGCACTGCCAATGAGAGTGGCGTTAGCGATCCAATTCTCGGATGAACTGGAGGGAGGTGGCCCTTTGTAGAACTTGTCATTCAAAACACCATACAAGGTACCGTTCGGGTGGAAGAACAGATAGCGGAAATCTTCCCAACCTGCTGACCCTATTTCCGTGGCTGATCCGATCCAGTTGTCATGCCCGTATTCAGGAGGAGTCCTCGTGTAAAATTTCCCATCCGTTACTCCGTACAGGTTCTCGCAAGACATGTCCCTGAAAGAAACAACCGAGAGAACGGCAAGTTAACCTTAGGGCATCTAGATGCACTAGCTACTTTCGATTTGGCTTTATGAAAATGCGAGTAGAAGTTTATATAAACTTTGAACTTGTATAAAGTGGATAAATCTGTCGCAGGGAGAAATCTTGATTGTCACAAACAAAGATGGTGTAAAACCCAAGCACTTGAGACACGCCAGTTTTTGTTCAAAAATGTCTTTCAGTCGCAAACATATACCTTCATCTTGGAAAAAATACAATTAATAAAAAATTGGCCTCTTTCATCAAGTTTGACAGTTTTACCTCGAAAAACGCATCCCGAAAACGTTTGTTTAGTGACTGAGTGAGGGCACAAACCTGCCCGCTAGCACAAAAACGACTTGGTAAGTTTCCCCGAATTTACGGATCCTGTCTTTCGCTTTTTTTTCGAAGTACGTGTATCAAAATTGGCCGCTTTACTCACCTTGAGGTTCTCTTGCCGGCAATGTCAATGAACTTTTCCCATGGTTGCCACGGGTCAGGAAATGGTCAGGGAAATAAATTCTTCAAGGTCAGGGAAAAGTCAGGGAATTTCAATCCGAGTCAGGGAAAATTTAAGTCTGAGAGAGAAGTCAGGGAAAAGTGAAATTTTAAGAGTACTAATTTATTTATTTCCAACTCAGCGATGGTTTTTTTGTAATCAAGAATGCGAGCTGTTAATGTCAAGGTGAGTAAAACAAAAATGTTATTCACATGTATAGCCATTTCCTGGTTGTATTACAATGAAGCATAGCTGAAGTGAAGAGGTTGGCTGTGAGGGGAGGTTGGAGGCCATTACCAGGACTAATTTGTGAACTTTTTTAATTTCAGAGTTGGCCAGGAAATTTTACATTTGTCGGGGAAAAGTCAGGGAATTTAAAAATCCTGTGGCTGTGGCAACCATGTTAATAAATTCCTACCTGGCCAAATATTTCATGCTTCGCAAAAATTTACTGGGCTTAGTAAAGCGGAACATTAAACTCCTAATATCTGCATTTAACAATTGAAAAAGCAGACTGTGCAATGGTCCCCCGTGGAACAAAACTGTGTTCACATGTTTGAACCACATTGTTGCCATGAAAGCACTCACTTGCGAGGCAGGGGAGACATCAGAAATTTAAAGGAAGACCAGCCACCAAGGCCAATATTCGTCGAGTTCTGCATCCACGTTGCATCGCTTGCAATTGGGGGTGGATTCTTGTAGAACTTGTTATCCCGTACACCGTACAGTTTACCATCAGCCATGAAGAACAGAAAGATGAAGTTATTCCAGCCTCCATCACCAATCAGCGTGGACGTTGCTATCCAGTTGTCATCTGCAGAAGTGGGGGGTTTTCGCTTGTGAATCTTGTTGTTTTCCACGCCGTACAAGATTCCTTGTGGATCAAAGAAGAGGAATTTGAAGACCGACCATCCACCTCTTCCAATCAGTGTGGCGGATCCAATCCAGTTATCGTTGCTGCTTGTTGGCGGATTTCTTTTGTAAAACTTGCCCCCTATAACACCATACAACACTCCATCTGGGTCAAAGAACAGAAACTGGAACGAATTCCATCCTGCACTGCCAATGAGAGTGGCGTTAGCGATCCAATTCTCGGATGAACTGGAGGGAGGTGGCCCTTTGTAGAACTTGTCATTCAAAACACCATACAAGGTACCGTTCGGGTGGAAGAACAGATAGCGGAAATCTTCCCAACCTGCTGACCCTATTTCCGTGGCTGATCCGATCCAGTTGTCATTCCCGTATTCAGGAGGAGTCCTCGTGTAAAATTTCCCATCCGTTACCCCGTACAGGTTCTTGCAAGACATGTCTCTGAAAGAAACAACCGAGAGAACGGCAAGTTAACCTTAGGGTATCTAGATGCACTAGCTACTTTCGATTTGGCTTTATAAAAATGCGAGTAGAAGTGTATGTAAACTTAAAACTTGTATAAGCCGGATAAATCTTTGGCAAGGACAAATCGTGATTGTTAAAAACAAAGATGGGGTAAAACCCAAGCACTTGAGACACGTCAGTATGAAAGGAGTCACTTTTGTTCAATTATGTCTTTCAATCGCCAACATACCTTATTACTCCTGTAAGTTAAATTCTTTGAAATTAACGCGACTTAATTGACGCGAATTGGAGGGAAAATTTCTTTCGAATAAAAGAAATTAACGCGAGAGAGGAGGTAAATTTTCAAAATGAAGAAAATTGATGCGATTCATGATGTCTCTAAAGACGTTTTGGCTGACTGAAAGCAACAATGAACTGGAAATATTGCAGATGACAAATCTTTAACGCTTTTACATTGTAAAAGATTCAAAAATAGTGTGCAGAAAAGAGGTTGTTTGCCAGTTGCTATATGTGTTTGTACGGTATCCAGAATTTGGGGTGAAATTAAGGTCTCGGAAATGAACGCTCCACTTAAATTAAATTTCAATTCATGGAGCGTTAATTTCCTATAATAAGGTATACTTTCATCTTGGAAAAATACAATTGACCATAAATTGTCCTCTTTCATGAAGTCTGACAGTTTTACTTCGAAAAAGCAGCCCTAAAACGTTTGTTTACTGAGTGAGGGCACAAATTTGCCCGCTAGCATAAAAACGTGCCGGTAAGTTTCCCCGAATTTACGGATCCTAGTCTTTCGCTATTTTTGAAGTACGGGTATCAAACTTGGCCGTTTTACTCATCTTGGGATTCTCTTTCGAGCAGCGTCAATGAATTTTTTTCCGATCTGGTCAAATATTCCATACTCCACCAAAATGTACTGAGTTTAGTTAAGCGAAATATTAAACTCCTGTCGATACAGTTTACACGGATAACGTTTCGCTTACAATTTCTAAATACACGCGGTGGCGGCTATAATCACAGTTCACTCACTCCGGGCGTATGTGATATGCACACCAATTACCCCAGGAGGGGAGAGAGCATGTACGCTCCATTGGAAGTTTCCTTGGGGTGTAATGGTTTTAAAAGCGGGGACGTCGCAGAAATTTATATTTTAACATGATGAAAAAAAGGCGTACGCCCCCCTTAAAAAGGTGCGAATTCTTAGAATAAATTCCACATGTGCTCATTTCGTATTCATAAACGAAACTGCTTGCCAGCTTCGCCTGAGCTCAGAATTGAAAGCCCTTCTAAGCAGAAACAATCGATGCAAAAGAATTGTAGTGCTTTGAAATTACTGGTTAATTTTCGATAAATGTTAGAAAACGCAACATTGGAAATTTGAGCAGGGTTTGGAGCATTTTTTAATGTTTACAGAACTATTGAATACTTTTTAACGGTTCGCACGATTTTGAAGAGGCAGGGTCAGAAATCAAAGGGATTTATCTAACTGGGGATTGGCGCAGAACTCGCGAGGGGCAAAGAATGCTGAGATCACATGACAACATGAGTGGAAAGCCACTGGGAGCTTTGTAATACAAGTTTCCAAACAGAAAAAAAAAACAATTGCCTCTCCTAGCCAAGACTGTTGCACAATGACTATTTATTATTACTCGTGTCAGCGAGAATACAGGACTAATTACAAGCCAGTAATGGCTTTGACGTAGACCACAAAGCTCATTAACCACATAATAATTATTATACGGGCTTTCCACATGCTCTTGGAGTACTAAAAACTTTCCTGGTAAGGCTTTGACAATTTGAAGCGATGAACTTTTTAAGAAACATCGCATAAAGTTTGAGAAAAATGATTGCACTTACCGAATAATCCAAAGAACGCTACGGTCGCACGAGGTATTTTTTAGCAATTTCTTTGGCCAGTTTTTGGGCTTAAAATTGGTGCGCGCGCGTAATAACAAGGGTGGAAATAACGGCCGGTCAACGGACAATGTCCGGCCTGATTGGGGCTTTGACCGGTCAAACGTTCATCTTGCCAGTCATGTTGACCGGTCACATCCATAGTGATCCTTTCAAAACTTTAGAAATACAATAAAATAGCTGTTGTTTACTATGCACTATGACTTTAATAAATATCGCAAAGTTATCCTAGAGTTATCTTAAAGTTACCTGTAAAGCTACCGTAAAATTATCGCAAAGCGGCTACCTCCGAACGTTAGATTAACCGTAATTTCCCCTCGAAACTACCGTAAAGTTATAGCAAAGGTAATGTAACGTTATTGTAAAGTTCCCGTAAAACTAACGTATAGTTATGAAAGCTACTGTAAAGTTATCGTAAACGGTTACGGTTACTGTAACGTTATCGTAATGTTCCCGTAATACTACCGTATAGTTACGAAAGCTACCGTAAAATTATCGCAAAGCGCCTACCGTAACGTTAGATTTCCCGTAACGTCTCCGTGAAACTACCGTAAAGTTATAGCAAAGGTACCGTAACGTTATTGTAAAGTTCCCGTAAAACTATCCTATAGTTACGAAAGCTACCGTAAAATTATCGCAAAGCGGCTACCGTAACGTTAGATTTACTGTAACGTCCCCCTGAAACTACCGTAAAGTTATAGTAAAGGTACCGTAACGTTATTGTAAAGTTCCGGTAAAACTACCGTGTAGTTATGAAAGCTACTGTAAAGTTATCGCAAACGGTTACGGTTACGGTTACTGTAACGTTATAGTTATGGAAAGCTACTGTATAGTTATCGCAAAGCTACCAAGCCGTTATCGTAAAGTTTCCGTAACGTTATATCATAAAGTTGCCGTAAACTGCCGTAAAGTTATCGCAAAGCCATCGTAACGTTTTCGTAAGGTGCTGGTAAAACTACCGTAAAGCTATGGTAAATGGCTATAGCAAAGCTACCACAAACGTTTACCACTGAGTTAGCCATTGGTTTGGGGCGGGGGGGTCGTACTGTGTACTTGTGGAAAATTAAATTCGTTATACTTGACCGGCCAAAAATGAAGTATGACCGAGCTAAAATTTATTTGGCCGGTCATCGTGACCGGTGGACGTCCCAAAATTATTTCCAGCCCTGTAATAATTATTCAAAATGGCGCAGATTTTGAACATCGCCCGTCCATCGAACCAAAAAATCTCGATTCTTCACGCCTGGCATGCACAGGTTTCTACGGTGGCCCACAAGGGTCAGCTGTAAACAAATAAAAGTTGCTGCAAACAAATAAAAGTTGCTGCAAACAAATAAAAGCAGCTGCAAAAAAATAAAAGTAGCTGCAAACAAATAAAAGTTGCTGCAAACAAATAAAAGCAGCTGCAAACAAATAGAAGTTGCTGCAAACAAATAAAAGTTAATGCAAACAAATAAAAGTTAATGCAAACAAATAAAAGTTGCTAACCCTAACCCTAACCTAAGCAACTTTTATTTGTTTGCAGCTGCTTTTATTTGTTTGCAGCAACTTTTATTTGTTTGCAGCTGACCCTTGTGGGCCACCGTAGGTTTCCCATCGACCACTGGATACCCAAATCCGGTTGAAATTAGGATGGCGTTCTCCTAATGTCGAACGCAATAAAGTAATGTAAAAAAGAAAATCTAAAATCCCCACTCAGGATTGAACCTGTGACCTCACCATAGCCTATCGTACCACTGTACCACCTAGCTTCTCGGGCTATAAACTGCTACCCCCAACCTCAACTAAAAGCTAACCAGTTACTCTGTTATATAAGTCTCACTTAGGTGTCCGACGTCCTTCTGGACGATTTGGACTTGGTACGATTTGGTATGATTTGGGCTTGACCATCGCTCATGGAACCAAAAAATCTCGATTCTTTACGCCTGGCATGCACAGGTATCCCATCGACACAGGATTCCCAAATCCGGTTGAAATTAGGATGGCGTTCTCCCGACGTCGAACGCTATCACTTCCGAAATTAGATTTTAACTCGCATATACATGGAAAACCATGTCACATCGGTACTTTTGTACGTAACTTCGACTGCTTCGAGTCGGTTGTAAAGTGAGGCACTTGCAAAGCGCAGTTTCAATAATGTATAACACAAAATCAATGGTGATGCACTTACGTTTTTGTGTTAGCTTAGCGCGCTGTAAAATCTCTAAAGCTGTCTTCCTTGGCCGGAGGAATGTTCTAAGCCGTAAGCAAAGAAAAGTGAAATCTAGATGCCAAAAATTACTAAGTTTAGTTAAGCGGAGCATTAAACTCCTATCGATACAGTTTACACGGATAACGTTTCGCTTATGGCTCTGTCAATTCCAAGCCCCCCTCCCTGGGCATTTGTCGGGCATTTTATAGCTTTTCCTTCCCAAGGGTGGGGCATTTGCTAAAACAGGTCAGCCCGGGGATGGGGCATTGTCAAAACAACGTTATCTTTTGGATTTTAAAATTCGTACATGCTTCCCTGTTTATTTTAAATTTCCTGATTGCCCCCAATATAAAAATATAGAAACGTCGTTTGGGTCCCGCACTTTCCAAGTGAACCGGAGCAACAGACCGAGCGCAATGATATTCCATTTTATTTTTAAAATGTTTCACACAATTTTCAAAACAGGCCAGCTAGTGCCTTACCTTTCGATTGCCACAGAACATAATATCACGGTAAATTTTCAATTTTTGTTAACGTCTTATTTGCCAACTTTCGTGGCCGTGGTGTCTTTCCATCATCAGGATATGTCGCCACAGAAGAATCTGGCTATTGAAAAATTCAATGGCAACTTACTTGAAAAAGCATTGCAATCAACGGCGATATTTTATTTATTTATTTTACTTATTTATTTATTTATTTATTTTATTTTATTTATTTATTATTATTATTTTTTTAATAATTATTTATTTATTATTATAATTTACCTGATTTTACTAATAATTTGTGTTTGCTAAATTTGATTGTAAATTATACAACCTGCCTTGATTAGCTTTGCTATATGCAGGTTGTATATTTCTCTAATTTGTTAAATTTAAATTATTGAAATAAAATGATGAAAAATGATGATGATGAAAAATGATGATGGATTGAACGTAAGCACAATTTTAATCAAAATTAACAACATTAACAACGAGAATCGACAGGAAATTATTGGAGTCAAAAGTTTTGCGGAAACATAACACAAATATTTAGAACGAATGAGGGAACGAGTGTAGGTAATACTGAGGTAAAACGAAAGAATTCCTAGCATGAATAAAAATCCATTTATTTGTGAACAATTATTGCTTCCATCAATAATCATTAAAATAAATTTTTGGTCTTCTCCCATGGGTCGGGCATTTGCACTCTTCCAGATGCCCCACCGTGGGGATTTGTACGTATAAGCTCACCTCACCGTGGGGCATTTGCGACATTATTTAAAAAAAAAAAATGCCCGTGGGGGGATGAGCGGGCTTGGAATTGACTGAGCCATTACAATTTGTAAATGTGCACGCTTGCGGCTATAACCACAGTTCACTGCGAGTTATACGCACTTCTTGTTTCACGAATACCCATATTTCCTCGAACAAGCGCTTAATTCGTATTTCCGCCTTAATTTTTCCTTACTTAGTTTGGACAATGTATTGCCTAGCTAGCAGTTAATTACTTGGGCGTAGCGACCAAGTATTAAAATAAAGTTTGGTCATACACAAGTGTGTAGTATTGCGCAACTCTGGGTATGGCGGGATTGTTCAAACCTTCACCGCGGTCACACGTCCGAGGCGTTTTTCCAGTTTTTCGTTTTATTTGGTGGGATTCATTTAGTATCAAGTGGAAACGTGGGCAAGGATGTGTAAAATAATTAGTTTATGTAACTATCTTTTCATCTTTCCGGCTCAAAATAACGAGCTTCTTTTCGATCGTTGAAAACTGATCAAAACGCTTCGTGCCTGAGCAAAATTGTGTTGGCAAATGGCGCCGACAGTTCTGCGGTTCATAGTTTTCAAACGCTTAGAACTTTTTTTAGTAAACTTTCAAAACGTTTAGTGAGTTGACAGTGTATTGTTAATATATGAAACTTTTAACAAACAGTGAAAATGACAACCTTAACTTTGAAGTACTTTGGTTAACTTTTGCAAATTTCTCTCGTTTGACCGCGGTGGAGTACACCTGTTGTTTGTTGATGCGAGGCGAACGTCACAAAGTGCGAGTTGTGTTTTCTCTGTTGCATCTAACAGTTTCATATTCAATATGCGTAAGGAAATTACTCAAGAAGACACTGCGAAAGTATTTGACACTCGCGATTTTTAAATTCTACGATACCTTCATGACGGAAACCCGCTAAAACATGTTTAAACGAACATGAAGAAGATAATTAGACGAATACATACATTATTTAATAAGAAGTGAACAGTGGACAGCGAAGGAAGAATTATAAGCGTGGTAGGAATCCCAATTAATTTCACTTCTTTCGGTTGTTTGCCTTTCATTAATTTTTATTTCGTGAAGTTGAAGGAACAGACTTTGGGTGCAAAAATTCACCGCCGAGAGAAGATGTAAACAATGCACGCAGTGTCTTGCGAGACGTTTCTTGCGAGTTTTGCTTCCGCTAGTGAATGATTCTCGGGCGAAAATAACCTTAAAGCGATCACTTTTTCATTTAATTTTCTTTTCTGTGTTTCGGATACAGAGGAATAAAACCGGATATATTTTCGTGTGTCTGATTGCGAGATGTTTTATGAAACAGCTGCGTTATGCGTTACTGGAAAGGTTTCAAATTACTTTCACATTATGCAAATTGCAACATTTTTACCTCAACTGAAAAAATATATTCCAAAGGGCTAAATTTGTTTCTCTCCACTAAATTATCACTTCTGTCGTTAACTTTGATTAAATTTATAAGTTTCATTCAAACTTTATTATAATAACGGCGGGAATACTTCCAGCAAAACTTTCAATTGGAAAAGTTGTTTTGACCTCGGGTTACATCATGGCTTCGAAAGGCCACTTTGCGGCTACATTTGCATTCACTTCAAAAGTGTCGGAAACACAGACCAGCTTGTTACAAGATTTAGCTAAAACCAATAACAACCATCGGGAAACTCTGACATACGGCCTTTTTTTCAACGTTAAGTACAAAGTAGGTATCGATTTGTATTTTTCAGTATGTACTCGTCTTTTGACACAATGGACACGCTACTTTAATAATTTGCGTGCGATATCGCACGCTAAGTGTACTGTGTCTTCTTGTTTTAGAGACCCTTTAGACGGTTAAACGCGCTTCTTTGTTAGACTGCTCACACTATCCGAATACTCCCTATCATTTAACCGTGTGAAATAACGTGCATGCAGATTCCCTAGACAATTATTCTCCAATATGCCTGATACAACGACGCCCAAGTATACGCTCCCACAGCGTCTTGTTGAAGAGAAACTTGCAAAGCGCAGTTTCAATAAAGTATAACACAAAATCAATGATGATGTACTTACGTTTTTGTGTTAGCTGAGCGCACTGTAAAATCTCTAAAGCTGTCTTCCTTCGCCGGAGGAATGTTCTAAGCCGTATAAAGCAAAGGAAAGTGAAAGCAAAGCGTCATATGATCTTCTTCAAAACACTCTTTATAAAAGGTCACTAAGGTCACTGACGTTAGTGGGGAGTAGGGTTGCGTGACAACACAGAATAACGGCTGCTAAAAGGAGACCTAAGGGACGGATCGTTTAATTTTTGTTGGGGGGGGGGGGGGGTGGGCAATTTCTTCTGAGCATGAATTTTTTTTTCCAGCATTACTATTTGCAAGAATTTTTTTTACCTTAATACTTGAATTTTTTTTTCACGTGCTTTCTTGTGCACGATTTTTTTTCTCTTAAATTTCTTCTGCAGGAATTTTTTTTGGTAATTGCCCAACCCCCCCCCCCCCCCCCCATACACACACATACACACAAAAAAATTAAATGGTCCGTCCCTTAGGAGACTTCTGACCACAACAAGGCCTTTGAGTGATTCTTTGAAGTTTTAGAATGTCACGGCTTTGCTAGCTATCTTTCCCTGCTTTATCGAACGGAATCACGTTACGTTCTAAAGGTTAAACAAATAAAATGAAAGGCTGATCGTACAGTAAGGAATATATATTTTTTATATTCCTTACTGTACGATCAGCTTTTCATTTTATTTGTTTATAATTATTTCTGCTGATCAGATCCTTTACAAGAATCCAGTACTTCTAATTTGTCGAGTGGTCCTTTCATTTACAAATTGTTGTAAAGGTTGTAAAAATACCTGGCTATTAGGGGTTTTCTATAAAGAACTATAAAATAAAACAATTATATTATTCCAGCCAATTTTGCTTTACATTTCCATTATCCGTGATCTTATAAAGAAACCGCATAGGAGTAAAGAAATCCTCTTCTCTCGGAACGTTTCAGCTTTGTTGCAGTGTCTAAAGTAATTATCAACAATAAACTGACTTTATGAAAGCCTGGAGAATTTACCGTAGGTCAAGTCACCGTTTAATACTACAATCCTCTACCTTAAATCTTTACATATCAGTCTCTTTCATGCATATGGCAAACATGCTTCAACAAGACATTCCAGTTTATCGGACATATTGAGCAAATATGTAGCAAATTTGAACCAAATTTGCACTGGGGAGTGAAGTGAATGTAAACATACATCTTTGCTCACGTGCAAATTGTGTGCAAATGTGGTGTAAATATACATCTGCGCAAACATTTTATACTATATCTTTGCTACCCAAAGCAAATCTCATATTTGCTCATCTTAGCCATGCCAAGCAAACGTAAAAAAAAAAAGTGGAATTTACCAGCGTTGCTTTCTTTGCAAATAAAGTGCAAACATTCAAGTTTGATTTGCTGCAAATATGGGCAAAGTTGTGCAAATGTGGTCTTTACTACATGTTTACTGCTGTTTTGTCACCGATGTAAATCCATTTTTTCGTGCAGTGATGTTTATTTTTAATTCATACTTTAGGTACAGTAAAAACCCACGTATAAGAACCTAGATTTTTCCAACTTAGCCTAAATAGTTCTTATAGAAATTGTATTTAGTGGGATTTTAGGCTACTTAGGTTCTTAAATAGGTTCTTAATTTGATAGGGGCCTACTACAGGGCATATGTGATATGGAAAGCCATTGATGCATGACATAGATGCGAGGAAGTTTCAATGTGCTTCAAAAACTGTGACTTCGAAAATGAGAGAGACACATGGAACTGTATTCTTAATACAATTGCATTGTGTAATCCAGTATTGGCGCAGACATGATATGGTTTTCATTTTAGTTCATTCTTTGAATCTTACTGACTTAACATGACTTAAACCTGGACTAATTTTTTTTTTTCTGTATTTTCATCTGTGCCTTCATTTTTGTGAAATAAGAACCTATTAAAATTTTTAGGCTTAATAGGTTCTTATGAAAAGGGGGTTTGAAATGAAAATTTTAGCCTAACAGGTTCTTAAATTTTAGGTTCTTATACGTGGGTTTTTACTGTATTCCTAGTCCCTGAAAAAAGGATAGTCGTACTTAACCGAAGTATTGGGTCAAATTAAAGAAGACGTGTTGAGCTGTTCAATCAGCCTTGCATTGCTTTAAAAATATTTTCAAAGCCCTAGCGCAGAGCTTTCGCGCTTGCAAATTAAGCTAAAACGTCCGCGCAAATTTTCTTCTTTGCCTCAAAGCTCTCCTCTACCTTTCTGAAAGCAAAGGAGAATAAATCATTTTCATTAGTACATCACAGATTGCGGTCCAGACTGCGAAACGACTTAAAGTCACTTGACGCACTCCTTCAGAAGGTCAAATTCAATCACAGGGGGTATATTTGTGGCATTTTCGCTTGAAAAAGAAGAAATCTGAGAACGGCAAGGGAAAACTAACTAAGTATCATGATAATGACTATGCGGGAAAAGTAGATTTTATAGCAGGAAATATTGGAATCTAAAAGGAAAAGTGGGGATAACCACGTATTTTACACAAATAATGAAGCTTCACTCTAGAAACAAGCCGGCCAAATATTTCACACTCCACCAAAATTTACTGAGTTTTAAACTCCTACCGATACAGTTTACATGGCTATAACCACAGTTCACTGCGAATTAATTGTATTTCTGCCTTAGTGTTTCCTTGCTTGAGTTTCAGTTGGACAATTTATTGCCCAGCTAGCAGTTAATCGTGTATTAGGAGAGTTCAACATAGGTTTGGCGGTTTACGGGATGGAGCATAAAATCGAGGTGGGATGCGGACCTTGAATTGTATTGAGTTGTTTGCCTGGCTTCTTTTCGTGGCCAAAACAACATTGAAAGGGGTAACAGGGCGAAGGATTGTCGAGTTAAGAAATATCACAGTCAAATATAAGCCACTAACGGCCACGTGCCGTACCCATGGAGACGACGTGCGAGGAAGGGGGAGGGGTGGGGGGGGGGTGGGAAGTTGGACCCAAGGTGGTGGGGGGAGGCCGAGGGTCAGTGGAGCAACAACGTCTAGGAGAGTAGAGGGTCCGAAGGTGTGCAGAATCTTTTATTCAGAGCGCTTCGTATTGACGAGTTGGCTCATAGGAGCCTTTTATTATTCTCACGACGCAACGCTATTGTGTTTGCTGGTTGGATTAGTCTCCCCGACTGCCGTTATTTGTCTCGCCATGCAACGCTCCTCCCCACTAACGGCAGCTCAAACCTGGGCCACATTCCTTGCCCATGTATCAGCAAAATGAAAATGACGTAAGTTTTCGCACGAAGAAATGGCCGGTGGTTTCTGGTTTACATGTGCCAGACATCCTAGCTTAGTACTGAATTTTCCTTGGTGTTATGGCAGATGAAACTCCAAAAAAAGTCGTCGAAGAAAGCTCTAGGTGCTTTACGTGTCCATTGCTTTCAGTGTGCAAAAGTAACCACTTGCATCCATGAGAATTACAAAACGGCCACCATGCTGGAGATTCAAATATTTCAAACCGGATGCAATGACGCCATACGTCTGACAATGGAGGTACTGCCTTGCTCCGAGAAACACGTCAAATTAAACGCAGAATAAACTTTGAGGAGCTAAAATCATTTGCAAGATGCCACTATTCCAATATAGAATGGAACTATCGCATAAGACTTGGATCTTAGACTCTTTTAGCCGTGATGAAGAAACACTATCTCGCAAGTTATGCTAACCGCAGACTTGCGCTCACATTGAATCACGGACTGAGAAATGAACTGATCCTACGCAGCTAATAATTCCTACTTAAGCGGCTACTACTGATCTTGCAACTCTTTCAAAGTTAGCCAAAGAAGCTCCATTGTTATGCCAAGAGCTAGCAAAAAACGACGGCATAACTAAATATTCTAAACGGCTCTGGAAAGCGTAAACTCCTCCTGTCAGTATCAAAGATCAAAGAAACGACATTATTTAGAACAACAGGCCTGTTACGTATATCTTTATTTTGATCTAAAAGAAAAAATCTCCCAGGCACGTACTTGGGGTAGACTTATTCTAAAGCTGGGCTAAAATGTTTTTAGCGACGAGAAGGATTTGTGCTAGGCCTGTCACCTGTTATAACAACTTCGCGAAAACATCCAACTGAGTCAACGATAAAATGCATGCTATGATTGGACGAGTCACGCGTAAAGAATTTGGCGCGAGCAAGTTCCGAAAATGGCACTGCAACTGTGATTGGCTTAAATCGGGCAAGGAATGTGGTCCAGGTTTGAGCAGCCGTTAGTGGGGAGGAGCTTTGCGTGATGAGACAAATAACGGCTGCGTGGGAGAGTATGGTTGGAGAGGACGCGCGAGGACTCTAAAACTGAAAATGCGGCTAGTTTCGACTTGCATCACCTGCTGCAAACCAATTCCAAATTTTGACGTCAACGGTGGATTGGCCGGTAAAACCCGTTTACGAGCCATTCGCGCTCCCCCCCCCCCCCCCCCCCCCTCCCCCACTTTTTTCCCCACGCACTCAAGTATTCCATGCGCGCTTCCCACTCGTGTAATCAAAGCATTTCGTCCCAGACCACCCAAACAACCCCCATCACTGCAGAGAAAAAACGAGGCACTTGGAGCAAGTTTAACTTCTCCTGTCTATCGGCCGGTGCAAATTCCTTGCACAATCGAAGGAATATAGGCGCTTATGTTTACCAACTCTTGTTGAAAACAGAAGTTAGGGCGTGTTAACATCACAAAACCAGATTGGCAAAGTGCTATCCAACTGGTTTTGCATGTCCACAAACTGGTTTTGCGTCATTCGTACCACAACAGCTTGTATTTATGTGTGAACGCGCATTCAAGTGACGCATGCCCTCTACGTCAGTTCGCTTCCAATTTGTATTAGGTTGTAGCAGGTTGTGGATGACCATTTTCCCTTCCCGCTCCCAGAGTCATTTATGACGACATGTCACGTGTTCCTAATTTTTTAGTCTGTGGACCAAATCCTATGGTGTGACAATTCAAATAGCAGCACTTTTGCATAGTACCATTTGTTTTTCAATATTTTACAAAATGAAATTTTGGATTTTTCTTGAATTTTGATTTTTGGCATGCAAGAGATTGAATGGCAGAACTGATGATTATGCAATGGACTTTTATGCAAATGCCAGCCTGAGACCGTGGACTGTGAATAATGAACTTAAAAGACAGGTGCCTGTCAGAAGGAGGAAAAAGGATTTAAAAACCGAAAAACTGTCTTCTGAAACTAATGGCGGAAACAAATGTTGAGAGTAGGACAGTTGTGGTGGCGAGAGCACCGAATGTTGCGGAAAATGCCATCAAGATTAGAAAATGTACAGAAGTTAAACAAGAGTGAAGCAACAAGTCAATAGTAAAATGAGGAATGAAAGAGGAATTCGGGAACAATGCTGGTAGGTTGAGTGGTAGCTTTAAGGTGGCGCCATATAGTTATTGGCCAGTCTTCCAAATAAAATATACACTATCTTATTGCTGTCTTTCGAGAATTTTGTTTTGCGATACTAGGCATAACATACACATACATGTAGGTTAAGCTTTCTCCTTTACAGAAAAATCTAATTTGGCAGTCTTGTCTCGTTACCATGGCAACCACTGATTGAGTTGTTGGGCTTGTTGTTCAAGGCTAGCAAACCTCTCGAAGGCTTTTCTTGGTTTTTACACTGTAAATGTTCACGATTGTTAGTGAAACAGAATAACCATTCAGAAGTTTCATTTGACAAAGCTATAAAAAAATCGGTACATAATTTTCAGCAGTTTGCTCACTTTTTTTAAGTTTATTGGATTTGTGCATGTACAAAATTTGTTGTCTTTTTTTGTGATCGTGAACCAAAAAAATCTACTAAATTTTACAATTTTTCCAAATTTTACCGTGTGGAACGAGCGCAATAAATTTTTAACTACCGTAAAAACCTCTATATTTTCATGACATCATCAAAATAAACAAACGCGCGCTTGCGTCATTTTCGTACCCATGCAGTCCGCGCCAAAAAACTGTATGGAGCCATCTTAAGAGAGATTTTCAATTCCTTTTCGTAAAACCTAAACGGCAGTAATCGCTCTGGTCAGTCACAACAGACACACACAATATGATGAACCAATCACAACAGACACAGACAATATGATGAACTAATTAAGATAGAGTGGTTTTCAATTGATTATCGCAATTAATTTCGCGATTGCTTTGGTTTTGTATTTCTACAATCTACGCTTTGTGATTGGCTAAAAAATCTCGCGCCACTTTCTCATCTAATCAGAAGTAAAACCAAAACCAGTCGTGACTTGCCTTTTCCCATCCTTGTCGCCGTGTACATCTATTTACTTCGAGTTCTATTTGGTTCATTGGATTGCGTGTGTCTGATGTGGTTGTCTGAGCTGAATGATTACTTAGGTTTTGGTTTCTCAACACTCAAGTAAAAACCGCACTTAATTCAACCGGCGGCAAAAGCGACCGAGTTATCAATGATAGCGCGTAATAACATCCTCCAAAACACGGGAATAAAGCGCTCTCTTCTGAATTTACACATGATTTTAGTATATTTACATGCATGAAATATAGCAACCGACGTGCCACAGCAGATGTCTGTAATGATTTTGAAAGGAAAAGACTATCTGTCGAATATTCTTACATGTAACTATTCGTTAATTTTTGTGGTTTTCAGATGAAATAATACATTTGTTTTTCCCTTACGCCCGTCATTATTGCGGCTTGATTTCCGCAAACAGTGACTATATGTCTGTATCTATGTATAAACTATGTCTATGCAAAACCAAAATGTATCATATCCCTTTCTATAACTGGACAATCTTTAATGCTTTTATAGAGCCTGGCCTATCGTCTTGATTACGGTAAAGATATATATTCAAATCAGATAAATTTATTTCATGGCTATTATTTTTTTAAAGAAAAATATATTCAAATCAAAATCAATGTTTTTGTTAGTCTGAGAATTTTGCCAGTAGGTTCATCGGAAACGTGAAATATATACTTTTCCGTTCTCCGTTCTACATTCGTGTTGCGTTCAAACGAATACTATATTCTAGTTCTTCCAACGACGAATCGATTCTAACAAATTCAACTGTAATCCTGAAGAACAACATTACACATCAAATTATTTGACCAGTCCAAGTAACTGAACGACGTGTGAGAGGAACATGTTCTGAACATCGGGGGATTTTTTTAATAATTTTTAAAAAGAATAACAGCGAAGAAGTCAATCTCATTCGGAAAAAAACCGCGTTTCCATTCCATTGCAGAGTTCTCTCAAGTTCTACACAATGACACAAGCTAAAGAGTTCTATTCAACGTTTATCACTAACTGCATCTTCAACGCTTTCTTGTCTTACACCGCCATCGTGTTGAACATTATAACAATACATGCGCTGAGAAAAACGTCGTCGTTGCCAAAACATTTAAAAACATTGCTCCTGAGTCTGGCTGTTTCTGATCTTGGTGTTGGTTTATTGGTCCAACCATTGTACATTGCACTTCTTGTCATGGAGTTTGAACAAAAAACTATCAACAATAATTATAACACCATATTTATCGCGTTTCTCATTTCGGCGCTTTTATTTATTTGTATTTCGTTCTTCGGTGTTGTCGCTTTAAGTGCAGACAGATTCTTGGCTATCCATCTTCATCTCAGATACCAGGAACTTGTGACTCACAAGCGTGTTGTTGCTGCAGTGATCTTAATATGGGTGTTCAGTGCATCTCTAACCTTGTTTGATGCATTGGACTGGATCCCAAAGAAAGTTATTTCCATTATTTTCATAACGGTTGAGGTTGTTTGTTACATAACTACAGGATTACTTTACTGCAAGATATATGCAGCCGTACGACGTCACAAGAATCTAATGCAAGCCCTACAAGTACAACAAGTAGCACAAAATGGTGAAATAAGAAATGCTGCGAGACTGAGAAAAACTGCAATAGGTACATTCTACGTGTATCTCTTGTTTTTAGCTTGTTCTTTGCCATCCTTTTGTATCAATGTTACATTTACATTCTGTGGTCAAAGTACGTTAACATGGCATTTACAGTGGTACGCTGGAACGCTTTTGTATCTCAATTCGTCTCTCAATCCTTTGATTTACTGTTGGAAGATGAGACACATTCGACACGCTGTTGTGGAAATACTTCGAAACATTTCGCCAGGGCATCACCGAAGGAGCTGCGAACACAGCATAAACAGGAGCTGCGTACACAGACATACAGTGGAGCTGGGGAACACTTCAGCAACGAGCGTTTAAAGGTCTTTAAACTCCTGAAGTTGAACATCTCTCAACCACCAGTCCTTAAGTTTTTTGATCATTTAAAGCCTGTTACCCTGTCGGTAGACTCCTCGAAGAGTAGCCGTGGTGCCGCATGCCTACAGGATGAGTACCTCACGAGCCACAACAGAAGCTGAAACTCGATAAGCGTAGATCGAGAAGGAACTGCTTGTAGCAGTATTTGCATGCAGGAAATTTCACACGATTTTATCTTTGGTAAAGAAGCCATCATTGAAACTGGTCACAAGCCTTTCACTGCAATTGTAAACACGCCTCTTCACACGACCCCTGCCCGTTTTCAAAGGATGCTGTTACAGCTACAGAGGCACAATTTGAATTTCATTTACAAGAAAGAAACTGAGCTCTATGTAGCGGACACATTGTCACGTGCCTATACACTAATGAGAAGCCTGGTACTGAGGGTAATTATCAGTTTGACATAAGTATACTGTTGTTTACAGCAATCTCACCTACACGCATGGGTAAACTCGAAAGGCACACTCTCGCCGATCCTGTTATGCAAAACGTGGCTCATTTCATTACTTATGGGTGGCCAGAAAAGCTCAAGAGTGTACCACCAGAAGTCAAACCGTAATTCCCGGTGAGGATAATCTGATCGTAGATAATGATATTGTCCTGAAAGGCATGAAAGTTGTAGTTCTACAGATGTTACGCAAAGAATATGTCCAGCAACTGGCCCTTTATTTCATGACAGTTGACCTCGACTCTGCAAAAGCCTTGTGTTAGCCGTGCAACAGTGCTAAACCACACCAGCAGAAAGAACCACATGTTATTCACCCAGTCCCAAACTTCTCATGGTCAATTGTGAGCGCAGACATATGAGTTCCTGATACTTGTTGACTCTTATTCTGGTTAGTTTGAGATAAACACTCTTCGCAATTTGTTTTCCAAAACTGTAATCGAAAAGATGAAGCGTCACTTTGCTGTCCATGGAATTCCCTGCTAGCCACTTACCGATAATGGTCCACAATTTGCAAGCAGAGAATTTCAAAGCTTTGCTGATGAATGGAGCTTCGAGCATGTCAACAGCAGCCCGAACCATCCTCAGTCAAATGGCCTGGCCGAAAATGCAGTCAAATAAGCCAAGAATCTGTTAGATAAGTATAAGAAGAATGGTTCTTACCCCTTACTTGGCCTCCTTAATCTCCGCAACATTCCTAGAGATCAAACTCTAGGTTCTCCTGCCCAGCAACTAATATCCAGGCGTACCAGACGCACTCTTCCTGTGGCAAAGAAGCTCCTCAGCCAATACCAGAAATGTTTCTTCACATTTAAAGTCAAAGCGACAATAGCAGATCTAGAAAGCTTATTATGACCAGCATGCCCCCTCTCTATCCACAGTGAGACTTCAACTGAGAAAGGTCATGAGAAAGCTGAATTGTTAAACAACCAACTTCCCAGCGACGGTCCTACATTGTGCAATTTGGATAAAAGAGTGCCGCGGATACCGAAGACATCTCTTAGCTGTTCCAGAATCTGTTCCAGCTCAGTCAGCTGCTACTTCTCCTGCTCACTTTAGCTACAGCTCCCCAGCAGCCTCCTACAGTGTCGAATGAGGATATTCCCCCTGAGTCTGCAAGTCCTCACCATTCTCCAACCAAGATACTTACCAAGCCTCCAGTCTCTCAGAAGTCCCCGACAAAGAAGCCTGTCAGATCCCAAACTCCACTAAATCCTTATTTGGAAAGAACTACGTCAGAGGTTCCTTATTCAAATGGCCCTCTACACTCTGATGCCCAAAGACTGCAAGTCGTCACTAGGTCTGGAAGAATCTCAAGACCGAATCCGAAATATCAGGACTTTGTCACTTGACTTGACAAATATTGAACATTTTGAGGATAGCTTTGGGCCCTCATTATTGGGACTGCTGGCTTTAATTAGTTTCCTTTTCAGTTGATTAGTGAATTACTTTGTTTCTTTTTGGAATGGTGCATTGTGTATTTTGCAAAGAGGGTTGTAGAACATGCACGCATTATATTGGTCACGTGATATTGTATGTCGTATAAATTATCTAACAACATTATTTATGCACGATATAAGTTAAAGCAAAAGTCTTGCTTGTGGGGTTGTATTTCTAGCTACAAATTAAAAACATTTCTATATACATTAATACTAATTATATACAATAATAATTATTAATAATAATTATCTACCTTGTGCTTTTCAAGCAGCCCTCGGATTTACGTCTTGTTGTGTACATAAAACGAGTTACGTGTCAGTTACAATGTTCAGTTACTTGTGGTTGATTCCTTTCTTTCGAAATCTTCATGTACCTCGTTGAACAGGCAAAATAGAGGACAGAAAGCGTATTTCGCGTTCCGGATGTGTTGTACCTTCTGGCAGATGTCTCAGATATTCGCAGACTTATCAGTCTGGCAAAGTTTCACGCTGTTATAGTTGTTATGATAAAAGCCTGATCAGAAAATAGACCAATTCTCAGTTTTTAGTCCAAACAACTTTCGGCCCACGCCGATTCAACTTGAGAACAAGTTTCCGCGGAGTATTAAGAAAACAATCGAGAGGTAGTTTGCTCAAATGTCACTAATTACTGACCACAACGTTAAGGATAATCACTTGCAATTCTTTACACAACACTTTAATAAGACCTGGATAAATAATTATAACGAGAAACCGTATGCGAGAATCCTGCTGCTTGTTCGCTAGAATATACAATGTTTTCAGCTTTGATTTAAAGTTATACTTCAATTGCCATTTAATATGACCAATCTTTGCCTACTGCTGCTCAAATGTAGTAATCAGGCAATGAACAATAACTAGAAATGAGTCTTAAGATAATAAAAGCAATTATCTTTAAACTTGAATAACTGTCAAATTATATTCCTCCATTCATTCTTTAGAAAGAAAGATCGCAATTGGAGGCGGCTGTGTCAGTTGATAACAAATGGGAAAAGATTAGTTTACATACTTTTCTTTATTTAGAGAGATCACGATAAAAATTGCTACCCAGTAATTGTCAGAGCTGCTTTAAAAAAACAGATGGAAATTACATAATCTTAATGTATAAACAAACATTAAATAGACATATACTCGCTGCTCGCCGATGGAAATTTCCCTTTCTTATACGGTCGCCGCCATTTTAGCGACACAAAAAAAGGCAATTAATAACTTAAAATCGAACTCAGAACGTGAATTGGATTCTAAGGCGTGTTTGACTGCGATCTTGTGGTGCGCTGCGATTTCGTGAGACTTTGGCTGTTGTCTTGGGGTCCTGTAGTTATGCCGACATCCCATTCCCCCCCCCCCCCCTTTTTTTTCTTCCATGCAATTTATATCTCCCTAGTTTTTTTTTTTTCGCTCTTATATTGCCCTTCTGGACTCAGGGCCCACATCTTCATTCTTGCTTGGTTATGTATTTCTGGATATCATGGAGTTTACAGTCCTTTTGGGCTTTGGTTTTGTATTGTCCTGGTTCCGTGGGGGGTTTGGCAGGCGTCTTGGGGTCCAATGACTTTGTATTCAGTCATATATTCAATAGATTACATGGCAGTTCTCTTCAAAACAACACCACGGTTAGCTAAATCTGACACTAATTAAAAAGCGTTCAAAACTAGAAAGCAGACGCGGACAGCTGCTTTGCAATATCTTACAAAGGCCATGCAGAGATATTTTGTTACTGCATTCGTGACTTCCCTGATACCAGTAAACAATGAATTTTGGATTTTGTGGCCTTATTGAGACACGTGACCTAATTAGCATAATATTTAACATGATTCTCAAATGACGCTTATATTTTCAAACTTATTAGACAGGAGTAACCCCCCCCCCCCCCCCGGGAGGGGAGAGCTTTAATTATCTAAAGACTTATTTCTCGTTATTCGTTGCCTGATTACTACATTTGAGCAGCAGTAGGCAAAGTTTGGTCATATTAAATGGCAATTGAAGTATAACTTTAAATCACGGAACTGAAAACAATGTATATTCTAGCCAACAAGCAGCAGGATTCTCGCATACGGTTTCTCGTTATAATTATTTATCCAAGTCATATTAAGGTATCTGAGATATCTGCCAGAAGACACAACGGATCAGGAACGCGAAATATTAATACGCTTTCTGTCCTCTGTTTTGCCTGTTGAACGTCGGAGGTACAGTTGTGTTGAGTTGGAACGAATACTTTATTCTCGATCTTACAACAACGAAGAAAATATGCAAGACGGCAAGATTATTTGACTAATCCACTGAATTGAACGTACTGCATGTGTAATGCATGTTCTAAATATCTGGAGACCTTTCATTGAGTTGGAAAAGAAAAATAGCAAAGAAAGTATTTAGACAAACTCACTTGGATAAAACCAGTGTTCCATTAAAAACTAGGCGACTTTCAAGTTCTGTGAAATGACAGAAGGTAAAGACTACAATTCGACGTCCATTGCTAGCTGCGTCTTCAACGCTTTCTTGTCTTATACCACCATCATGTTGAACATTATAACAATACATGCGTTAAGAAAAACTTCGTCGTTGCCAAACCCTTTGAAAACATTGCTCCTGAGTCTTGCTGTTTCTGATCTCGGTGTTGGTTTATTGGTTCAACCATTGTACATTGCGCTTCTTGTCATGGAGATCGAACAAAACACTAACGGCAATACCAATAAAGCCATAACCATCGCGTATGTCATCCAGGCAAACTTATTTTGTTATGCTTCGTTCTTTGGTGTTGTCGCTCTAAGTGCAGACAGATTCTTGGCTATTCTTCTTCATCTCAGATACCAGGAACTTGTAACTCACAAGCGTATTGTTGCTGTAGCGATCTCAATATGGGTGTTCAGTGCATTTCTTTCGTTGATTGTTTTATTTGTCTGGATTCCTGATAACGTTCGTTACATTATGTTTACAACTGTTGTGGTTATTTGTTACATAACTACAGGATTGCTTTGCTACAAGATTTATGCAGCCGTACGACGCCACACAAATCAAATTCAAGCCCTGCAAGTACAACAAGTAGCACCAAACGGTGACATGACAAATGCTGCGAGATTGAGAAAAACTGCAGTTGCTATATTCTACGTGTATCTCGCGTTTTCGGATTGTTATTTACCTTATATTTGTATCAATGTTGCCTATAGAGCCACTTGTCGAAGTACCTTACTGTGGTATTTACGGGATTACTCTTTAACGCTGGTGTTTCTCAGTTCATCTCTCAATCCTCTGATTTACTGTTGGAAGATGAAAAACATTCGACACGCAGTTATGGACATACTGCGAAACGTTTTTCGAAGTCAGAACTAAATCATGCTTCTGATAATTCAGCCCGAGGAATGCGAGGAAGGCAAAACATAAAGTGAAGTAGATCAACTTCGGATTTTGTTGATTTTTTCTAACTTTACAGTGTTTTTACTCTGGTTTTTATGAAAGACTTACTACAAAGCTGCTTGCACAAGTCGTCAACACCGATCATTTTGCGATAAAACAGTTTTCATCACACTACAACTATAGGAGGATCACTTCCAATGAACGACTGAGCAAGCCATCTTACAAAAGCTCGGAGGATATTTTTCATGTGTCATTAAGCAAAGGCGAAGAACAATGACCTGGCAGGGGATGCTGAGAGCTGCTCGCTATAAGCGAAAAGGCACAGCCAAAACCTGAGAGCGTTTTCCCAACACGTAAAATAATCATTTATTTTTCAATAATATATATAGATAGCCCAAGCCTAACAGCGTCGCACTTTGAACAAGCTTAACTAAGGTGAAACTTAACTAAGGTGAAAGGTTGGAAGCACAAGAATTAAGATTGACGACCGGGCTATTTTCAATTTTAGCAATTCTCAAAAACAGTATTACGCGACCGTGCACAGCACATTTAGACTTTATTTATTAAAATTCCGACTGGACATGATAAAATTCTAAAACTCCGCCAAAACTGACTACTTTTGAAATCCATACAGATCAGTGCATAGATCAGTGTTTTATAAAGGGGGATCAGGGTCAAAATTCACTTCTTAATAGAAACAGGCACAACAAAAAGCCAGGCAGCGTGATAGGAACAGGCACAGCGTGATAAGAACAGGCACAGCGTAATAGGAACAGACACAGCGTAATAAGAACAGGCACACCATATTAGGAACAGGCACAGGGTAATGGTAATGGGAACAGGCACAGCGTCATAGGAACAGGCACACTATATTAGCAACAGGCACAGCGTAATAGGAACAGGCACACTACATTAGGAACTGCCACAGCGTAATGGAAACAGGTACACTGAATTAGGAACAGGCACACTATATTATAGGAACAGGCAAACTATATTAGGAACAGGCACAGCGTAATGGGAACAGACACAGCGTAATAGGAACAGGCACAGCGTAATGGGAACAGGCACACTATATTAGGAACAGGCACAGCGTAATAGGAACAGGCACACTATATTAGGAACAGGCACAGCGTAATAGGAACAGGCACAGCGTAATAGGAACAGGCACAGCGTGATAAGAACAGGCACAGCGTAATAGGAACAGACACAGCGTAATAACAACAGGCACAGCGTAATAAGAACAGGCACAGCGTAATGGGAACAGGCACAGCGTAATGGAAACAGACACAGCGTAAAAGGAACAGGCACAGCGTAAAAGGAACAGACACAGGGTAATAGGAACAGGCACACTATATTAGGAACACGCACAGCGTAATGGGAACAGACACACTATATTAGGAACAGCCACACTATATTAGGAACAGGCACAGCGTAATGGGAACAGGCACACTATATTAGGAACAGGCACAGCGTAATGGGAACAGACACACTATATTAGGAACAGCCACACTATATTAGGAACAGGCACAGCGTAATGGGAACAGGCACACTATATTAGGAACAGGTACAGCGTAATAGGAACAGGCACACTATATTAGAAACAGACACAGCGTAATGAGAACAGGCACAGCGTAATAGGAACAGGCACAGCGTAATGGGAACAGGCACACTATATTAGAAACAGACACAGCGTAATAGGAACAGGCACAGCGTAATAGGAACAGGCACACTATATTAGGAACAGGCACAGCGTAATGGGAACAGGCACAGCGTAATGGGAACAGGCACAGCGTAATAGGAACAGACACAGCGTAATGGGAACAGGCACACTTTATTAGAGGTTAGAGGTTATGAACTGGGCTATTGCAAACAAACTTCCCATCAAAGAAAGGAAAACCAATGCATTATTGGTGACAGGGAAACGTCTCCCTTCCAAGTTGGAGCATACGCCTTGTGTTTCAGGCAATGGAACTGAAATAGATAGCGTCTCAAGTGCTTCCCTTCTGGGGCTAAACGTTGATGAAAAACTCACTTTTGATGCTCATGCATATGTAGACAAAATTTGTAAGAAATTATCTCAACGCATTGAGTTCTGCGGAAGTTAAGGTCACTCCTCCCGTTTGAACAAAGGAAATTACTTTATGATGCAACTGTTCTTCCCGTAATGAACTGTGCAAGCATTATTTGGACTAATTGTGGTAAGGATAAATTAGATCGAGTTCTTAAGCTTCAAAAAAGAGCGGCAAGAGTCATACTGTTTTCGGATCGCCATACGCCATCTGTTCAGCTCTTTAACAGCTTGAAATGGCTCCCTTTTTATGTCAGTGCCGATATCGCCAGGTGTTGCATTGTTTACAAACATTTAAATGGGAACACGCCAACTTACCTTAACGCCCTGCTGAAGTTTAATAGTGAAATTCATTCACGCCGCATCAGATATTCTACTTTCAACTTAATTGCCCCTTCGTTTAACAGAGTCACGGAAGGGGGCAGGACATTTACAGCTAAGTGCTGTCATCTCTGGAACTTACTACCACTGTCATTAAGAAAAGCAAATTCATTGACATCTTTTAAAAAAGGCTAGTGAAACTGAGATTATTTTAGCAAACAGAAACTTATGTATCATTTTGTAATTTAGTTAATTCATTGTTATAGATCTTTTTACCTTGTATTTTTACCGTTTTTAACTTTTATCTTGTAAATAACTTAATTAGATACAAGGATTTTTATATTTAAAGTACTTTGTATTCTAAATTTTTAAATGTTGAGGGCCTCAAGTTTTTTAGCTACCCTCGTTAAATAAAGATTTTACTTACTTACTTACTTACTTCCTATTTTCCTTGAATTCTTATTTTTTGGCACTCATGGGAGTTAAAAGGTTAATAGAAGGTAACTTAAAACTAAATGCAAGGCTGATCGGACAGCTATAAAGGGTATTTTTTAGCTGTCCGATCAGCCTTGCATTTAGTTTTAAGTTTTATTCAATACTGCTGATCCTGATCTACACCAAGATCCGGCTTCACTTCGCCGTGCTGTTTGTCCAAGTGGTCCTTGCTTTATTTGAGAGTTAATAGAAGGTAATGTAACACTGCCTTTTTAATCCACCCAGGCGTACGTTGTACTGCAAGATATTGAATGGCAGAAGGATTATCCAATGGACTTTTACGCAAATGCAAGCCTGGGACCGTGGACTGCGAATAATGAACTTAATAGACAGGTGCCTGTCAGAAGGAGGAAAAAGGATTTAAAAACCGAAAAACTGTCTTCTGAAACTATGGCGGAAACAAATGTTGAGAGTAGGAACAGTTGTGGTGGCGACAGTGGCGGGAGAACCGAATGTTGCGGAAAATGTCATCCTAGGGCAATTAAGAACATTTTAAAATTTTCTTTTTTCCCAAGAACAATCATCGATTGGAACAATCTCTCTGCCGAAACCGTTTTAAGTAAATCTATTGACAAAAGGTCTAGATGTTAGCAGGCAGGTTATAATTTTAAAATCTATTGACGCTTTTAAAACTCGCCTACCTTAATTTGACTATTTAGATTTTTAGATATATCAGATTTTTAGTTATGTTTATTTAATTCGATTTTTCTTATATTTTATTTATAGTTGGCGTGATATCCCATGGATTTTGCCGACTTAATGAATGGAAATGTAAAGAAAATATACAGAAGCACAGAAGTTAAACAAGAAGCAAGTCAATAGTAAAATAGGAATGGAAGAGGAATTCGGGAACGATGCTGGTAGCTTTAAGGGAGATTTTCAATTTCGTGTCGTAAAAAAAAACCGCAGGTAATGGCAATCACAACAGACACAGACAATATGACAAACTTACTGGGATTCGAAATAGATGGAGCGGTTTTCAATTGATTGTCGAAATTAATTTCGCGATTTCTTTGGTTTTGTATTTCTACCGCATTCTACGCTTTGTGATTGGCTTAAAAACCTGAATCTCGCGCCACTTTCTCATCTAATGAAGTGAAACCAAAACCAATCGTGACTTGCCATTTCCTTGTCGCCGGGTAAATCTAATTACTTTGAGTTCTATTTCGTGCGTCTGCTGTGATTGGCCAGAGTGATTAGTTTGCTTTTGGTTTCACGACACCTTAAGTGAAGACAGCATTTAATACAACCGGCGGCAAAAGCAACCGAGTTATCAATGATAGGGAGCATTAATAATATCCTCCAAAACACGGAGAATCGTGCGCTCTCTTCTCAATTTACACATAATTTTAATATATTTACATGAAATATACCGACCGACGTGCCACAGCAGATGTCTGTAATGATTTTGAAAGGAAAAGACTATTTGTCGAATATTCTTACATGTAACTATTCGTTAATTTTTTAGCATTAATTTTTTAACGTGTGGTTTTCAGATGAAATAATACATTTGCTTTTCCCTTACGCTCGTCATTATCACGGCTTGATTTCCGCAAACAGCGACTATATGTCTATGTTTATGTATAAACTATATGTCTATGCATAACCAAAATGTATCATATCCCTTTCTAACTAGACAATCTTGATTACAGTAACGTTATATATTCAAATCATAGAAATTTATTTCTTGCCCTATTATTTTTTCAAATCAAAATCAATGTTTTTGTTAGTCTGAGACATTTGCCAGTAGGTTCATCGGAAACGCGAAATATATACTTTTCCGTTCTCCGTTCTACAGTTGTGTTGCGTTCAAACGAATACTACATTCAAGTTCTTCCAACGACGAATCGATTCTAACAAATTCAACTGTATTTCTGAAGAAAAACATTAGAGATCAAATTATTTGACCAGTCCAAGTAACTGAACGACGTGTGTGAGAGGAACATGTTCTGAACGTCTGGGTTTTTTTTTCATAATTTTGAAAAAGAATAACAGCGAAGAAGTCAATCTCACTCGGAAAAAACCGCGTTTCCATTCCATTGCAGAGTTCTTTCAAGTTCTACACAATGACACAAGCTAAAGACTTCTATTCAACGGTCATCACTAACTGCGTCTTCAACGCTTTCTTGTCTTACACCGCCATCGTGTTGAACATTATAACAATACACGCGCTGAGAAAAACGTCGTCGTTGCCAAAACATTTAAAAACATTGCTCCTGAGTCTGGCTGTTTCTGATCTTGGTGTTGGTTTATTGGTCCAACCATTGTACATTGCACTTCTTGTCATGGAGTTTGAACAAACAACTATCAACAATAATTATAACACCATATTTATCGCGTTTCTCATTTCGGCGCTTTTATTTATTTGTATTTCGTTCTTCGGTGTTGTCGCTTTAAGTGCAGACAGATTCTTGGCTATCCATCTTCATCTCAGATACCAGGAACTTGTGACTCACAAGCGTGTTGTTGCTGCAGTGATCTTAATATGGGTGTTCAGTGCATCTCTAACCTTGATTGATGCATTGGACTGGATCCCAAAGAACGTTATTTCCATTATTTTCATAACAGTTGAGGTTGTTTGTTACATAACTACAGGATTACTTTACTGCAAGATATATGCAGCCGTACGACGTCACAAGAATCTAATGCAAGCCCTACAAGTACAACAAGTAGAACAAAATGGTGAAATGAGAAATTCTGCGAGACTGAGAAAAACTGCAGTAGGTACATTCTACGTGTATCTCTTGTTTTTAGCTTGTTCTTTGCCATCCTTTTGTATCAATGTTACATTTACATTCTGTGGTCAAAGTACGTTAACATGGCATTTACAGTGGTACGCTGGAACGCTTTTGTATCTCAATTCGTCTCTCAATCCTTTGATTTACTGTTGGAAGATGAGACACATTCGACACGCTGTTGTGGAAATACTTCGAAACATTTTCCTAGGGCATCACCGAAGGAGCTGCGAACACAGCATAAACAGGAGCTGCGTACACAGACATACAATGGAGCTGGGGAACACTTCAGCAACGAGCGTTTAAACTCCTGAAGTTGAACATCTTTCAACCACCAGTCCTTACGTTTTTTGATCATTCAAAGCCTGTTACACTGTCAGTAGACTCCTCGATGGTGCCGCAGGCCTACAGGATGTGTACCTCACGAGCCAAAACAGAAGCTGAAACTCGATATGCGCAGATCGAGAAGGAACTGCTTGCAGCAGTATTTGCATGCAGGAAATTTCACACGATTTTTATCTATGGTAGAGAAGCCATCATTGAAACTGGTCGCAGGCCTCTCACTGCAATTGTAAACAAGCCTCTTCACACGGCCCCTACCCGTCTTCAAAGGACGCTGTTACAGCTACAGAGGTACAATTTGAAGTTCATTTACAAGAAAGAAACTGAGCTCTATGTAGCGGACACATTGTCACGTGCCTATACACTAATGAGAAGCTTGGTACTGAGGGTAATTATCAGTTTGACATAAGTATACTGTCGTTTACAGCAATCTCACCTACACTTATGGCTAAACTCCAAAGGCACACTCTCGCCGATCCTGTTCTGCAAAACGTGGCTCATGCATTTCATTACTTATGGGTGGCCAGAAAAGCTCAAGAGTGTACCACCAGAAGTAAAACCGTATTTCCCAGATAGATAATGATATTATCCTAAAAGGCATGAGAGTTGTAGTTCCACAGATGTTACGCAAAGAATATGTCCAGCAACTGGCCTTCTATTTCATGACACTTGATATCGACTCTGCAATAGCCTTGTGTCAGCCGTGCAACAGTGCTAAACCACACCAGCGGAAAGAACCACATGTTATTCACCCAGTCCCAAACCTCTGATGGTTTTGCTAACGTTATTGTTTAGAACTGTGAGAGTAGCTGGTAGTCAAGAAACCGGAAGTATATATGGCAAAGCTATGAACTGGAAGTGCACAATCATGACAAAAAATAGTAATAAAAGTATGCATGCATAAATTTGCATGTACTAATGTGACAACTAATCATGAAAAGAAAAATATGCATGCAGTGCAAACCTCAACTCATGCCACTCTGCGCATAAGTAAAAAGGTCCATTTTGTCTGTGAAATAAAAAATATAGTGCCTCTTGAATAGTGGCTCTGTCACTTTCAGGAAATTAACTACATCTACATGCACTTGTGAGCGCAGACATAGTACCTGATACTTGTTGACTCCTATTCTGGTTGGTTCAAGATGAACACTCTGCGTATGCAATTTGTCTTCCATAACTGTGATCGAGAAGATGAAGCGTCACTTTGCCGTCCATGGAATTCCCTGCTAGCCACTTACCGATAATGGTCCACAATTTGCAAGCAGAGAATTTCAATGCTTTGCTGATGAATGGAGCTTCGAGCATGTCACCAGCAGCCCGCACCATCCTCAGTCAAATGGCCTGGTCGAAAATGCAGTCAAACAAGCCAAGAATCTGCTTGATAAGTGTAAGAAGAATGGTTCTTATCCCTTACTTGGCCTCCTTAATCTCCGCAACATTCCTAGAGATCTAACTCTAGGTTCTCCTGCCCAGCGACCAATATCCAGACTTACAAGATGCACTCTTCCTGTGGCAAAGAAGCTCCTCAGCCAATACCAGAAATGTTTCTTCACATTTAAAGTCAAAGCGACAATAGCAGATCTAGAAAGCTTATTATGACCAGCATGCCCCCTCTCCATCCACAGTGAGTCTTCAAACTGAGAAAGATCATGCGAAAGCTGAATTGTTAAACAACCAACTTCCCAGCGACGGTCCTACATTGTGCAATTTGGATAAAAGAGTGCCGCGGATACCGAAGACATCTCTTAGCTGTTCCAGAATCTGTTCCAGGTCAGTCAGCTGCAACTTCTCCTGCTCACTTTAGCTACAGCTCGCCAGCAACCTCCTACAGTGTCGAATGAGGATATTACCCCTGAGTCTTCAAGTCCTCACCAGTCTCCAACCAAGACACTTACCAGGCCTCCAGTCTCTCAGAAGTCCCCGACAAAGAAGCCTGTCAGATCCCAAACTCCACTAAATCCTTATTTGGGAAGAACTACGTCAGAGGTTCCTTATTCAAGTGGCCCTCTACACTCTGATGCCCAAAGACTGCAAGTCGTCACGAGGTCTGGAAGAATCTCAAGACCGAATCCGAAATATCAGGACTTTGTCACTTGACTTGACAAATAATGAACATTTTGAGGATAGCTTTGGGCATTTATTATTGGGACTGCTGGCTTTAATTAGTTTCCCTTTTAGTTGATTAGTGAATTACTTTGTTTCTTTTTGGAATGGTGCATTGTGTATTTTGCAAAGAGGGATGTAGAACATGCACGCATAATATTTGTCACGTGATATTGTATGTCGTATAAATTATCTAACAACATTCTTTATTTATGCACGATTTAAGTTAAAGCAAAAACATTTCTATATACATTAATACTAATTATATACAATAATAATGATTAATACGACCTAGTGCTAGGATGATCCTAGAAGGTTCATTTGGTTTACATGCGTAAATACGGCATCCAGGATCAACTTTTCATTTGGTTTACGTGAAAAATTCGGCAGGATGGCCCCAGTACCTTTGAGTTAGGCGCGGTTGCAAAGCAAGACGGTGGGCGACAATAACAAAAGCGAAGATAACCTTGGGGCTCCCGAGGCCGTTTACATGGAGCTCGGATGATCCTAGCGCTAGGATCATCCTACCTTTCAGATAGGATGAACCTAGCGCTAGGATGATTTTAGCTCTAGGGCCAAATGCAACCCCTGGCATGTAAACTGAAAGTAGAAAACATGTTGCGCTCGGATGATCCTAGCACTAGGATCATCCCATTTCCATGTAAATAGGGCCTATGTCTGCTCACGCGGTTGCATCTTATGGAGTTATCACATCAATGACATGATCGATGTAGTATAGAGCTCGGTTAGAAAGTTAAGTGAGTAATGTGAGTTACGAAATGAAAACAATTAATTTGAGACATTGAATCACAAAACAATTCAGCAATTTTTCTGTGTCTGTGGTGCCTGAATAGTCGACCAGTTTTGCCCGAATAATACTATATTTTTTACGACTGGGGGGGCTGCAGCCCCCCCCCCCCCAGCAGCCCCCCCAGCCCCTCCCCCTCGTACGCCGATGAGTCTAGAATATACAATGTTTTCAGCTTTGATTTAAAGTTCAACTTCAATTGCCATTTAACATGGCCAATCTTTGCCTACTGCTGCTCCAATGTAGTAATCAGTCAATGAACAGTAACTAGAAATGAGTCTTAAGATAATAAAAGCAATTATTCTTAAACCTAAATGAACTGTCAAGTTATATTTCTCCATTCATTCTTTAGAAAGAAAGATCGTAATTGGAGGCGGCTGTGTCAGTTGATAACAAATGGGAAAAGATTAGTTTGCAGACTTTGTTTATTAAGGGAAATCACGATAAAAATTGCTACCAAGTAATTATCAGAGCTGCTTTAAAAAAAGAGATAAAAATAACATAATTTTAATGTATAAACAAACTTTAAATAGACATATACTCGCTGCTCGCCGATGGAAATTTCCCTTTCTTATACGGTCGCCGCCATTTTAGCGGCACATAAAAAAGGCAATTAATAACTTAAATCGAAATCAGAACGTGAATTGGATTCTAAGGCGTGTTTGACTGTGATCTTTTGGTGCTGCGGTTTCATGAGACTTTGGCTGTTGTCTTGGGGTCCTGTAGTTATGCCGACATCCCATTCCCCCCCCCCCCCTTTTTCTTTTTCTTCCATGCAAGATTTATATCTCCCTGGTTTTTTTTTCGTTCTTATATTGCCCTTCTGGACTCTGGGCCCACTTCTTCATTCTTTCTTGGTTATGTATTTCTGGATATCATGGAGTTTACAGTCCTTTGGGCTTTGGTTTTGTATTGTCCTGGTTCCGTGGGAGGGTTTGGCAGGCGTCTTGGGGTCCAATGACTTTGTATTCAGTCATATATTCAATAGATTACACGGCAGTTCTCTTCAAAACAACACCACGGTTAGCTAGATCTGACACTAATTAAAAAGCGCTCAAAACTAGAAAGCAGACGCGGACAGCTGCTTTGCAATATCTTACAAAGGCCATGCAGAGATATTTTGTTACTGCATTCGTGACTTCCCTGATACCAGTAAACAATGATTGCTCTTAGTATAAAGTGTTCCTGCTTTTGCTTAAAGTTTTTCCAGGATTTTGTGGCCTTATTGAGACACGTGATCTAATTAGCATAATATTTACATTCTCAAATGACGCTTATATTTTCAAACTTATTAGACAAGAGTAACCCCCTCCCTCCCTCCCGAGGGGGGAGCTTTAATTATCTTAAGACTTATTTCTCGTTATTCATTGCCTGATTACTAAATTTCAGCAGCAGTAGGCAAAGTTTGGTCATATTAAATGGCAATTGAAGTATAACTTTAAATCAAAGCTGAAAACAATTTATATTCTAGCCAACAAGCAGCAGGATTCTCGCATACGGTTTCTCGTTATAATTATTTATCCAGGTCATATTAAGGTGTCGTGTAAAGAATTGCATGTGATTATCCTTCAACATTGTGGTCAGTAATTAGTGAAATTTCAGCAAGCTACCTCTCGATTGTTTTCTTAATACTCCACGGAATCTTGTGCTTAAGTTGAACAGGCATAGGCCGAAAGTTGTTTTGGCCAAAAACTGAGAATTAGTCTATTTACTGAGGCTTTAATGATAACAGCGTGAAACTTTGCCCGGCTGATAAGTCTGCGAATATCTGAAACATCTGCCAGAAGGTACAACAGATTCGGAACGCGACATATTAATACGCTTTCTGTCCTCTTTTGGTCAGTTCATCAAGGTAGAGTTGTGTTGAGTTGAAACGAATACTTTATTCTCGATCTTACAACAACGAAGAAAATATGGCAGACGGCAAGATTATTTGACTAATCCACTGAATTAAACGTATTATGTGGAACATGTTCTAAACATCTGGAGGACTTTCATTTAGTTGGAAAAGAAAAATAGCAAAGAAAGTATTTAGACAAACTTACTCGGAAAAAACCTGTGTTTCGATATAAACTTGGAGAAGACTTTCAAGTCAGTTCTGTACAATGACAGAAGGTGAAGACTACAAGTCGACGTCCATTGCTAACTGCGTCTTCAACACTTTCTTGTCTTACACCACCATCATGTTGAACATTATAACAATACATGCGCTAAGAAAAACTTCGTCGTTGCCAAACCCTTTAAAAACATTGCTGCTGAGTCTTGCTGTTTCTGATCTCGGTGTTGGTTTATTGGTCCAACCATTGTACATTGCGCTTCTTGTCATGGAGATGGAACAAAACACTAACAACAATACCATTAAAGCCATAACCATCGCGTATGTCATCCAGGCAAACTTATTTTGTTATGCTTCGTTCTTTGGTGTTGTCGCTCTAAGTGCAGACAGATTCTTGGCTATTCATCTTCATCTCAGATACCAGGAACTTGTAACTCACAAGCGTGTTGTTGCTGTAGTGATCTCAATATGGGTGTTCAGTGCATTTCTTTCGTTGATTGTTTTATTTGCCTGGATTCCTGAAAACGTTCGCTACATTATGTTTACAACTATTGTGGTTATTTGTTACATAACTACAGGATTGCTTTGCTACAAGATTTATGCAGCCGTACGACGCCACACAAATCAAATTCAAGCCCTGCAAGTACAACAAGTAGCACCAAACGGTGACATGACAAATGCTGCGAGATTGAGGAAAACTGCAGTTGCTATATTCTACGTGTATCTCGTGTTTTCGGCTTGTTATTTACCTTTCATTTGTATCAATGTTGGCTATAGAGCCACTTGTCGAAGTACCTTACTGTGGTATTTACGGGATTACTCTTTAACGCTGGTGTTTCTCAGTTCATCTCTCAATCCTCTGATTTACTGTTGGAAGATGAGAAACATTCGACACGCTGTTATGGACATACTGCGAAACGTTTTTCGAAGTCAGAACTAAAGTATGCTCCTGATAATTCATCCCGAGGAATGCGAGTAAAGCAAAACATAAAGTGGAGTAGATCAACTTCGGATTTTATTCGGATTTTGTTCTGAATGTGCTCCTAATTCATCCCGAGGAATGCGAAGAAAGCAAAACATAAAGTGAAGTAGATCAACTTCGGATTTTGTTCGGATTTTGTTCGGAATGTGCTCCTGATAATTCATCCCGAGGAATGCGAAGAAAGCAAAACATAAAGTGAAGTAGATCAACTTCGGATTTTGTTCGGATTTTGTTCGGATTTTGTTCGTATTATGCTCCTGATAATTCATCCCGAGGAATGCGAGGAAAGCAAAACATAAAGTGAAGTACATCAACTTCGGATTTTGTTGACTTTTTCTAACTTTACAGTGACTCTCGTCCATAAAATAACCTCAGTAAATTACATACATAACACTAACACAAGCTCTAACTTACGGCTTATGGTGCGAACTGCAATACATAGAACCGACACAGTATGCGACTCAGCAAAACTTTATAAGGACCTTAAGTGATAAGTATGTCTGGTGTAAGTCTGTCAAAGCACCGGGGGTACATTTTAGCAATAACAATGAGGAATTGTTGGAAAAACGTACAGGGATTAAATCCAAAATGCACTTGTCGGTGGAGTTGCAGAGGCCTCTTTCTATTTGGAAAGGTCACGATAATTAAGAGCTTTTTACTCTCTAAGGTTGTTTATACATGTATTCCATCAATTATCCCTTCCCCACAGGATTTCATGAAATCTCTTCAGACGATCATATTCGATTTCCTTTGGAAAAGTCCAGATAAATTTTCAAGAATAGCTGCAATAAACAAAATTGAATTTGAAACTTCTGTTAAATCCCTCAGACTCGCGTGGATCTCAAGATTTGTCAATGAACAGTCTCCTCCCCTTGGAAAGCCAATTTACCCCATATCTTTTTCTTTTTGCGCGTTGGGGTGGATACTGCAATTTAGTGACTCTATCTAAGGAATATCTAAGGATCACAATACCAAAAATACCAATTAAGTCCAGCACTTGTCCAAACGATGTCTTTGATTCGCTAAGAAAACAATAGATTTGTCCCGCTGGGATAGGGATTAGGGATAGGGGCATTGTTCAAGTGATATATTAATTGTATCGTTCCCCAATCACAGACATCGTTTGGACAGCTACGGGGTCGCCCTAAGGACTGAGCACCTCAAAAACCCTGCCCTATCGGGCGGCACATACCAATATAGCATATATAAGGGAGTACCCCCTCCCCCCCCCGAGCAATTTTCTCTCTTTCTTAAAGCCTATTGGTGGTGCTTTTTTCTTCATTACAATTATAATATAGGCGATTACAAAATACACTCTGTCTTCTAAAAGGAGATGCTTCATTGGTGGTCTGAATTTCGTTTAAAATTTGATACCTTTCCTTGTTATGAAACCATGCAAAAAAAAATGCAAATGTTGTTTATAGTGGATCGAAAATTACTTAGCTATCCAGCTAATTCACTGGCACGCCACTCAAATATGGAAACAAATCTTGCAAATTAAACATAACATTTTAAAAATCCCAGCTGGTAGGAGGCAGGCCAGTTGGCTGTTTTACAAGCGTGGCTGAGGAGTTGAACACGGGTCTACCGTGAAAACAACTTCAGCTGGTTGTCAGAGCGTGACTTGAACTCGGGACCTGCGGTTTTCCATCATTTGAGTTCCATCATTTGAAACAATCATAAAATTTGAGTGGACGGCAAGCCTACAATTGTGTCAAGGCTAACATTGTACTTGATTTGGCCAAAGCGAATGGATTAAAAGACTCCAATTTTTTGACTTTGACGGGAATTCGTTGTGCGGTACCACGCTATCTTAGAGGTGGTGAAGTAAACAGGAATTGTACCAGAACATTACAGTTAAAACTGAATTGAACTAAGAAATGAACAAAGAAAAGTTGATTTACAAACTGTTTTAATAGGTGTTCTTGATACAAGGTGTAACTTGTTAAATTATTTTATTGTAATAGCAAAGCAACATTTGTGGACTTGTCGCAAGGACAAAAGGACAAGACTCTTCCTTTTTTCCCATTGTTCACTGAAACAGTTAAAAGAAGGTGTGACACTGAGCGCTTTATAGCAATTAAGACTGGCAATCTGATGTTGTTCCAGGCTAACTGGAATTTATTCTTACAAATGAATAACTATTACATTTAGTTTTGTGGGTGGTTTGTTACCAACTGTTACAACCATAGTTAAATTGGGGTTACTTGATACATGTAAAGGATATAGTAATTTAAGAAATAGAATAGTTCGTGTAATAATTGTAGGATAGTTGTTAAAGATGACAAATGTATGTACCATTTGACCATTTGTATCATGTAACAATACGAGTAGGTTAGTTTGATGTAATAAAACTATTGTAAGAAGTATTATGCGAAGTTAACAAAAAATAAATAAATAAATAAAATAAAAGGATCATCACATGCCACATGTTTTCTGCTTTCAGTTTACATGCGAAGGGTTGCATTCGGCCCTAGCGCCAGAGGCTATCCGAGAGGTAGGATGATCCCAGCGCTAGGATCATCCCAGCTCCATGTAAACGGCCTCGGGAGGCCCAGGGTTATCTTCACTTTTGTTATTGTCGCCTGCTTTCTTGCTTTGCAACTACGCCGAACTCAAAGGTACTGGGACCATCCTGCCGAATTTTTCATGTAAACCAAATGAAAAGTTGATCCTGGAAGCTGTATTTTTGCATGCAAACCAAATGAACCTTCTCGGATTATCTTAGCACTAGGATCATCCTCTTTCCATGTAAATAGGGCCTAATAGCGTTAGTAGCCATTAATCTAGTCGGCGCGTAAAAGAACAGGTGAAAGCAGGTGGGCGTATTTTCCCGCGCAAACTGAGAAGCGTAACGCGCAAAATGAAGACTGTTGTTGTGTTCACACTAGGGCGAAACATGTTTAGTCTGATCACGAATGAAACATGATTTACTGTGAAAAGTGTTCACACCAGGCTGCGCATTGCGCCAATCATGATCGAAACATGTTTACTCTGGGCACGATAACATAACAGGCTTAGATCTCATGTATATACCCACCACGGTTTTACATTGTATTCTCTTTGTTTGTGATCTATTATTTCCGTGTAGTCTATTGTTTAGTCTTTGTGGTGGGTGCATACATGAGATCTTTGCCCGATAACAACTTCACAAGGTAGTTGCGATCTTCGCCAGACGAAACACTTTAGCGCAAATGTCTATTTATTTATTTATTTATTTATTACAATCTATGGATTAAAAACCAAAGGATGAACTGTAAAGGAGTCCTAGACCCCATATAAAAACAGATCACCTAAAAATATATAGAAACACAATAAAATAATAGTTTCAGAAAATACAGAAATATAAAGCTACTTAAAAATCACTAAAAAATTTCCTAACTCTAGACTTAAAAATACTTACATTATCAGAAACACGAATGTCTAACGGTAGTTGATTCCACTGGTCAGTAATTCTATGGAAAAAACTATACTTCAAGACATTAGTTCTGGCATATTTCTTCTTTAAAGTTAAAGAGTCCATAGCCCTAAGTAAGAAGTGTCCTTATCAAACAATGCATTGCCCTTCCTTCGCGAAGAACTTGAAAAGTGAGATTAAACCATGCACAAAATCATGTAACAGCAAGTTCGAGCTCTATTTTGTCGGTTTATGTATAATTATAAAGATTTCATGCGAGCTTACGGGAAACGTGTTTCGTTCAAACATGCAGGGACGTAGCGAGCCTATAGGCCCGTAGGCCAGGGCCTACAAATTTCTCAGCCCACCTGTCATATTTTTAAAATGTATGAGAAAAACACTTATGTCCAGAAATGCATGTAACTCGGACCTTGGGCACTTCATATTACACACAATTATTTGTAATTTCCATATGACTTCATGTTTGACAGAATTGCTTGTGTTTAGGTGAGAATTAGGTCTAGGGGACACTTCATGATGTCTATCATAAAGAGCATGAATCTCATTTGCTGAAATTCTTTCACTTTCGCAGTAAAAAAATAATAATTTCTCAACCGTATGATCTTGAAAGTCCAAGATCTTCCAACCACCATTGCTGAAACACTCCCGCATTGCCACCAGAAAGTACAGTTGGAGGATTTTGGCTTATGAATAAGCTTACAATGAATTAAGCTTATCATCAATTTATGGCTAGTCAGGCCGATGCCCAGATTTTTGCATCCAGACGGTCAAGGTAAAGACCACATTTAAAAATTTTTTGGCTATTCTAGGAATCTATTTGTTATGTGAAGGTAGATTTCGATGGAGTTCAGATAGAATTTAATGTACAGCCGGATAGTGAGATAGATTTGAATACCACCTCCCCATACTCATGGCTGTGCAGGTACTGACAATGATTTGTAAATTGTTTGATATTACTTACGACCACGTGTCAATATTATTTTAATACACAAATCTTTGACTTCACTAATGAAATCGTTTGGACATTTTAAACTTGTACAACATCTCCTTTTTATACAAACTTAGCCAGACATTTTGAATTCATCTAGGACAGAGCAGGGAAAAAAATAAAGAGAAATGAAATGTGTTATAAAATATTGAAAAATGTGTTGTGGCTTTCTGTGCAACTTTTTAATAAAATCACTCTTAGCATCTACATATGACTTCTTTGATCAGGGCTGAGCATTTCCACTGTTATTGCAAAGGTCAAGGGAGATCTACAAATAGACGTATCCGATTTAGTCTCGATTTCCTTACTCCCCACAGAACTGCGCGCCGGATACAAGTAGGCCAAGCGAAGAAAAGGGAGCGGGAGCTGGGAACTAACCCCGAATTCAAAGATGGCGCGCTGGCGGCGTGGTTCTGTTTCTCGCATGTTTCGTCTATTTTCGAAGGTTTGTAGCGATTAATTTGTATGCTTTTTATCGTAAACTATATGAAAGTCTCAGAACTGTCTTTTGCTGATGTTTAAAAAGCGGCAAATGCATTTCTTTCTTTTGTTTTCGTTTAGAATTCAGTGTCTTGACGCTGTGCTCTGAAGATGTACACTACCTGTAAGCTTAATTTCAAAACAAGGTGAGCTTAGTCTTAAATTGAAGCTTATGTGTCTTGACAATAGCAAATAGGTCATTTGCGTATGGTTCCGTTTCCCTTTCTCTCCGTCGTTAACCATTCTGTCAAATTCTACCACATGGTGAAATTAGAAGTTTAACATTCCCGGCGATATCAATGAATGAAAACCAGTCATTGATTGCCAATCAATATAATCAATACTCATCAATAATAATCCTTTGATTGATATTGATTGATATAACCAATCAATGAAAATCGATGCTTACTCACCAAATCTTCTTAATTGTTATTGATTATTATTGATTTTATAGATAATAAATGATTGCACAACAGTAAAACCTTTCATGGCATTTGTTAAGGATGGTGCCTCCCATTGTTATTGCGCATACATTCTGCGCATGCATTTCCTGACAGTTGCGCGAGACACGGGTTATTGTAGCTTACTGCCTAAAGAGGTGTAAGCTACTATGCTATCCATTTGAGTGAGCGAGTGAGTGAGTGAGTGTAACAATAGAATCCGAGCCCACAATGAACTCTGTCGAGTTTGACCCGATATTCCCTGATCTTAAGGAGGCTCCTACCCATTTCTCAAGTCCACACCCTTTCAATTTTAATGGACCATATCTTTTGTTGTAGCGCATGAAAAGCCAAGTCACTTTGCAAGGAAACATATGATACATTGAACATTATGGGAGTGTAGGATTTGTTGACATCGGTGCTTCCATGGCAACGGAATGGTGATCCTCCGAAATTAACAAGTTGCGGAGTTTTTCTAGATCAAGAGAAATTTTTGTAAAACCCGCTAGTGTACTAATTGATTAGACCATGGGCTTCAACTGGACAAAGTTTCAAAGAAATGTATGAGAGCGTTTTGGAAATTTTTGGGGATGAAGTTTTGGGGATTATAAATACAGTGAAGAACATACTATCAACATAATTGACTAATATCTAAAGAAAACGATGCACGATGGGAATGCAATTTCATCTCATAGTAGTTTGATTCAATTTGAAATGGTGTGTGAAAAAGTGAGGAGCTTTCTTTGGCCAATTGCAAGAAAGAAGGATTTGATTAGCATGCGTTCAGCTGCTCTTGTTGCCATTTTTGTATGTAATTTGGTCTACGCCTACAAATGTGATGATAATTTGGAAACTGCGAGATAATTTTTTTTAAAAAATTGACAATCTCGAGATTTATCATCAACTTATATGGCCTGCAAGTTTCAAGGACATTGAAGACATGCAAGGCAATAAAATAGGGCCTCCAATGTACCAATTTTTTCCCGCAGATTTAATGTGTTTACAAGTGAGCGTCCTCATTATTCACGAGTATTGTTTTCAAGTTTCATATGCACGTGCAAAACTTTAGCAAAAAATTTATTTGCATCGAACAAAACGCTCGATTGCTTTCCAAAGAATTTTCCGATACATGATAATGACAACAGTACTGAGGAAAACAATGTCAGAAAGCAGTGTTTCTGCATTTCGTTTATAAATTTCCAAATTTTGGGATATGTTCGTCCTGCAATTTTAACCCTATTCAGCCTGGGCTTTTTTTGAGTTTCTGAGCCTTTTTCTGGGCCTTTTTTGAGTTTCCTTCGTAACTTCAAGAACATTAAGGCTATGACAATGAAACCTAGAGGGTACATAGTACGTCCAAAACTGTCTCCTTTGCGGTCCGCATAATGGAACGATGACATATGACATAGTTATTAGGTCATTAGTTATGCGGCCGCCATCTTGGATTTCTGAATTTTTCTAAACCTCTTAAAAACGGTCCAAATTCATCCAAAATTAATAGAAACCAATAAATAAACGCTAAATGACGTAAAAATATAAAAGTTACACCAATAAACATAATTGTTTTTCTTTATTCAAAGGTATAAATATGCAAATTTAAAAAAATATGGCTGTCAAAATCTTGTTGTCATCAACAAGAAACATCAAGTTGAAACATCAAGTAACGTGATTAAAAAATTGTCATATGAAATTGTTGCCAGATAAATTTTAGGAAAAGTCACAAAGTTTGATGGCGTTTGCATACATATTAAGGAAGTTATGAACGTTGAAAGTTAGCGCGGGCACTTTGTGCCCCCCCCCCCAGGCCAAATAGGGTTAAAGAGATCCTCGGTATGGCTGCATTACAGCGTGGTAGCGCGACATTGACTGCGTAATGTTATACTTAACAATTCTCAAGCCACCATTAGCATGTTACAGAAAATTCTTCGGAAAGCAATCGAGTGTTCTGTTCGATGCAAATAAATGTTTGCTAAAGTTTTGCACGTGCATATCAAACTAGAAAACAATACTCGTGAATAATGAGGACGCTCACTTGTAAACACATTAAATCTGCAGGAAAAAATTGGTACATTGGAGGCCCTATTTTATTGCCTTGCATGTCTTCAATGTCCTTGAAACTTGCAGGCCATATAAGTTGATGATAAATCTCGAGATTGTCAATTTTTTAAAAAAAATTATCTCGCGGTTTCCAAATTATCATCACATTTGTAGGCGTAGACCAAATTACATAAAAAATTGCAACAAGAACAGCTGAACGCACGTTAATCAAATCCTTCTTTCTTGCAATCGGCCAAAGCAAACCCCTCACTTTTTCACACACCATTTCAAATGGAATCAGACTACTATGAGATGCAACTGCATTCCCATCACGCATCGTTTTCTTTAGATATTAGCCAATTATGTCGATAGTATGTTTTTCGCTGTATTTATAATCCCCAAAACTTCATCCCCAAAAATTTCCAAAACGCTCTCATACATTTCTTTTAAACTTTGTCCAGTTGAAGCCCATGGTCAAATCAATTAGTCCACTAGCGGGTTTTACATAAATTTCTCTCGATCTAGAGAAACTCCACAACTTGTTAATTTTGGAGGATCACCATTCCGTTGCCATGGAAGCACCGATGTAAACACATCCTATACTCCCATAAAGTTCAGTGTTTTGTGTGTTTGCATGCAAAGTGGCTTGTCTTTTTATGATCTACAGCAAAAGATATGGCCCATTAAAATTGAAAGGGTGTAGACTTGAGAAATGGGTACAAGCCTCCTTAACTCCTTTTTATCTCGTTAATGCGCTTGCGCATTAAGCGAGATTTCGAAGTCGAGTACTAAAAAGGGACAAAAGTTGTTAACAAAATTTTGTGGACTTTTGTCCGGGGGGGTTTCTTGTTCCTTCTTTATAGAAGCTATATTAGGGCATTGAGGATATGGTTGGTTAAAGTGGTTAGGATTTCAAGAAGGGCGTCACATACTGCCACTAAAATGTTTGGGGAGCACCCCCGGACCTATTGTTAATTTCCCTAGGGTATTGGGATGTCAGAACTTGTGATGAACTTGTCATATCTCACATTACGTTACCGCAAAGGTATTAGTCCTTCTTAAATTTCGATATCTCACGTTACCTATCAGTTTCAATCATTTGTCGTAAAGCCATTATAGCTACTTTAAAAGGGTAAAAATAGGTTAAATGCGTTTTCTTGGGAAACGTAGTTTGAGAATTTCACGGTGTATTTTACTAATGGAGAGGTTATAAGAAAGTTAAATCGGACAGGAAAGTTTGTGTGTTAATATGAGCGGTATGGCAGAGCAAAATAGCATGAACTTTGCGTTTTTTTCTATTGAGTTGTGGTTACACACACCTTGGGTTTGGGGCCTTCCCAAGGGTTAATGGCTTGGGTTCGGTTTATCTCAGGTTTCATCTTATCCTTGGGGATGCGGTTACACAGTAAAAGACTCCCCAGGGTAAAATATAATAAGATATGAGTTCACTGACACTGCAGTTTACGCGCGAAAACGTACAGATCGACATGGATGACACGAATCGAGATCTTGTAAGTTTAATTTCAGTCATTCTCCTGCTTATCATTTGATAAATATAACAATCCGGCATTTTTTTTTTTTTGCGAGAAGACACCGAAGAAGACGCCTTCAACTACGCTATCTTCAAGGTTTGTCGGCGTTTTATTTACATTTAGGAGCTCGCCACGAACTTGCTCGTCGCCAAGGAGGGCTTGGGTATTTCCACGACCACAGAATTGGTTTCAGCAACTTCTAAATAACAATGCACTCGATCACTGGTGGAAAGAAAATTTTAGAGTTACAAGTAAGCGTGCAATTAACCAAGCGTATCAGAGGTCAACTCAGCGGCAGGCGATTTCCTGTATTAGCTACGTTCTGCATTATGATTGGCCAAGCAGTTTGATTGTGCAATAGTATGGTAAACATGTCATAGTTGTGTTGATTTTTTGGCTTATAATGATGACGGTTGAATGGAATTGCGGCAAGCCTTCAATGGCTTAAATTTTTGCGTCTTTTGCGTACTGTTACATAATGAAACTGTAATAGCAATTATTAATTGTTTTAAAATAGCACAAAAGCGAAAGTACACGGGTCAGCCAATACTACAACACGTATGCTACCGGTGCCAAGTGCAGGTTCAATCAAATTAGTTGCAACCTGTAGGTAAACGAACTTAAAATATTCACCTTTATACGGACTTCTATTTTATGAAAGGGGTCAATCCGGCAATTTTTTTTTTAGTCATATGGGAAATTTAACTTAGTCAGAGGCTGTCCTATTCAGTACATTTGATAGCTGCGTGGAGCTAATTAACACCACTCTTATTACTAATCACGTTAAAAGTGACATCAAATATTCTAGATATGACTTGTTCTCAAAAGAACATGCTATTTTGCTCTGCCTTTTAAGTCGCTTAGCGAGTGACAACCGGAAATATCGTGAAAAGAAAAATTGGTAAGAATATTCTGCTCCCGGAGGGGGGGGGGGGGGGGGGGACTCCTATAAGTCGTCAAGCGGAGGTGCTCGTCAGGAAAAAAAGTGAAACCCTGAAAGATATCAAAGTGGCCGTTATCAACCAGAATTTTACCTCTAAAAGATACCATTTTTTTACCAAATATGCGATGGAACAATGCGATGCGGCTAGAGTGCTGGAAATAAATAGATCTGACTATACATGGGTCGAATTCCAGCTACCATCAGAAGGAACACCGGAAGGCAATAGCGACTCGTCTTTCGCTATCAACACACTAAATGATACCATTTTCTGGGAAAATGAGTTTTTTTTAATCATATATTCTAAAAGATACCTAGATCCCCTAATTTTAACCCCTAAAAGATACGACGAGCACCTCCACCCAACCACATATGCGAGTCCTCTTCCGGGGTTCTGCTATACGTTGTCTACCCGGTATGATGAACAGCGAGGAGCGATTTTTTATGTCGCTTAACGAATGTCAAAGTGAAATCTCGTGAAAAGAGTTAATTTTACGATTCGTTTAAAGTCAACTCGCTTAAAGTTAAACGAGTCAACTTTTCGCGCTCGACGAAGCTGAGAAATCTCACGCTGTATTTTTGTTCGCTTTTTGAGTTGTAATCTTTGTCTGCTTTTCCAATAGTTATTAAATATTTAGGTGTCATGATTATGCAATAGTATGCAAGAGAGGGTAGATTTTGCTTATTCAGCTAACTAAAAATGTCTCGGTTTGATTATGCAAGAGTATGGATTTCGGTTTTGTGCTATTTTAAAACAGTTAATCATTGCTATTACAGTTTGATTATGCAACAGTACGCAAAAGACGTAAAAATGTTCCTGATTTTGTTTGTAAAAGTTATCAAGGAAGCATTTTAAGAAGCATTTTATAAGCGATTTCAGCGTGTTTATTTTTTTAAGAGAGATTTTGTCTCTATTTGACAAAAAGACAATGTATTGTTTGAGTGGCAAGTAAGAGAGAGAAAACGTTCTTGGCGTATAAAGTCTATAAAAAGAAGACGAATATCAATTGCGTGTCGTACTGATAACATTGAAATCCTAAAGCGGACAAGAGAGTTACCTTAGCGTGCTCAACGTAGCTTGATTGCATTGAAATCCTGACACAAGAGAGTTGCCTTCGAGCGCTCAACGTAGCTCTATTAGCAAAGAATATAGCACACTTAAAGCAAGAAAAAATATATTTAAATCTATTATTTCGTTAAACAAAATTATCAATTGTTTGTAATGGTTGCTTTTAATGGTTCAGGTGCTATAGATTCAGTTTTACTACTAGAAAGTAGGTTATCTGAATTAAATAGAATTGCTCTTGATGTTGGAGGAGGTGGCGATTGTTTTTTTCGTGCCGTATCACATCAATTGTATGGCGATGCTACGAACCATTTTTATATACGTAGTCTTGGCATTGAATATTTAGTATATAACCCAGAACAGTTTATAGAGAGTAATACTGAACACTCTTGGCAAGAATATTTGAATAATATGTCATGTCAAGGAACATGGGCTGATGCGATTATCATTCAAGCTGTGGCTAATTGTCGACAAAGCATTATTAAATCAAAACACACTTGTTCTATACTCAAAACATGTTACCGAATACAAAATGGTAAACGTGTTTGCAAAATATTACTCTCTAAAGTAACAACTCTAGAAATCTAATTAACACCTGTTGAATAAAAACCGACCCGCGTAAAAACTGATAAGATGCAACTATTTTAAATCAATAAAAACGCACGAAAATTTAAAGCAGAATTATACAATACATTCTGAACAGAAAAATAAATTCAACAATTTCCCATAAAAATAATGTACTTCACAGATTTCTCGAATAACAACCATTTCATTATCTCAACTAGAAAATACAAAAACTTAACTTGTAATACTAATGACATGAGGTTAGGGTTAGGTAGGATAGGCACGCAAATCTTCACTAAAAAAAAGACCGACAACCACACGTTAAATCGTTTGGCTCACGAAACCTCGCCGTGTCACTGAAAGCCTATCTGCACTCTATTTCCTATCCTTTTTTTCCAAAATCAAAAACATGACGGTAAAATTAAATCAAATAAATTGCCACTTTTACATTCTATATAGTGAAACACTTAAAGAAAACAAACTGCTTGTAGTGTAAACGAACGTTTCTGTAACAGGCTATTCTCTTCTAAAAATCACATCTTTCTTAGTTCATCCACCACCCTTAACCCCCCCCCCCCCCCCCCCCTCACTCAAAAAATATTAAGACTTTTAACAAGAATTAACTTCAAATAGCAATAAAATAAAAACCAATTCATTTCTAAAATTTAAAATGATCCATTTAATCCCTAATAGTTAGGAAACAGATGACACCACAACGGCATTAGATCATTCCTTCAACAACCATACACAACTACCTAATTACTCCATTTAACAGAAAGACAGACATCGCTAATCTAAACCGGAAAAGGTAGATATTTCGGCCCACCCACAATTAAACAAGTTTCAGCAAAATATTACAGATCATACAACATTTAATAACCAATCTTAAACAATTTGTCAATATTGCTAACCTTTACATTCAAACGCTATTTCGGACAACTCATCTCTTCAAATTGTAAATCATCTTCATTTTCTTTCAACTTACCAATTAAACGTTATGCTTATAAAAACACAGACCTACCCATTGTTTTATCAAACATATGCTGCTTCTCAAACATTTCAAACAATGTCTCTGAAATAGACATACAGTATTCTCACGAATAACCAGCATCACAGCTACCCTTGGCTGCAAGTATAAACGCAATAAAACTTCATCATACTTCGAACATAAATTTGCCTTTCGCGCTCCGTCATAGTCCATCATTTCATGTGAAAGCCGACGAGAGACAGCGACGACCACAGGACCATACTGCCGACACTTAAAGATAACGTCTATTGACAGTAGAAAACCAAATTTTTGAAACTCCTTTTAACTCCTATTTCAGTCGCACACTACAATTGTAGAATTTCTAACCATCACAAAACCAAAATTACCAAAAATAATACCCTATTTAACGACTGACCATGACCTCAAAAACCTTAACATATCGACCCGAACATCACTATATACTGTACAAAACGAACTCCGCTCTCCCAAAGGAATGTAACTGCAACGCTCCGGTGACCAAAACTTACGACATTCTATTCTAAATCACGTAAACCATTCTACATAAGACATTGTAAGAACGCGTTTCGATTTTTCAACAATTTCAAGTAAAATTGGATCGCTTGAAATCCATTTTGTTGCTAGACCTCTAGCTCTGAGGTCGTTGGTGCGCGTAGAAATTCGTAGCGAACAGCACATATAGAACACTGTACAACATTCCGCCATCACCGAAAACAATTAGGGATCGCGGCACATTGTTTCCATGTAAGTATAATTACTTGATAACTACGGTAAGGCAAATTGCTAGTTGTAATAGAATAAACTGTGCGTTTGTTGTAAAGTCAAATGGCTAGCCTGCACAACAGACTTTATTTTTTAATGCGTTTCAGAGGAGCGCTAAACGAGTGGCCACCGCAAAGCGGAAGGGCATCTAAGGAAAGTGGTTTTAATGATAAGATTTGACAGTGATTTGCGTTTAAAAACACAGGTGCTGTAGTGATATGATGAGTAATAATATGCGATGAATTTGACTTTCCACTGTTCGTCCTTTCGTGTGAATAAAATTATTAGTTGCTAGATCGGTAGATGATTTTTGTCGCAATGATAAGTCTTCAATTCTCTTTAAACTCTATATAATATTGGTTAGTTAGATACTTAAGGATTAGAAAACAGGTGTCGTGTGCGTCGTGCCTTCCACGAGCCATTGTAGTCCAAGTGTATCTGCTGCCTACTGTGTAGGGAGCGAGGGGGGGGGGGGGGGGGAGAGAGAGTAGTGGGTGATGTAAGAAAGATCTGATTTTTAGAACACAATCAATAGCCTGTTACAGAGATGTTCGTTTAAACTACGAGCAGTTTGTTTTCTTTCAATGGTAAACTACATAGAGTGTAAAAGTGGCAATTTATTTGATTTAATTTTGTGCTCATATTATTGGAGGGAGACATTACGGCGCTCTGAATCGGCGCAACACCGGCAAAATAAATTACGGAACACCGCATCGCCCCAAGAAAAGTCGACGAAACACCGTAACCGCAATATATCTTTTTGTCAAGTTACCATGAAAAAGGCTTAGGATTGGCGACCAGCAGAGTATTGAAGATTAACTAGACAGTATTGTACTGTTTTTTGTTACAAATTTAACATAATGGTACCTGCTTTTCAAAATTAAGTGCGAAGTAAATAACATATAGAGGCTAAATTTAGAGTCAAACAGGAAACGGCGACACCGCAGATAATTTTGTTGCACCGAACACCGCAGACTGTAAAGTGTAAACATCGCACACCGTAAAGTTTGAGATCACCGCAACACCGCAAGCTGGGATTTTATTCACCGCAACACCGAATAAAAAAATGAGCAACACCGTAACACCGCAAATCTCCAATGCCCACATCTTATTGATTTTAAAAAAAAAGAAGAAAATAGCGTGCAGATAGTCAGACTCTGGCGGCGTTGTATAAGTGACGTTATTAAGAGCAGTGTAACGATATTGTTTGCATAAAGAAAAACCGCCAGTTCTGTAAGATTTATTTAGCACTTGGAAATTGTAACGATATTCTATGGTGATTTGATAAATAATAAATCGGGTATTTGTGTTTAAATGAAGATGAATTGGTATTTAAAGAGATTACTGGACGTTCCGTGTGTGTTTATTGATTTAAAATAGTTACATCTTATCAACTTAGAGGCGGTCCGTCTTTAATCAAAAGCTGTTAATTCGATTTCTAGAGTTGTTACTTTAGAGAGTAATATTTGGAAAACGCGTTTAGTATTTTGTATTGTGTAAGATATGTCGAGTATAGAAAAATTGTATTTTCATTTCATAAGTTTTTGGCGAGTTTAATACAGTGGCTCTTTTGTGGTTAGTAATTGGAGATAGGAAGTGTTTATGGCGTGCTAATTAGAGTTAAAAGCATGTAATGCATATTTGCGATTTTACACTTTGATGACTTGTCAACAATTTTCTGTCAAAATTGTTCGGCAAAGTGATGTCGGTTGACGTCGCTTTGCGTCGTTTTATACGACTCTATACCCATCACAGCAAGAAAACAACCAAGGGACACTGACAAATGAAATGCGCGAAAAAGGAGTCCATATAGTGAACCAGTTAAACAACAAACCTGGAAGACATCACCCGGAACCATTCTGATCTAAGAAACGCAAAAACCACACTCCCCTCGAAAACACTCCCCCCCCCCCCTCTCCCCCACCGCCCAGAACGCAATAAACGATCTCAGTTTCACTTTTCACAGCATTAAACTAAATCGCAGCGCCACGTGCATTTTTAAAACAATGTAAGCTGTCAAATTTTATCGTTAAAAACGCTCCGGAACGGCTCAGATGACATATCTGATCCACAACTCAAATGAAATAGCTGTTCTATATTTCAGTGAAAATATACTTTTATACAAAAATAACGGCTTCTCATACCTTTTGGTGTCTCTATTGAAATCAAGGTACTCTCGACTCTCAAATCTTCACAATTAACCAAACTCAACTTCACAAAACATATACAAACATATACATATACATGACATGACAACAAATGAAAACCACAAAACCACACGACGGAATCTCTACAAGCCGAAAACTTAATCGCCCGCGAAGCATATTAAATTTGGATATTCTTAGCACCAAAATATGGGTATGACATAATCGTACAAGCATCGGACTACTAACAGTTCTCAAATGACTAAATACAGCCGTTTACTAAATTTCCCAAATTTCATAACACCCGTGCGAAACGCAAGGACACAAAAAACAATAAACACCTTTTACCATCGCATGCCCACTGGAGTCCGCACCATTTATTAAGGTAAAAACAAACTTAATCGTTACACGGGAAGTGACAACAAACAGAACTTTGGAGAGAACGAACGAGCATCCATAGCATGAAAAAATCCCCATACCGCTCGCTACGAAAAGACAGAAGAAAAATCCCCCACTTATAAACAATTGTCTCCAACTTGCCGAGCTCAATCGAAACAAAACTTTACAAGAATTTGAAATCCTAAATGACTGAGAAACTGACAGCTGTGATAGATATTGTCTTTAGCATAGCCATCTTTTAACTCGCCCATCGACCGCGACCCTTAAAAAATCTATCTTGAATGCCAGCGTTCGCTGCAGCAGTGGACCCTCCGGCTCAAATTTTATGAACACTGGTAATCAAAACGTCTATAAACTCTCTAAAACCGTCCATAAGAAACTCCATCGTTCTTATGTAGTTAATCCCCTGGCAATCGCTCTGAACAGCGGTAAATCTTCAGAGAGATCAATATACGCAGCTGCGATGTATTGCTCCAAGGCCTTCACAGGGCAAATAGGAATGGCTATCGTTACAATCGCAATCCACGCCCCATCACGAAACTGGTCAGTCTTTGACGATTCTAAAAATATGGAAACATAAGAGCAAAAACTAGTAATATCACAAGATCTTACAACGCATAACTCAGTGAAACGGAAAAACCCACCAAAACCCTGTAGCGGACATTAAGCACCGAAGAACAAGAACTGACTTCATTAAGCAGCCACTGCAACTAAACTGCAAATTGAAAAGGGTTGACACGCAGGCAACAAATGTGATTACACCAACCCCACTGTTTCCATCTTTTCAAACCTCCTAGGTAAGAACACATACTAGTCCGCTCTAAAAGCGAGGGAAAGCGGAGAAGACCCCGGGAACCTGGTAGGCCTGTGCAGCTATACTAACCAATCGTTTCTGAAGATTTATTTTATCAGTGGATATTCGGATCAATATGCTTGCCAATTACTTCTTTAAGTTCAACCAACCTACTGGTTTGCCTCCGCAAAGGCACTTAACATTCATGTTCTACTCACTAATGAATCCTAGTAAGGCCGAAACAACTTTTCATCGCTGCCTCTCCAATGGCATAAATTTAGCTGTACAACATGCGTATCGCGAAGGTAAAGTTCAAAATGGCGGCTCCGAACCGCCTGGATAATACTGTTCAACTACTCTAAGAATCAAGGAGTGTGTTCTCTTCTAGCCTGCGCACAGACGTGTAATATTTCCTTTGTGAGCGAGGAAATCGGAGACGGCTGCACACAGGCTAGTTCTCTTCACGCTAGTTTCTATTTATTATAAGCTTTATTTCATTCGCAGAACCCACATTTATCTTATTCAGCAGAACGGAAATGTATCCCTATGGACACCTGGTGCACTTGCAGTCGACACTCCGCGCTCATTTCTACTGCGCATTTTGTTACGCATGTCACGCAAATGTACTTTAACACATACGTCATGCATTGTAGAGCACGGAAGTTAACAAACATGGCAAATACATGGTCGCTTTGAGAACTTCGCAGCAATTTTACTCTCTTGGATGCTCGATGACCCCCATTATAGGCTGCTAAGAAAAACTATTTTACCTCTCAATTCAATTTAAATAAAAACTGTTTAAAGGCAACTTGGAACTTAATAGGCACGATAATAAATAGGAAAAAGAAAACCTCACCCCCTATAACCAACCTTTTTCGTAACAATAAATGTTATACAAATAAGAAAGACATCTGTGAACAACTAAATTCATATTTCGTTAATATTGGCCCAAAACTTGCTGCGCAAATACCAACGCCTGATGCACAATTGGCCTCTCTCTGCGTCGACACAAAACAAATTCTAAATTGAAATAAAGTAAATAAAATAAATATAAATAAATAAACAACTAAATAAATAAATAAATAAAAGTCAACCGCCTCCAGCGGAGAGCACCAATAGAAGGAATTAACATACGACAACTCCTTAAATACACTTACCAAATACCTTGATACTACATAACAACAAGACCATATTTTTCAGCTAATTAATTAAAAAACGCAGAAAAATCTTATCCTCTAGTCTCAATTCCACAATGAATTGACAGCTTTTTTTTAAAAAAAAATATAACACGCGTTCTCTAAATCTTCTCCTTTCTTCCACCTTAAAAAAATCTAGCTGTAATCTAACGCATTAACGAGATGGCTTTAAGAGCCCTTTGATTTGTTTTGGAACCTCGTTGGTTGTTCAAGGTTTGTTGAGGATAGCTTCGCAATTGTTGGTTGTTCAACGTTTGTCAAGGATAGCTTCGAATGGCCCGAATCGAATGTTCACTCAGAGAAGACTATCAGATTTCTAACAAATATGGCCGCCCGTGAAGTCCACACTTCCATTTTGTAGACATTCATTTTGCATAACCGGAATGAAAGCACGCCTTTTAAGACTTCGAAATGGAAAGAAAAAGTCCTTTAGAAGATTTTTATGCCTTTGTAGTGGTGGTTTGAGAGCTGAAAGCGATGACATTTGTCACAAGTGAGGACGTCTTCTTTCAGAATTTATACTCGAAGTGGCATACTTAACTAAGAATTTTCAAGCATTTCTGGAAAACTACGTAAAGAAAGTCACATTTTTTAATGTCCATTTACTTTGTAAGAAACATTTCATAGACTGTTTTAGTGGCTTTTGACAAATATTTAGAAAACTTGACCACAATCGGTCGAGCGAGAAATTCGCCAGATGCTGAACAAATTTGTATGGCCGACAGTTTCCTTAATAATAATAATCTTTATTGAGATGACTTTTTCATATAAAATATGGTTTTCAAAAAGGATTTCACAAAATTAAGAAGAAAAAACAAATACAAAACACACATGATGCGTTTTGCTCTTGAGACTAAACTAAACTGGATAAGAATGGCATTCTATATACACATGAAAAGTCGGAAAGTTTAGAAAACACTAGATATAATAAAGTAGGTTGCTGAATTTAAATATTATTTTGTGATGTTTATAATATAATTCGCAGACGCTAGCACTGCAATTAGGATAAACAATCGCTAAGCCTTCCGGAAGCAGAAAATCACTGAATTCTGATAAACGTTTAACTCTCTTATTCAAGGGAAAGACATTTTCATTCAAGGAAATATTGTGTATTTGCGACAACACTTTGAAAAACCTACGAAGCCGGGAAAAACTAATACATGGCAAAATCAAAGCAGTTATTCCCGGCATAGCAAATCGAACCCAGTCGAACTAAATTTCAATCGAACTCAATCAAACTCAATTCATGGATTGAGTTCGATTGAGTTTGGCAATCGAACGAAATCAAACTCACCGAAAAGAAAAAAAAAATCAATCGAACCCAATCGAACGTTCGATTTTCGAACTCGTGATTTGAGTAAAACAGGCGTTGAATCTTGGAAGCTCGAGTTACTTCAGCCCGGAGTGTAGCGCACGTGTTTTTCGTAAACGAAGAAATTCCGCAGAAATGGCTTCAGATGCGCTGTGGATTGTAAGCTTCAAATGCGTAGTAAAAGGCTACCAGGAATGCCGCTTTGACATCAAGGATGGCGAAGTTTTCAAGGTTTTAGAGAAAATAGGTGAGAAAGGCCGTGCATTCCGAATTGCAAATGAGCGCGGACAATTAGGTCACCTTCAACGTGAACTGGTTGCTTCATAATCATCCATCTACTGTATGCTGTTGCGTGTGTCGCGGTTAGTAATTTGCTTGTATTTTTCCATAAAAGTAACCCTTCGAGTTGTCTTGCCGCAGTTGTAAGTTATCTAAAAAAGTAAAGGGTACAACATTTTCGGAATACGCCTGTGGGAATAATGATAGCTTTGCTCTGTTCTGTTCTGTTCTCTTAACTGCCGTGGACAGTTTATAAATGGGGTTTCTGTTATTGAATAAATTGTAAAAAAGCACAAGAAAAACCTGCTTTGATGGGCTTGCTTTGTATAGGTTTACAAGAGCCAATCAAACGCATAATTCGATTTGTTCGGAAATCGAACTCACTGAAAGTCCAGTGTTCTATTTCAATCCACGGATTGAGTTCGATTGAGTTCGATTGACTATGCCGGGGGGAGTTATTAGGAACTAGAAAAATTTCACTTCGATTTAGTCTTGAAATCACGGGCGGGGGGGGGGGGGGGGGGGTCATGATGCGTCACACAACATTTATTTTTAAAATGTTTCACCAATTTATAGCACTCGTCACCACCGTTTTGAAAATTATAAAAACAAAATCTCCTGAACGCGATTACATGTATTTTTTTTTCATTACCTGTAAATTTAGGGCTTCCAAAAATTTATTGCAAATCCCTGGCTCGGTTTCTAACCTTACTACATAAATTAAGTTCTCAAAAATTTATGAAAATGTGTTTATAGACCTTCTGCAGCCTAAAACTGATCAATTCTTTCTCTTTTGCAAACGACAGAGCCTCAGTTATGCAACTATTTTGAGCTAATATATATATATAGATAGGCTGAGCCTAAAGGCGTCGCTCATTGAACAGAAAGCCGATGATAAACTTAACTGAGAGGAAAGGTCAGAAGCACAAGAATAAAATTGACGACCGGGCTATTTTTTAATGTTAGCAATTTTCAAAAACAGACTTACGCGACCGTTTGCACAGTACATTGAGACCATACAAAAGTTCACAAAACAATTTTTTCTCTGTCTAGAAAAAAATAACTAATACGACTACTTTCAAAATAAAATACACCTTTTGTTATATTTTTTATTCTTTAATTTTTTTATTTATTTATTATTAATTCCAAGGTACAACAATAACAATAATTGTCACATATACGTACCCACACAGACTACAGACTACACACCTATACATACACTGTACATGCAATCATACAATCTCTACATCAGCTAATTCTAATACTATGCTTATGTATTTAACAAGTGTTTTATGTAATAAATTACTTACAAAATCTTTTTAGATTAATTAGATTACAAATTAGATTACAAAGTCCACTTGTCCATTAATTTTTGTAGACTTTTATTCTTGGTACAGATATATTTTTCTGTTTCATATTTAATATTTACCCTTACTATAAAACTATCTATGTTCGGAAGTACTTCATTCCTTCTGCAACTCCACAAATATATTTTCCCTATAAGTATAAGATAATTAAGCAAGGGGCATTCGGAAGTTAGAATGCCAATCCAAATTTCCTTTAAAGTTAGGTGAACAAGTTGTTTTCTTAACACAAAATAGTATGATTCAACACATTTCCAAAATGAATTCGAATAAGGACAATCACAGAGGAGGTGTTTAATCGTTTCTGATTCCTTTTTACAAAAAGAGCACAAGTTATCTGTCCTGTACCCGATTTTGAACAACTTCGAATTGGTAAAAAGTATAGAGTCAAGTACCTTAAATTGAAAGGCTTTGACATATGGCGACAGAATGGGGCAAGAGGAATGCTTTTTTTAAGATCGTCGTTAGATAAATCAAAATCCAACTTCAATTTTTGCGCATGATTTGGGAAACAAGTCTTTTTTATCAAAAAAGAATAATAATCCTTTGATTTCCTTTTTGTTATGTCGAACATGCCATCATTGATTTTAAAGGAAGGAATTGCATTAAAGCTACTGGAATCCGAGCGATTAAGAATTTTTAAGTTAGCTGGTATTGAATGTCGCATACTAGTCTATTCCAGGAGGTTTGTCTTTGTAACATTTTGAGCGATCTGTTCATAGGATTCTGTATTGCTCAGGTCAGAATGTAAGTCGCTTATATTCCAGACACCAATGTCATAATATTTCTTGTAAAAAAGGGCTTGTTGTCTATTCTGATATCTTGATTATTCCAAATTATATAATGCCAATCATCATTGAGAGCATTTTCTTCTCGGAATTCCGACCACCATTTAAGCAGTTCTAAATAAAAACTGGAGGTAATTTGAAGATCGTTAGCATTATTATTGCATTTAAAAATCATTAAACCTCCATAGTTTTTTCAAATATATTCTAGGTAGTTTTTCCATGCGCCTGAATTGTCACCAAATATTCTTTTAAGCCAGGAAAGGCGCAGAGACTTTATCAAACTTTCAATGTCCACCATTTTGATGCCCCCTTTTTCATAATTATTTATTGCTGATGCTCTTGTTACTTTATCTTTACCTTTCCATAAAAACTTATACAATATGTGATTTAAGTCCTTAACAATGTGCTCAGGTGTAGGTAACAAAGAGGAGGTATAAATGATCTTTGGTATGAGGAGTGATTTAATTAAAGTAACCTTACCGTAGATAGAAAGCCCTCTCGAGGACCAAATATTGATCAGTTTTTTAATGTCGTTGATTTTCTCAGAAAAATTCTTGATATATGACAATTTTTGGTTGCAGGTAAAAGACACCGAGGGCTTTTATTGGCTCTGTGGGCCATTTAATTCCTAGAGGCGTAATTTCATTGTTCTTCAATGATCCAATCCACAATCCTTCAGTTTTTGAGCTGTTTACTTTTAAACCAGAAAGCTCCTTGAACTTAGCAAGCAATTGGAAGAGTTTATGAGCTGACTCCAAATCAGAGAGTACAGCAGTGGTGTCATCAGTGTATTGGAGAAGTTTGGTTTTTTCTTGATTTATTACTGTTCCTAAATTATTTCTTCACTTGCTCTAATGGTGATTGATAAAGTTTCCACAGCTAAAATAAAAAGATACGGGGAAAGAGGGTCACCCTGCCACGTGCCACGTGTTAGTTCACCCTGCCACGTGTTAGTTCAAAATAGTCCAAACACAATCCGTTATTTACATGTACCACACAGCTTTTAATATTTGTGTAAAAAGTTTTAATCCAACGCTTGAAATTTGGACCAAAGTTAAAGACATTTAGACAATTAAATAGGAATTTCCATTCTAAAGAATCAAATGCTTTTTCAAAATCAATAAATATCAACAGACCAGGCATTTTTTCTTTATCTGTTAAATCCATGATGTCAAAAATCTATCTAACCGTTTCACCAATATAGTGCTCTTTTACATAACCAGTTTGATTATGATGGATTATAGAGGGTAATACATCTTCAAAAACTCATTAATAATTCATGAGCATATCAGCCAAACACACGACGCAAATCGATCACGTGTATGAGCCTTTATACCTGGTAATCTACAGTCATTATGAAAAGCCTGGTGGCGGCTTTGATTTCAGTCACAGGGGAGTTCGGGGGCTGAATGGGCAAACAATGCAATTATCGCTGAATTTTTAATGAGAATGATTTTAAAATGACTGTGATATTTATATTAAGATCACACGTAATCTTTATATAAAGATTACTGATATGGGTAGTAATTGTTCAGGATTCTTAGTGCAACAAATGGTGACTTTAATATTTTTGGTCTGGTCTTTCGCCATTCTATTTGGAATCTTCTCAACAAAATAAACAACCGACAGTTTAACAAGTGAGCCGTTATTTGACTGACACCACCGCCCTCGTGTAAATTGCCAGGTAAGCGACTGGTTCGCAGATTCAAGCTGCTTATTTCTACTCGTTCTCTACCTCTGAAAAAAAATATTGTCAGCCGTTTTATCTACCGTACCTGACAACTTTAGTATAGCATTTTTCAGTAGATGTTTTCCCTCAGAACTATAAAATCCTAAAACTTTCGACAGGAGCCGGGAAGCAATGGTCACTTCGTCGAAGACGTGGCACATGTGTTGTATGCTAATCAATCTAGTCTACTTGTTTTTCTCGTATGCTAATTTCCTCTTTGCACAAAAGCGCAATTGTTTTAATTCCGAAGGGACACGCTTTTGAAAGAATGTTTTTGAAGCCGTTCAAAAAACTCGCAGCACGTGTATTATCAGGTGTAAAAACTCTCGGCTTCGCCTCGAGCTTTTAAACCTGATAATACACTACTGCTCGTTTTTTAAACTATACTTTAATTCTAGTAGCAATCACTTTTGATATTATCTTAGCGTCTACATTGACAAGAGATGTGGGCCTCCAATTTTCTATTAACGTGCGATCTTTTCCTTTTTTTCTATTAAAGTGATTACAGCCTGCCTTTGGGAATAAGACATTTCTTCTTTATTAAAGGATTCATTGACGCAGTCTATGAAAGGTTCACTAATGAAATCCCAGCAGCTTTTGTAAAATTCAATGGGGAGACCATCATTCCCTGGTGATTTATTGTTTTGGAACGTTTCTATAATTGTTCTGCATTCCTCGGTAGTTATTCTACCTTCACATTCATGATTGCCTTTGTTCTTCTGATAGCTTAGGAATATTTAGACTATTTAAAAATACCTCTGTGGAACCTGAAGCCTCTTCGGAATCATTCGTTTTGTAAAGATTTTGATAAAAGCGTTTTTGTTCGGAAAGTATCTGATATGGGTCTGTAGTTATTGAACCACTTATTAGCAATTTTCGGATGTGTTTTTTAACATGATTTCTCTTTTCTAAATTTAAAAAGTATTTAGTACTCCTTTCACCATACTCATGCCAGCGTGCTCTTGCTCGTATGACGATTCCTTTAACTTTTTCCTCATAATTATAAGAGTGCTAGTTTCTCTTTAATTTCATCTAATTGCATTCTATTTGAGGCACTAGGGTTATTTTCAAACAGCCTGTTAGCTTCTTCATATCTATGTTTAGCTTTTTCTTTGGAGTAACTAATAGCGTGTAATCTAATATTATATTTGATCCAGTCCCAAATGCAGCGTTTGTCAGACAGTTCATTTTCACCCTCTAGTTTCCATTTGAATATAATTTTATTAATACGTTCTAAATAGTTCTAAATAGTTTTCATCATCTAAAAGCGAAACATTCATTTTCCTTATACCAGGACCTTTTATCTCAGTCCGATTTCACCTAGGGCTAAGGTTATTGCTGCATGATCTGTGCGTATAGCAGGCAGTATTTCACTAGAATTTATAAAATCACAGAGATTATTGGAAATAAGCCAGAAGTCTAGATGACACAATACTGTAGGAGATTTTTGACTCCAAGTACAACACCTTGTTTGAGGATTCTTAATTCTCCAAATATCAACTAAGTCCAGTTTGCTTTGTAAACTTTCAATACTATCAATTGCTGCTCTTCTTGGAATCATGATACCACCATGCTTATCGAGAGCTGGATTTATCCGACAGTTGAAATCACCACCTAATATGATGTTTTCCTCTGAGTCCAAGTTTTCAGTTTCAAGCAAGCTATGAAATTTTCTAAAAAACTTAATTAGATCTTTCTCTTTGTTCGGTGCATAAATATTAACAAGAACATACACTTTGTCATTGATTTGGGCTTTCAGTATAATGAAACAACCCATGGGATCTGGAATTGTTGAGAGAAGTGTGTAATTAGTATTATTTCTGATCAATATTGCTGTTCCGCATGAATTAAGGGTTCCATGTGAGAAAAAGATTTCGTCACCCCATTCATTTTTCCATTGCACCTCTGTCTCTTTCTTTGAATGCGTTTCTTGCAAAAAGATAATATCTGCCTTCTGTTTACGGCACCACGTATAAATTGTTTGTCTTTTATTAAAGTTACTAATGCCCCTTACGTTTAAAGAGACTAATTTTAAATAAACGGTCATAACGAAATTTTAACCTTAAATATATTACATTTAGAGTGCAGAAGGAACTTCGGACAACCAAAAGTTGCATAAATTATTACTAACGCTGTTGATTAAAAAAGGACATGAACTCCTATGTATAAAGCTTGGTGGCATTTTAGCTACAAATAGGCATTGACATGAAGAACAAACAAACTTAAACAAACAGATACAAATACAAATATACAAATACAAAGACAAAATCCTGCACTAGGAATGTGTGATCAAGAATACTGTAAGTGCTAACTCTTTTCTCGTCTTGGTTAATGTTTGTATCTCTAGGATCGTTTGTAGAGTATCCATATCATCTATCAGTTAGGGTAACCGCTATTTATCTGACTTAAATACATTTGTTTGCCTTAGATACAATTGTTCTGGCTCATTGCCTTTATTTTCTTACCTACTGGATGATGACTATGTTTATGCTAATCAGTACGTAATTAAATATTCCCTAAATGTGGTAAGAAAAAAAAAAGAGAAAAAGAAAGAAAATAAGGCCAAATAATAGCAGAACATATCATAGATTAGCATTTGGGGAAAAAGAAAGTTAATTTAATATGGAATGTATTTACCATTTATGAAAAGTTTATCAGGGTATTTTCTACTGAAATACGCTGTGTCCCCCTTCTTTTTCACATTCTGCAGTTTTTGAAGTTGTGCTTTTCTTAATTGATAAAGTTCTTTGGGCATGTCTTCGAAGACACAATAAATCTTGTCTTTCAGTAATTTTCTAGCCTGAGATAAGACCTCTTCGCAGTCAGAATATCATAGGAACTTTGCAATAATAGGGCGGGATTTCTTACCTTTGGCTTTCCCTACCCGGTGGACGCGTTGGAATTCAATTTTGCTTTGAACGTTTTGGATTTGTAGCTCTTGTTCCATAAAATCGTAAATGATCTCTTTCGTGTTCTCCGTGTTTTGATTATTAACTGCGCCATTTTCTTCATTACCTTGTATGATGTCTTTTTCCTCAATTCCAATAAACATTAAATTTTTTCTTCTGCTAAAATGCTCTTTGTACAGAAGTTGCATCTTAAGATTGTCCGCATCATATTGTACACCTTTCACATCTCGCTGTAGATCACAGATATCTTGGTCGTGAAAGTCAACACTCTCCTCGAGGTCGTTCACCTTTTGACTTGTCTTCTTTGTCTTTTCTTTTAAGGCTTGTACATCTTCTTCGATAACAGCAAGGGACTCTTCTTTATTAGCCACTGACTTATTCAGATTCTCCAGTTGTAGTTTGATGTTGTCTAACTTACTTAATTTGTTCAATATCAAGTCAACTTTCGTTCTTAGATCGTTGGCCATGTTTAGCTCTTTCAAAGTTTTGTCTTCACTTACACTTTCTCCCGTACTTTTGTTCTTTTCTTGCGATTTCTTTTCGTCCGGTGAGGTAGCATCCGAAGACCACGATTCTGGCCTGTCCTTTCGTTTCAATAATGGCATTAAAATACTGTAAAAGAAACACTAATGGCGGAGCACCTAAAGAGCGGTCTTTACTCCCCAGTCGTTCCCAGTCTCTCCCTCATACATTCTGTGCATGCATGCGCATACATTCTGCGCATGCATTTCGCGATAGTTGTGTGAGACACTGGTTATTTTTAAAGGTGAACACGCGAGGCATATGTTTAAAGGCTAATAAAGTTCCACCTACTTTTCATGTCAAACTATCAACTCCCTGGCTTGGTTTCTAAACTTACTGTAGATAAATTAAGTTATCAAAAATCTATGAAAATGTGTTTATGGACCTTCTGCAGCCTAAAAGTGATCAATTCTTTATCTTTTTTGCAAATGACAGAGCCTCAGTTATGAAACTATTTTGAGCTAATATATATATAGATAGGCTGAGCCTAACGGCGTCGCTCTTTGAACAGAAAGAATCAAACAAATGTCAAAAAGATGAATAGAGATGAGCAAAGAGTTTTCAAAAAGACCGTTTTTGACAATTGATGGAGATATAAAAAGAAGGCTGAAGCCGCTCCAAAGCCGGGAAGCATCCGACTTAAGTCTTCCCTCCCTTGATTACTGGCAAGCATTGTTTTTAGTGTAATCTTTCCTAAACACATTCGTGCATTTAGGGATTTCCTTTATTCTCTATTATAGGCAAGTGAAGTTTTTTGAAGTCGCATTATGTCAGTTCTCAACTTCTTTGCATTAGAACAAATTTTGATAGGCGAAAATCGTGCCATGATAAACTGAAAAGAAATATTATCTTTTTAGATCAAATAAAGCCGTAGACTTCAGCAAAAAAGTGTTTTATTATTTCACAATTCTTTTGAAATTAAAGTGTGCCGGCTTATTTTTTTCCAAAGTTATCAGAGTCCATGAAAACTACAGTAGCTTCACAAGAAAATACAGTAACATGTGGCCAAGTGAAATTACACAACTTAAGCACTTTTTGAAAAATATTTTGTACACTTTGACTCCAAATAACCTCTAAAAGACTAACCTGCCAATCTAGAGTTTTTCAGCAGCCTACCAGTCACCTCGATATAGCACTGATGTTTTCAAGTTGGTAATGGATCGGAAGAAGATGCACACAATGTAAAGTTCTTGTGCCTGAAGGAACATAACCTTAAATCTGTAGATCCACTGTAGATCAATGGAAGTGAACTGATTATTGCGTTTTTACTCCTTTACTGTGCTGCTTGACCTTGAAATCCCCGAAAAATGTTTCCCAAAAGAGCAACTTACAGTTACAAATAGAATTAACTTTGAATTCTACAATGTTTGTCTTTTTATTGTGCCTGAAATTGAAAGTTTTGAATGGTGAGCCATCGAGTGGAAATCCCAGCATGCCGCTGAAAGACACACACAATATTTAACTTACTAGCGAGGGGATAGAAAAAAAATGTCACAGACCCGAAAGATTTTCCGTAAAAGTTGAAAACAACTTATATAACTCGTAAAAACGCGTGGTGACCCCTACTTTTTATCTTATAAAATGGAAGTGGTAGGTCTTTTAAGGACACGATTAATTTTTGGTTGTGGGCAAATGATATTAATACCGTATTTTTGGCGAACATGGGGAAGCTGTAAGGGCTGATGATGGCTCCTGTTGCAATGATTTTGCAATAAAAAACACATAAACAGTAATTTTCACAAATAATACGACTTTTTTATAACATTTTCACAAACATGTTTCGATGGTACATCCGTCATCGTCAGTGTGACGGTTATGAAAGTTTACGAATATTCACTTTACTATGGAGAGGGAGAGTAACCACGTTCTTCCTTTTCTTGATGTGCTATTAAACAAATCCCCACAATTCCCTGTCACCACCGTATACCACAAAAAGACCTTCACAGGCTTGCTTACCAACTTTTTAAGCTTTACACCCCTTTGCTACAAAATGGGGCTGGTTAAAACGCTCATTGACAGGACCTTTAAGATCAATAATACGTGGGTGGGTTTTCACAATGATATTCAGAATTTGTTCACTATTTTTCGTAAGAATCTCTATCCCGAGCATGTATTAGACACGTTACTCCACTGTTATGTCACGAGGGCAGTAGTAGGGAACGACATGCGACCTTCAACAGGTGTTGAGCAACAGGATTTGCCCAAACATTACTTCAAGATCCCCTACATCGGGCATTTTTCGGGTGTTGCACAACAAAGGGTGCGCAAACTAATCAATCGATTCTGTAAACCCATTGATATAAAATTTGTTTTTCTACCTATAAAATTAAGAACTTGTTCAACGTGAAAGATCATCTCCTGACAGGCTCCGTACGCGCATCGTTTACAAATTTTCTTGTGCAAGCTGTAATGCTAGTTACGTTGGCGAAACAAGCCAACATTTCTCCACGCACGTGCTTGAGCACTTGTCATTGGACAGATCTTCTCACGTTTATAAGCATTTGCAGGCTTCAGAGTCGTGCCGTACTTCTTGTAACTTAGACTGTTTCAAGATCTTAGACTGCCCCGACCAAATACCAAGTTAAGCTTAAGGAGTCTATGTACATCAAGCTGAAAAAGCCCGACCTTAATCAACAGGTCAAACATATTAATTTGACGCTTTCCCTATAGTTGCACGCGCATGCGCATTCTTTTAATTCCATTAACTTCGAAATTTATCTAGCGTATTGTTAAGTAGTGTATTGTTTTCAAACTCAATTCAACGTATGATTTGCAACAGGCACGTTTTAAATCACTGTAAACTTTCATAACCGTCACACTGACGATGACGGATGTACCGTTGAAACATGTTTGTGAAAATGATTAAAAAAGTCGTATTATTTTTAAAAATTACTACATTTCTGCTGCTGTCTCGAGCACATAAACAGTACTGTAGTTGTTATGTTACCATTCGTTATGTGTTTTAAAGATTTTTAGAATTATTGTTGCTTTTTAAAGGTGAATTCTAAGGAAATCTGTGAAGAAAGATCTGCTTTTCCTTTTTTCGAAAAAATGCTGATGTCAGCATGTTTTCCACATTAAAGCTCAATTAGCTGAAAATGCACAGCACCCCCCAAATATTCTCTTTGGATTCCAATAGCTCCTGGTAAGCTCTACTATTCCCGCATAGTCAAAAACCAGGAAAAATACCTTGGTATTAGGAGGCACCATCCTTAATGTGGCGTTCATGTGATATATTGAGGCTCTGATAATCCTATTGTACACACACTTGAGTAAAACGTCCAAGCAAGAAATCCAACTTTCAATATTCTTTGTTTGCAAAGGAAACCAGCAGTGTCCTTTTAACATAAATGTTGGGGAAGTGTTTTCTAACATTATGGTCGATTTAAGTAAATAGTTCTCATAAGTAAGGACTGGGAAGCCTTGTGCATAGCTTATACAAAAGGGATATACAATAGGGAATACTATGTACTTATTGACTAAGTGGGAGGGTCGGATGGGAAAATATTTGGCTCGAGGTCATGGTGTACGTACTGAGCGCAGCGAGGTCCGTGCGCCATGACCGAGAGCCAAATATTTTCCCATCTGGCCCGACCTAACTTAGTCAATAAGCATTTATCATATGACCAAATTGGAGACAAAATTACTTGAAATTTTAACGCGCAAGGCTGTACGCTTTTGTGTAGGGCTGTACGCCTTTTTCCGGCTCCATTCGTGCAAATGCGTATGGCCCTCGTACGGGACTTTCATCAATGGTTTTGCAAAGAAAAGGTTCGCAGGGCCGTACAGGTCATATGATAAATATGTTTTTGTTGTTTTGAGGCTTCGAATCCTTTTTATCTGAATATACTTTATGAAAGTCATTTTTCAACTCCAGTGATGTGTCATTTTCGGAAATGTAAACCAAGATTTAGAATTCAATGAAAATCAACATAAATCAATGGCAATCAAAAACAATTACTGAAAATCATCATTGGTCAAAGAAAATCAATGACAATAGATACTCACTCAACTACAGGGCTTTAATTTCTATTGATTTCCAAAATCAATCAATTGATTGGTATTGATTAACATTGATTAACGCCCATGTTGCAAAATGGAGGTAGGTGCCCAAGGGGGGCCCGGGGGCTGCAATCGTAATCGCACCCCAAGGCGCTAGAACACCCAACTGGCCTGCCCAAACCCACAACCCAGCCACGAGCCCCCCGAGCCAAGCACCCTAACTAGGGGCACCCGTCACACTGAAGCCAAAGGCTCAGTGGAAGAAACTGTACCCTAACAGGACCCGGATGAATGACCCAACAATAGGGGAGAGGAGGGGGGGGATGCTGAAAAAACGCTACACTACTATGCACAACACCACGCTAACAGAACATGGAACGCAACGCAAGCACATGGAAGACATGCATGTACCAACAGGGGAATAACGTTGACCGGAAGTTGGCCCCAGCACTCCCGCAAATATGAACGCTACAGAGACGCTATAGAAACACAGCCCCGAGGACCCCAACCTGAGGCACCCAACTCCCAGAGGGGTACCAACAGTAATAAATACCTGTTACGCCACCAACTGGTTGGAAACACATCGGACAATTGCACTAACTGGTGTACGGATATAAATCTGGTACGCGTCACTGGACCACCGCCCTAGCGTCTTAATAAGGTGATCTGGAACTCCGCGGGCCGCGGCCGTTGTTGCTGCCCCAATACGGAAGCTATGACCAGAGTACGAGCCAGAGAACCCCGCTGCATGCAAAATTGACTGTACTGATGATGACAACTGCTGTTGTGTAAGAGGACGACCATCGCTAAATGTAAACAGCGGCCCTGGAGCAGACCCACGCAGCGACAGGTAGTTGCCCAGTGCCATAATGGGACAAACAGAGCCCACTCCCCGCCCCACGTAGATATAGCAGCCCGTACGGAAAGGATTTGTCTTGGAGCATTTGAGGTGGACTTTAAAACAAGTGGGGTTCACCAGCGAGTCTGCTTGAAGGTCACTGACAGTCATATGGGTGCTAGGGTGAAATGTAGAATTAACAGTGAACTCCCCAGCTCGTAAGAAACCGAAAAAGCCTAAGCAACAAGCTGCCCATAACATCACGTGGTCTCTGGTAGACAGGTCCAAGGAGCGCTGAATAACCCTCAAATGATCTATAGAGATAGGGAGGCGTCGTGGTGACACTGGACCTTGAACCCGCTTTATGCCTCGCAGTAAACGCTGCGACCAAAGACAATTTACCAACGGGTCTGGCAAGCCGGGGTCAATGTGAAGTGAGCATACAGCTGATAGATAAACCTTAATAGATGCATGGTTCAGGCTGTCAGCCAGGATTGTTACAAAACGCATAAGGGTCTTCTCATCAGCTGGGGGGAGGGAGCCATCCTGGTTAGCGCGACCATCCTGGCGGTAGAAGTTTATGTACCGACGTTGGGCTGAGAGATACACACCCCGTGTAGAAGGAGCAAGTCCCTGAGTAAAAAGGAACTGGCATTTTTGAGTTAGGACATCTCATGTGCAGCCAGGAGGGAAGCAGGGATCTGGGTCGGGACTAGGTCTGCATGAGGCGCCAGATGTCTGAACTGCTGAAGTTGAAAACGAGAGAGAGCATCAGCAATGGGGTTAGCTTTTCCCCAAACCGAGGAGGCAGTAAACAAAAATGAATGACGAATGGCCAGCATGGAAAGATAACGCAGCAATGACATAAGACTCTGGTCCCGCGAGGTACCAGACTCGAGTACGGCCACCACAGACTCGTTGTCACACAAGAACTCGACCCGCCGAGACACCCACTGAGAACCCCACAATGAGGCAGCAACAACGATTGGAAATGTTCCTTGTACGCGATAGACAATGACCTTTGTGCTACTGACCAGGTACCACAGAACCAGTGGGATTGAAAGATAGCTCCGTAGCCCAGAGAGCCAGCTGCATCTGAGGATACTTGGAAGTCTGGGAGAGGGGCCCACGCGGGCATACAGAAGAAACTAAGGCCATCCCAGGTTTGAAACAGCTCCCGCCACCATGTCAAGTCCCGCCGGAATTCCTGGTTCAGCCCGATGGGGCAATCATCGCGGCGGAAGGCACAGAGTAGGTTAATCATGCGGCGAAGGAATGTTCTTCCCTGGGGAGTGACCTTGCAGGCGTGGTGGAGATGACCGATCAGGGATTCCAATTCCCAACGTCTACAAAAACGTTTAAGTGACCACTCATCTAGCAGTGCCATGATCCTGTCATGCTTATCTGCTGGGAGGCGAGCCTGGAGTTTTTCTGAATCAAGTTCAATTCCAAGGATGGTTAAGCACGTAGCCGGTCCCTCCAGCTTGTCCGGATGCAGGGGAAGGCCCAGAGATTTACACAGTTGAACACAGGTCGGAAGATTGTGGCAGACGGGGGAGGCCGGTGGGCCTAAGGTAAGAAAATCATCTAGATAGTGACGGAGGAAGTTGACACCGTAATTGTGAACCAAAATCCATTCAACCAGATCCGCGATGGCAGTGAAAATAATTGGCGCAGACCGCAGCACGAATGGAAATACCATATCCACAAAGTATTGACCTCTCCGCATCATTCCAAGAAGGGGGCGATCATCCGGATGAATTGCCACATTCCTGTAGGCACTGGCCACATCGAACTTGGCCATTAACGTTCCTCGGCCAAGGGCCATTATGCCCTCAATGAAGGCATCGACTGACACGTACTGGACTGTTAAGGGAGGCTTAAGAATGCCGTCATTTACGCTGTGCCCCTCCGGTGATGAAAGGTCCAAGATAAGGCGCCACTTCCCAGGTTGATTTTTCTTGGGGATCACCCCGAAACGACTGATGTGCAGTGAAGAGAATGGCAGAGATGGAAATGGACCAGCCACCGTGCTGGAGGAGACCTCAGTTTGCAGGTAAGCGTCGATCACTGATGGATGCTCTATTGAGGAGCACATGTTAGAAGACGCCGATTTAAGTGACACGGAAGATGCAACAAAACCTATCTGAAAACCCTCCTGTATACCAGAAATCACATAATTAACTGCAGACCTGTCCAGGTGACAACGCAATTCGAACTGAAACTGATCCAACTGCAACAGCGAGACCTCGGAGACCGGGGCCAATGGTGAGAACGAGCTAACTGAAGTGTAAGGTTGAACTGGAACGGAACACAACAACTTGGCCTCGCAAGGCAGTTCATTCTGCTGGCGAGGCAATGCAGCCAAATTATTTACATTATGTACAGAAGCATTGCTGGGTGCCACATACCCATCAGAAGCGTCTTCCACTCCCACCCGGGGAGGGAGAGCGAGATCGATGTCCAGCTGGGTGGGGGAAAGGGCAGTTAATCTCAACGACATTGGCCATCGTTCCAGGAGCGGCAAAATGTTGTAAGCATACCCATGTCTTGGCTGCCCATGGAGGAGTGGGATGAACCTGGTTAAAAAGACAGCAACGACTGAGGCGAGGTTGGGGTCAGGGATCGCAGATGAAAATTGTACAGATCCAAATTCATTTTGGACCAATCGCAGAAGCCCGATGCAGCTGCATCCTTTCTAAAAGCCAGGTCGTATTCTTGCCATGCTAAATCCAGTACTGACGGGCTGTCTGGATAATGAGCAGTTTGTACTTTGTCATATCCAACCAACCTTGCGGGTGGGAAGCGCAGATCACCATTTGGAAAATGGTGAATGCCTCTGTCCACGTAAGTATATCTCTGATCTCGACTTGTCTGCATTTGGATTTGGACACAAGGAGTTTTCTTCAAGGAAAGTCTGCGGTTCTAGCTCTACTGCTCGGAGGTTAGCAGACAACAAGTCTGCCAATTCCACGAACTGGCCTACTGTGATCTTGGTAACCAGTTTAGCTGGAATTGGTGCGTGTGCCCGGACCAATTAAGAAGGCCTTGTCCAACTTGGGCACCAAAGTGGAATTTGCCAGGCAAGGAACGTTGCTCACGACACTGGATGGGTTGGTGGAGAAAATCGTGGTAAGTAATGGCCGACACTGGCGTGAAAGTCGGGACAAACACAGGAAGAGTAAACGTACCTGAAGAAGGCGTTGACGACGTTGAAGAAATGCTAACATTTGTCGAGCCAACAGTTGATGACGATGAGCTCGGTGGTGCGACGCTTGCGGCAGAGCCCGGAATGGCGGAATTCGAAGATGACAGGGGGGGTCCCTTGAATCGAAGCGAAGATAGTTGGAAGCAAGCTTCCAAGTGCGCGAACAACAGCCTCAGTGATCGAATCAGCTGACAAAGGGGATGCCGAACCCGTAGAAGCGGTTGTAACCCCCGTTGAGGTGGTTGCGGACGACCCCAACCGGCCTACGGAACTAACTCCGGCAGACAAACTGTTGTTGGTCAAACGTGGAGTAGACGGCATATCGTACCAAAAACACAAAGCCCCGCAAACACAACCACAATGTGTGAGCCAGAAAGACGTCAGGAAACACGAAAAATACGCGAAAAACCAAGACCAGCGATCGATGAATACCTCCTTATGAAATAGAGCCAGTGATAACCAAGGAAAAAACGAAAAGACTGCTGAAAAAACGCTACACTGCTATGCACAACGCCCTGATAACAAAACATGGAACGCAAGGCAAGCACGTGGAAGACACACGTGTACCAACAGGGGAATAACTCTGACCGGAAGTTGGCCCCAGCACTCCCGCAAATATGAACGCTACAGAGACGCTATAGAAATGCACCAAAAGCACTACCGCGCTGGCAAGCATACTAGCAACGCCTCGCAAGGCTAACGGCAAGACTCGCGCTCCTAGTCGTTAACTACGTTAAAAACCTTTTAACTGTATTTAATATTGATCTTATTGATTATTGGTTTTCAGTAATTGATTTTGCCTGGTAAGAAAGAACAAGATGGGCTCAGCTCCCAATTATGTTTACTTGAAAAATTATTTATTATCTTTCTTATTCTCTTGTGGAATTTTTGTCTGTTTGTTGGGGGCTGGAGAAAGATTTTGTTTTGGGCAAGTGAAAATGAATAAATCTGGGTGAGCTAAGTGCATGCCCATCAGGCTGCATGCTCCTAATGTTTCAGGGCTGTAGCATGGTAAAAATTATTTGGGAGGCCTATCACAAGTGCCAAAGGTTCAAATTTCTAGGGATTCGGGGGCATGGTCTCTCAGGATTTTTTTAATATTTCCAGCCTTCTGAGAATAGTTTTCAGCAAGTTTAAATGGCTTTGTCAAACTGACAAAAACAAAAGCAAACACAAAAAAATCTTGTGGCCTAAATTTAATGCAGGGCAATTGACAGGCTGTAGACTTTCTAGGCTTTCATCCAAATTTATATTAAATTGTTGGGTGCTAAGCTGCAGCCAGTTGCAAAATGGTTGGAACAGTCTCCCAAAAAAGCGGGTTTTCCTTAAAAAAAAGATCAGAATTTGAAAAATAAACAACTTAGTTTTCTTCTGACCCCCTTTCAAAGTTGTTTTGCTTACGGACTGAATGGAATTCCGACATTCAGACAACATTGACAAGGGAGGGGGGGGGGGGAGCATTCAATGTTTAAAGAGTTAAATGTGCAGTTCCAGAAAAAATCCATACCCACCCCATGGAAGGTCACTGGAAATTCCTAGGGGGAGGGGGGTCTTAAAAGCCAACATTTTAGAAGCAAAGTATGAAGCTAAACTGGAATTTCCCAGGGGGACTGGGGGTGCTAAACAAAAAACCTTCCGTGGGGGGAGTATGGATATTTTCTGGAACTGCACAATTTGTAGAATTACCATTTTTATTCAGATTGTCTCAACTATTTTTGCAAGTGGTTGTAGAATGTCGTTTTGTAACTGGTTTGGGTCCCTCCCTATGCTACAGTCTTGCATTTAGTCTTCAACCCTGAGCCTTATTTTAAACAAATCCTAATATTTAGTATTCATTTTATTTTAAAATATTTTAAAGATTTAAGACATACTGTTTCCATCGGTGGTATTTGCAAATCAAGCAAGATTTGAAATATGAAAGCATTCACCACTGTTGTTTCCATAACATGCAAATGTTGTGCTTGTCAGCGGCTGCTTATTTACAGAGTTTTCTTCTCTTTTCCACTTCAATACCAAACAAAGCAAACTTATGGCAATGAATAACAAATAAAAATGTGCACACTTTAATTGAAGGGCCGAGGGCATAACCGACCTATGTGACAATTTGGTCTGTTTTTTTTTTCTCGTCCAAATGAACTGAATTTTTGCATGTGGTCTCCGCTGGTTTTCACTTCGTTTTTGAGAAATAACGTATGCAAAAAACCGCAGCGGCGCTTTTGAGATCTTTTGTTGAACGAGAAACAAAAGAAACCTTTTGTTTTCCCAAACAATGAAATCAGCGAAGCGTTGCATAGCCGCCAGTTGTTCGTTCCGATACAAGCCTCAGTTATTTAAAACCATGCACGTGGACAAATGCACATGCATGGTTTGCCTCTAAATGTAAATAGTTTATTGAGAAAGAACATTAGTTGAAAACTTTATTAATAATGTAATGGTTGTCAAGGTTAGTTAAGGAATTATTATAGTGGAATTTTCTGAATAAACAAGTTTTTCAGTCCTTGATTGCTGGAGCAGAGCTAGGGGTGGCTCAGGGGGCTTGTTCAAACTGCCTTTCTTAAAACTGTTAGCATCTAAAACCTGCATTTTCAAAAAAAATAAAAACTGGTAAAAATTGCAAGGAAAGGAAGTCAGAAAATATAAAGCCTTTGTCATTTGATGAAGCCATAGTGATTCCAGGAAATTATTGTTTTAAATATAAGCAGGTCATTTATTTAACTCCTGCTGTAACTGACAACTATCCATTTGATAAGAAATCAGTCTTCGTTGTTATATTTACGCTCCTGTTGAGCATGGTGCCTATAAAATTATTTTGCCTTGGAACACACATTATTGTGCAATCAGTTGCTGATGGTTGTTCTGTATTAAGGAGTTCAAAGTCTGTTGATTTGTAAAATACAAAGTTGTGTCAAAAAGGGAGAAGTGATTTGCAGAACAATTCCCACAGAGAATGTTATTTATGGATCCTGTTTTGATGAAACAGGTGTTGCACAGAAAAGCAATGCGGTCCATGACAGCAGAAAATTTGCTTGTATTTCAGAATTTAAAACACTTTGATTGGACCCTCACATTGCTGGAAACTGCATTACCAAGGACTAAAATTTCAAAAATTTCTAGGGGAAGCATGCCCCCAAATCACCCCAGTTACGTCGTTTATTTGAACCCCTTGACAATAAATCCTAGATCTGCCCCAGCTTGAATGTCGCAATAGCAGAAGTGGTTCAAATTTTTCTTTGGTTTGAAAATTTTGAAAGGAGTTTGATTTTTAGTTTCCTTTGTCTCAGACTCATTTCCATAATAAGAGACAATGGAGAACAAAAATCAAACTGGTTTGAAAATTTTTAAACCAAAGAAAAATTTGAACCACAACAGCTACATGATCAACTGCATACAGATTACACAGTATGAGAATAGTAGCCTCCAATCAATTAAAGGTTTTCCCTCATGAGAAAAGTTGATGAACCCTAAGGATGTCTTTATTTAAAGCTATAATAAAGGAAACGGTCACTGTCTGTTATAAATTATTATTAATGTTTAAGGTTGCTGAACACAGTCTGTGGGGGTGTTCTGCTGCTGACACAAGTCAGCGAGTACAAAGCTTCGAGGAAAGCCAACATGGCACCTGCACAATGATCATATTAATTTTGTTTAACGTATATCACTAAGTTTTATTTTCCATCTTTAAATCAAACAGAATGATGTCTGTGAAATTATTCTTTTCCAGCTGTGTAGTCTTTGATCATTGCAACTGGGACCATCATTGCCCAAGAATTAAAAGATACTTCCTTGAAGATGTTCAACACAGCAGGTTTTGTGATGGATACATGACACCACTTCTAATCCATGTTCCACATCAACCCACACCCAGCTACATGAACAACCTGGTCATTGCCCACCGGTACTATCAGTGCTGAGGACCTCATTATCAGGTACATGTAGATACCACATATCCCATTATCTGGAGTTTCAAAACACTTAACATGCTTTTTCTCCAATATGTTTTACACTGTGCTGTAATGTTCAACATGTCACAGCATGGGGTGGTTGAGTCCTAATATAGCATTCAATAAAGAAGTGTTTCAAATGGGATTCATTGACGTAGTCACTAAAGGGAAATGATCATGTTTGGAGTGGTCGCTGAGAGAGAGTAAACTGTACATTACATGTACATGTGTAATTACATGAAGAGCAGTAAGTAGAATGTGTATGCTGATATTGAAGGTTAAAGAACAACAACAACAACAACAACAACAACAACAACAAACTTTATTGTACCCCAAAGCCTACAATAAGTATACTTAACAATTTTTAATAAAAATGATAGGGGTACACCTGTACTGGCTACCAAAAATAACCTGAGAGTGTAAAATGCCATTCAGCCCAAGTAATATGTTACATATTATACAACTTTACTATCTGAATCCAGCCTGTGTGTCAGCATCAGTCTTGAATTTATCATGTTTTTAGATACCCTTTATATAAAGTCAGTGAAAGTGGGAAGGAGAGGAATGGATCAAACAAAAGCTGGACTCGCAGCATCAGAAGGAAACATTGTAAAGGTAAGAACTTCGATATTGTGTAGTAACTTGTTAACTTCAAATTAACAAGTTAATGGGATACCATTATCAGATTTATTGATAGTTTGCACTGATTGATAATACGTTCTAAAAAAACTGAATTAATTTTCTGCAATCCTGCACCTCACTCTGTTACGGTGCGAGATGCACCATGGGAGATAGAATAAACCTTGTTGTCCAAGACGGCATCAGAGTCAATTTAATACTGTCTCACTCTTGTTTGAGGAACTCAACTTGGTGTCAGAAGAGATAGCTTAAAACACCTCATGCTTAGTCACCAACACTATGCCTACAAACTTAGGAAAGTCGGCGAACTCAATCCTGTTACTCATAAACTCGCTCGTGGCCGATCGGGAACACGAAGCACATGGCAGAAAGCAAGCCCCCAAAGATAACGCTAACTGAGGGCAAAGCAGCAAGCGTAAGGATCTGGTGCAGGAAATTTAACACTTTGTGCCTATTACAATGAGCTTGGCGAGATACCAGCAAAAGTCCAACGACTCCCGAACACTGAGTGGCTGAGAAAGCACAATGCGAAATTGCAGCATTCAGCCTCGTGCTTCCAGACGACGTGTTAAACATTTTTGACATCACAATTCTAGAGAAACTGACCGAAGACGAGCAAAAACAATGGTGGATATACCAGCAGCGCCTGAAGGATCATATTGTGGGACAAGACGATGTGATGCTGCAGAGGCTGGCTTTCTTCAATTGCATTCACAACCCATCCAAGTCAGTCACAGACTTCAAGACCTGAATAAGAAGCACAGCCAAAAAGACGAGATACTCGGAAATGACCAATCCATTACAGGAACTCATGCATGACTGGCTATGCACTGGCATCTGTAACAGTGATTTAAGGGAACTGCTCCTTCACCATTACAGAGATGATGGGAAAACTCCCTACACAATTGAGAAACAACTTTACCGAGCAATGCATCATCATCATGCACTCTGCCACCTCCAAGGTAGAAGAACAGGTCCACCACTTGGCGAACAAGTCTGTGCCACAAACAAAATGTGGATGGTGTGGAGGCCCCAGGCACACCCATAGGGAATGCCCAGCCACCAAGCCAGGTACATGTACAATGTACCTATTGCACAAATTGTTACATGAGCGAAAATCACCTGGCGAAGGTATGCAGATCTACCAAAGATAAATTTAAAGTGGATTTTGAGAAGAAGCAAAGAAAATCTGTGTATACCAATTATCCACCCACAAAGCGTAGAAATGATGTCCACCAGCTCACAGAAGAAACTACCACATCTGCAGCCTACTCATCTGACGATGATGATTATGTGGTGCATTCCTTCTCGGTCTTTGCTCACCATGACAACTCGCCAAAGGATGACAAATATTTCACCTGGCTCCCTGTTTCTATCAGCCCTGATAAGAGCGTAAAAGTGTTAAAGCAAGTGGACTCGGCAGCTACATGTACCACCCTCCCATCATCAGTCTACAGCAATATATTGGAAGCTGCTCCACTGAAACCATCCTGTGCCAAGATATTTCCCCACTCCAGGAATGCTATTCACCCAGTTGGCAAAGTTAGCCTTGCTTGTCAAGGAGTATCCCATTTTGAAACACTGGAATTCAAAGTCATAGACTCAAAGGACATTCCAGGCAAACCAGCCTTAATCAGTGGCAAAGACAGTGAGTGTCTTGGGTTGATAAAGTTTCATAAGAAATTCTTGGTTTTCACGTGACGTCATAAAAATTCAAAAATCTAAAGTATACGTCCTGCAAAGCTGTTTCTAACATGGTATGTGGATACCAGTGTTATAATCTTTCGCAAAAAGGTTTTAGGTTTTAACAATGCTTTGCTTCCGATTTATAAAGGTTTTAAATGTGTCACGCTATTTCAGATAAGCCATGAAAATAAACAAAATTGAACCAGTTGAAAGTTATTTTTGCATTATAGATGTTTATAAGCCGATTAAATGGCACTTACATGTATAGTGAACACAATATTTTGTGATGAGATTTTTGGTGTAATTAAGACTTTTAATTTTTGGCCGCCATGTTGGTACCCCTAAAGGTGGTCAGACACGAGGGGTCATGTAGCAGGGACATGTCGTAACGACATTTAGCAGCGACAAAAATTTGTGTAGTACACACTGAAGGACATGTAGCAGGGAGTGTAGCGGGGATATGTAGCAGGGACAAAATCATAGCGCTTGCACACCACATGAAAATGTCGCGGGGACATGTCTCAGGGACATGCTGCAGCGACACGTCCCCTCGTGTGAACTGATACTATCATAATTATGCAACGCCATTCTTGGGAATATTTTGTCCCTGCGACATGTCTCACGGAGTTCAACTTGTTGAACTTCATGGTACACGTTGCGGGTACAAAATGTCCCCAAAATTGATGTTGCACAATTACAATAGTATCAGTTCACACGAGGGGACGTGTCGCTGCAACATGTCCCTGAGACATGTCCCAGCAACATTTTCATGTGGTGTGCAAGCGCTATGATTTTTTCCCTGCTACATGTCCCCGCTACCCTCCCTGCTACATGTTCCTCAGTGTGTACTTCACAATTTTTTGTCGCTGCTACATGTCGCTGCGACATGTCCCTGCTACATGACCCCTCGTGTCTGACCACCTCAAGTGTGACACCAAGATTTTTTTTTTTAAATATTTTTTTTTTATTAAGACACATTCCACTACACTAAATACAATTTACATACAATATTTATAAAAAAAAAGAAATACAAAAAAGAAAACGAAAAAAGAAATATTATATACTTATACAACAAGTTAATATAGAAGAAATACAGTTTTATTTAGTTTTAACATTTGGGCTTTTTCTTTCGGTTACTATGTACTGCAATGTGCAAGGGCAGTTTCACATTTTTCAATTTTCCATTGCATTAAAATGTTATGTTTCAGTTCGCTAAATTCAGGAAACTTTTTGATCATTTTACATGAATAAAAGTACTTTTGAACTAGTACTACGAAGATTCCGAATTTGTGGCTTAGTATTGGATTGGTCTCTGGGGGCAGGTTATAATCTTTGAAAAGCAGTTGTTGACTGGACAGGTTAAAGTCAGTATTATGTTCATTGTTAAACCATAGTGTACTTTCACGGTAGAAATTGGTGGCAATAGAGCATTCCAGAAACGCGTGTTCTAAGGAGTCAGGGCGTTTACAGAAGAAACACTGATCGTTTGACGCGATTTTAAACCTTTTAAGTTCCTTTGTTGTCACTAATATTCGATGTAATAATTTAAAAGAAAATTGTTTCAATTTATTATCTACAGACAAACGAGATATATTACGAAATAATTCCTTCCATTTGTTCGCTACATTTGGATAGTTTTTTGACCAGGATTTAACAGATGTGGGAACAACATCTGTTTTTTCTTGGAACAGAATGACACCAAGATGAGGATCACCAATATGCGAGCCAGCGAGTCATGCTGCGAGCCAGCGAGCCATGGCTGCGAGCCAGTGAGACACACGAGCCATGGTTGCGAGCCACGCAAGCCACGTTAAATAACGCCTTGGAGGTTGCGAAAAACAAAACAAAAGCAACGCGGCACGCAATACACAATACACGTACACAGAAAAGCTTGAAAAACTGTTGCTTTGGAAAAATTGTGAAATTAGTGAATTAATAGTTTCATGATTTCCCGCAGACGAGACCCTGCTTCAATTTTTGACTTGACAGTCGATGACAGAGCAAAACGAACGGTAAGGTTTTTTTGTTGCTGCTAGCGTGAAATTCATTTACTTTCCCTGATAGATCCGAGCTTTTGTAACGGCACATTCTAGTTTGTAGCCGCACTCGCACTGACCACGCAGACATTAGTAAAATTGCACGTGCTCACAAGAAAAAGTCTGTGTCACCAGATTTTATATTCATGTCAGCATTCAATCATTCTCCTGTTAAAACGACCTAACTATTCAGATAGCACGCAGCTCTCAAAAGCCTCTATTTCCATTGGCCTTGTAAAAGACAGCTGCTATTGTTTTTAGAGATAGGGGCATTGTTTAGGTCATTCATCCATTGTTTGATGAGCCAATAAAACAACTCATTCTAAGAGCTGCGTGGATCCCCTTAATTTTAGCTTCATGCCACTTTAAATTTTTGAAAATTTCAGGTGGCACCCTATTTTTTGTCACTTTGCAAAACCTTTTTATCTCAACATGCCGAGTACAATTCGATAATAAAAAATGGGGGTCACCGAGCTCGTTTTTACTTCAGCGCAAGATTAAATCTAAAAGGAGCCATGTCACGGTGACTTTGATGTTTGTGTTCGAAATTGAGCATTTCCTCATTTATGAAATGCTCTTGGAACACCCACAAGAAAACATAATATGATTCCTTGAAGGGACAACAAACCATAATCAACCGACATATGAGAACTTGAAAAAAACTGGCAAGAGTTTTCAAGTTGCAATATACTGAAAGCACGCTTTCTCGTGCGAACAGTGAACAAGTGGGGAACAACAGGACTGGGAACGAGTATTTGTGTTTTCGCGTGCCTTGCACGAATGCCTTGCATGACTCGCTGACTCGCAGCCATGGCTCGCATATTGTGCATCCCCCACCAAGATGGCCGCTCCATACATTTCTTACTAAAAAATGTCTAATACTTATTCGCCTATAACTCTTGAACGAAATGCTTTCGCGCTTCAAAATTTGGCCAAGATGTGTAGTTTTAAACTCTCTACAATTCCATAAACATTTTGGAATCTAAATCTATTGTTTAATGCTTCTGAATTTTGATATGATGTAAGTGAAAACCAAGAATAGAGTGTTATCTTCAACAACAGACATCACACCTAAACAGACCCACATCCATATGACCACTTCAAAGCAGTCAGTTCTTCAAAAGCCACCATGCACTGCAGCCCTGCAGCCAGGCCTCATCATGAAAGATGAACTGATCTCATTGTACAAGGATAACTTTGAAGGCCTTGGAACTGTGGGTCAACCTGTTCACTTGACATTGGATCCCGGTGTCGCACCTTGTCATGCAGGTATCCACAGAGTACCAGTAGCCAAACTTGCAAAAGTCAAAGCAAAGAGCTTGATGACATGAAGGAATGCGGAAAACTAAAGAAAATAGACCAGCCAAACAGCTGGTGCAGCAACATGATGCTACGAGAGAAGGTCCTCCCTGATGGCTACACCAAAGTGCGACTTTGCCTGGACCCAAGTCAAACATTGAACAAAGCCATTATCATTCCACATTACCAAATCCCAACCATTACTGACTGTCAGGCAAGAAACACAAGACCACTCTATCTTTGATGCACTAGATGGTTTCACTCAGATAGCCCTTACAGATGAATCCAGCTTACTCACTACCATGCACACACACCATGGGGCAGGTATCAGTGGCTTTAACTCCCCTATGGCATCACCAGCGCCCCAGAGGAGTCCCAGCTTCGAATGCATGAGGCTCTAGAGGGTTTACAAGACATCTACAGTACTGCATAGCCGATGACATCCTTGTTGTAGGCCAAGGCGAGACCAGAGAAGAGGCGAACAGAAATCATGACCTGAACGTCCTTGCTCTAACAAATCGCGCTCGCAAAAGGAACCTCAAATTCAATCCAAAGAAGATCCAGTTCAAACTACCAAAGATCACCTTCATGGGACATGTGAAAGCGGTGTGGTGTGGAAGCGGACCCCAGCAAGATCAGGGCAATATCTGATATGCCAGCCCCAGTCAACAAGCAAGGGGTGATGAGATTTTGTGGCATGGTTAACTACTTAAACACTTTCTGCCCAAGCTTGTCACATGTGATGAAGCCACTTTTTGATCTCACAAAGAAAGATCATGACTTCATCTGGTCTGACACTCATCAAACAGCCTTCGTTGCAGCAAAGCAGCTCATAAGTGCCCCATGCTTAGAATACTTTGATGACAACAGACCTGTCACTCTCCAAGTGGACGCTTCACAAGGAGGTCTTGGAGGTGCTCTTCTCCAACCTAATGACTCCGGTGACCTTCAACCCGTTGCTTACACATCTTGCAAAATGCGCCAAATGAAGAACTGTGGGCTCAAATCGAAAAAGAATGCCTCGCCATTGTGTTGGCCTGTGACAAATGGGACCTATGGATTTATGGTTAGGAAGTCAACGTACACACAGACCATCAACCTCTGGAAACTATCTTTAAGAAACCGCTGCATGCAGCTCCTTGTTGCATACAAAAAATGATGATGTGCCTACAGCGCTACAACATCAAAGTAACCTATAAGAAAGGCATGTCACTCCTATTAGCTGACACATTTTCCAGAGCCACCCTACCCACCACCAATGACTCAATGCAGACCAACTTCGAGGTCTTCAGAACAGATATAGACAACCACATGGAGGACCCACGGATCACCTCTCAAACACTGCATGACATCAAAGTCTCCACAACAAATGATCCTACACTGTCTGACCTGAACAAGATTATAATCAACTTCCACGGAGCTTACACCCATTCTGGAACTATCGAGATGAGCTCACCTCCCATGATGGGATCATCTGTAAGAGGAAACAAGTATTCATTCCCTTCGCAAAATGGAATTCTATGCTGTAGAAGGCTCATGTAGCTCACTTCGAGCCAGAGTCTAACATACGGCTGTTTAAAGATGTCATTTTCTGGCCAGGCATGCAGACTGACATACGAAACGCCTCCAGCTCATGTGGAAAATGCGCCCAGTTCCAAGCACAGAATTCCAAGGAACTGATGAAGTCAGCCCATACCACAGTATACCTGGCAGTTCATCAGCCAAGACCTTTGTGTGTTTGAGTCAAACACCTACATGTATCTTATCATGACAGATCACTACTCTGACTTTATCAAAGTCGACGAGGTAGAAAATACCCTATCCAGCACAATAACAGTCAAAACTGAGGTCCACATTGCTAGTCATGGAATCCCCAAGACCATCTTAACTGATAACGAACCCCAGTTCATAGCGACTGAGTTCAAAGCTCTCTGGCAAAAATACCAGATTCATCACATTACAAGCTCACCCTATTGGCCAAAAGGTAACGGAAAAGCAGAAGCAGCAGTGAAAGTCGTCAAGCGGATCCTAAAGAAGTCTGGAAAACTCAACTTACAAGAAGCACTTCTCACATACAGAAACACCCCCCAAGAAGGACACGCTTTGAGCCCAACACAAAGGAGCATGGGTCGTCACAACCGCGGACTACTCCCCACTTCCCGAGAGCTCCTACTGCCAAGTTACAACACTGCAGAGTCTGTACAAGAAACCATTGCCACAAAGCGAGCCAAAGCTAAACAAAACATAGATACTACAGCCAGCAGCAGTCTACCCCCGTTAGAAATCGGAGACTTTGTTTATGCTAAACCTTCACCACACCACAAGTCAGGCCCGTGGTTGTATGGGCTTGTAACTGCCGTACCAGGCCCCCGGTCATATGTTGTTGAGACACCTTCAGGTCTGATGAGAAGAAATTGGGTGCACCTGCGTCCTGCTGGACCACCACCACCACCAGACGCCCTCATCCCTAGATCCTGGATAAAACAACTGACTATCAGCAACTTACCGCCTGTTTCTGGCCACGCTAATCAACAATCAAGTCTGGTGCCGCCACCCTCAACTTGCCTGGGTTCTCTGCCACACCCCTCTAACAAGTCAGCACCGGAGCACATGATAACAACAGCACCTGATCCTATAGAAGTATCCTCTCCAAATATTACACAACGTCCACTTGATTCACCACACCCATTGGAGTTGCGTAAAGGAACTGTGAATCATTCTGGATCAAATACACTCTCAACCCCTAAGGAACTGCAACTGACCAAAACCAGATCAGGCTGCATTTCCAAGCCAGTTGTGTGCCTAGACTTGAGAACTGCCATATCGGCCATTCACAAAATTGAACTTAACATGCTCTCGCATTGTTAGAACACTGTTTTGTTTTTTCATTATATATTGATTTATTTCTATTGTCCTGCTTTTATTTCCCTTCAAATAAAAGAGGGGAAGATGTTATGGAGAAAAATAAATTACAGTCACCCAAAACGAATAACACAGAAGTGAGCTATGAAATGAATGTTGCCAAAGAAAATGAAAGTGACACAAACGTACCTAATCGGTGAATTCTTCAAAAATATGAATCAAATTGTCAAAGGAAAGGAAAACTGTACTGACCACATGGGAATAACAAACTGAAATTTATACGAAAAATGTGTGACAAATATACATAATCTTTATTTACCCACAGTTTGTCTAATCATACATTATGCTCTTCCTGAGAGTCATGCCTATAAATTACCTAATTAATATATATACATAGAAATTAGCACATGCGAAAAATATGGTAAAAAGGCATGTAAACACGCTAACAAGCTGTATTAGAATATGCATGCTGATATTGGAGGTTGAAGGATAAAGTGTTCAGACATTATGCAACTTTACTATCTCAATCCAGCCTATGAATCAGCATCAGTCTTGAATTTATCTTTTGTTTAGATTCCCTTCATATAAAGTCAGTCAATCATACATTTAAGTGGGAAGGAGAGGAGTAGATCAAAGAAAAGCTGGACTCACAGGATCAGGAGGAAACACTGCAAAGGTAAAAACTTCAATATTGTGGCAGAACATTCAAAGTCTCAACTTAGAGAGAAGGCATTTTAACGATGTAATGCACATTTTAAAAATGTGTGCAACATTCCCTAGCAACATTTGATCAAGTCAGGTTTCTTCGTCACTAAACAATAAAGAAATGTACAGTGTAAACACAACATAAATAATATTCAAATCCCTCGTAACTCAGTCAAATTCAATGAAATGAATGTTACTTACTCAAATACATACATGTATTAGGTGTATGTGACTTACTCAAATACATACATGTATTAGGTGCATTTATGTCCTCAAATTCGGATCTTTTACTTTTTTCTAATCCATCGTAGAGTTATCACCCAAAAAGGCAAAAATTTCACATTTCCAGTCAAAACTTGATACCAAAATAATAGATTAATCATTCACACACAACAGATTAGCCTGATACAGTTGTCATTCACACACAACAGATCAGCCTGATACAGTAATCATTCACACACAACAGATCAGCCTGATACAGTAATCATTCACACACAACAGATCAGCCTGGTAGAATAATCATTCACACACAACATATCAGCCTGATAGAATAATCATTCACATACAACAGGTCAGCCTGATTGAGTAATCATTCACACAAGATCAGCCTTTAATTTGAATGGTCACACTATAGGATTTCTTCCACAAACTCAAACGTTTGAACCAGTTGTGCAGCAAAATAAACAGCACCATAGGAAAGCAATGCTCAGAACCTTTCATTTCAATGGTCTCAGCTTAGGACTTGATCCACAGACTCAAAAGTTAAAACCACTTTATTTTGCATTAATAAACAGTTCCATAGGAAAGAACTGCTCACTGTAACTGCCTTTGAATGGTCATACAGTAACTGTAGATTTCTCCAACAATCGAGGCAAAAAAAGTTAGAACTAACCTGTAAAGCATAGCTCAATAGCTGCCTTTCATTTGAATGGTCACACTTTAGGATTTCATCCACAGAAAAGTACTGCTCAATAGCTGTCACTTTAGGATTTCATCCACAGAAAAGTACTGCTCAATAGCTGTCACTTTAGGATTTCATCCACAGAAAAGTACTGCTCAATAGCTGTCTTTCATTTGAATGGTCACACTTTAGGATTTCATCCACAGCCCAGAAAAGTACTGCTCAATAGCTGTCTTTCATTTGAATGGTCACACTTTAGGATTTCATCCACAGAAAAGTATTGCTCAATAGCTGTCTTTTCATTTGAATGATCACACTTTAGGATTTCATCCACAGAAAAGTACTGCTCAATAGCTGTCTTTCATTTGAATGGTCACACTTAAGGATTTTATCCATGGACAAGTACTGCTCAATAGCTGTCTTTCATTTGAATGGTCACACTTTAGGATTTCATCCACAGAAAAGTACTGCTCAATAGCTGTCTTTCATTTGAATGGTCACACTTTAGGATTTTATCCATGGACAAGTACTGCTCAATAGCTGTCTTTCATTTGAATGGTCACACTTTAGGATTTCATCCACAGAAAAGTACTGCTCAATAGCTGTCTTTCATTTGAATGGTCACACTTTAGGATTTCATCCACAGCCCAGAAAAGTACTGCTCAATAGCTGTCTTTCATTTGAATGGTCACACTTTAGGATTTCATCCACAGTCCAGAAAAGTACTGCTCAATAGCTGTCTTTCATTTGAATGGTCACACTTTAGGATTTCATCCACAGCCCAGAAAAGTACTGCTCAATAGCTGTCTTTTCATTTGAATAGTCACACTTTAGGATTTCATCCACAGACTCAAAAGTTAGAACCAACTTGTACAGCACAATAAACAGCACCACAGGAAAGTACTGCTCAGAAGCTTTCATTTGAATGGTGACACTTTAGGATTTCATCCACAGACTCTAAAGTTAGAACCACCATGTACAGCTAACAAACAGCTCCACAGGAAAGTACTGCTCAATAGCTTTCATTTGAATGGTCACACTATAGGTTCATCCACGGACTCACACGCTAGGACCACCTTGTACAGCATAATAAACAGTACCACAGGAAAGTACTGCTCAGTAGCTTTCATTTGAATGGTGACACTTTAGGATTTCATCCACAGACTCTAAAGTTAGAACCACCTCGTACAGCGTAACAAACAGCTCCACAGGAAAGTACTGCTCAATAGCTTTCATTTGAATGGTCACAGTTTAGGATTTCAAACTCAATCTCAAAAGTTAGAACCATCTTGTTCAGTGTAATAAACAATAAAACAGCACCACAGGAAAGTTCTGTACTGCTTAGTAGCTTTCATTTGAATGGTCACACTTTAGGATTTCATCCAGACTCAAAAGATAGAACCACCTTGTACAGCATAATAAACCGCACCACAGGAAAGTACTGCTCAGTAGCTTTCATTTAATGGTCACAGTGTAGGATTTCATTCACAGAATTAAAATGAAGAACTGCCTTGTACAGCACAATAAACTCCTCACAGAATTCAATCCACAGACTCGAAATGTAGGCTTGAGGGGGCGTTCAGTTGACCGTATTCCAGAATAAGAATAAACAGAATACACGGTAGTCTGAGAATTGTTTGTTCATGCGCACTTGCAGTATAAATGTGCCAAAACCACAGGCACTCCAAGCTTGAGGAAGCGTCGAATTGACCGTATTCCAGAATAAGAATAAACAGAATAGTCTGAGAATTGTTTGTTCATGCGCACTTGCAGTATAAATCTGCAAAAACCACAGGCACCCCAAGCTTGAGGGCGCCTCCAATTGACCGTATTCCAGAATAAGAATAAACAGAATAGTCTGAGAATAGTCCATTTTACAGTTGTGTGCTTGGTGACCTTGCCTTTGAGTGGAAGCGAGGCTGGAGGTGACCTTGCTTTGATACAAACCTTTCTGCCTTTCATATGTTAATAATGCTTTTCTCATGCTAACTAGCTAAATTTACATCTGAAAAGCTCCAAGGTCTGTATCATAATAAGGTCAACTTCAGCCTCGCTTCCACTCAAAGGCCAGGACACTAAGACAACTGTAAAATGGTTCATTGTTTGTCCATGCGCACTTGCAGTATAAATCTGCCAAAACATGCTTATAATACAGCAATAGGAGATGTTTAGTTTCCAGCAATTCCCAAATCCAGATAAACGCAGTTTTTTGTGAGCATTCTAAATATTCTTATTCCGGAATACGTTCAATCAAACGCACCCTAAGACTTCATCCACAGACTAAAAGTTGGAACCACCTTGTACAGCATAATGAACAAAACCCCAGCTATACCCCCAGGAAAGTACTGCACAGTAGCGTTCATTTGAATGATCACACTTAAGCGTTTCAGACACAGACACAAGGTTAGAACCACCTTATATAATTACCCGGCATAATAAACAGCATATCATCTACAGACTCAAAAGTTTGAAACATCTTTTGCCGCATAATAAAGAGCACCACAGGAAAGTACTACGGTAGCTTTTATTTGAATGGTTACAGAACGTTTTACATGTAGTGTAAGTCAGTGTTTTACATGATTTTTGTTATTCAAGTGCACCTATGACAAGCTTGGAAATTACTTAATAGATAACTTCACACTGTAGTTGTTACAAATAGCATTCAGAGGTGTCCATTGGTATGTTTTCTTTGTCGTTATTTTAAGTCGAGTTTTAAGGAAAGAATAATGAAAAAGCACTCGTTTGGTTTTAAAATCGTTAGTGGCTTTTTATTTATTTGAAAACCTGGCAAATTTTGGCTTCTCTTTGTCATGTAATGCAAGCTTGCGCTTCTTGACTTAAACGCATAACGGCCACAATCCAACACCTAGACATGATCCAACATTACTAGACAATATTAAATACAACAACAAGACGTCACCCTACATCACTAGACATCATCCAACACCACTAGATATGATCCAATATCACTAAACGTAACCCACATCACTAGACATCACCCAACATACGTAGGCGTAACCCAACATCACTGACACATTACCCAACATCTCCAGACATCAGCAAGCATCACTGGACATAATCCAAAATTACTAGACATTATCCAACATCACTCGGCATGATCCAATATCACTGGACATCATCCAACATCGCTAGACATCATCCTATATCGACATGATGCGGCCAACATCATTACATGTAAACCAACATCACCAGACATCATGCAATATCACTAGTCATAATCCTACAACATCACTAGACGTGATCGAACAGCTGTCTACTGATTTTCTTTTTAAAAAATTTGCAGCTAGCAAAAATTTTTCCTTGGAAATTAAAACTTTTTGCTATGTTTTAAACGATCAGAGAGTTCTTACACGAAAATTAGAACTTTTTGAATGTTAAAAAGCAAGAGTTTTGAATTTCCAGTCACACATTTTTAAAACAGAAAATCAGTGATCGTTTTTAAAACATGATTCTACAAGCTGCCAAGAGCATTAAAAAATACCTTCCAAAAAACTAAATTCAGTAGAAAAATGTGAATTTTACTTTTTATTTTCAGACAACCATACACATAAACCTTCCGTCAGTTGGAAGCGGTGAAGGGATTAATGCATCGCAGAAAACAAACTGGAATCACGATCCGAAAGAAACACAGTAAAGGTAAAAACTTTTAAATCAGACAATGGTGACTGAACGAAATTCTAGACTTTTGGGCAGACGTTAATTCTTATAATTGATCGATTTATGACCGTGCAACGTTTTGAAGTGAAGCTCGATGACGAAATACAAGATTGGTATGTAAGAATGAAAAAAAAATAAATAAATAAAAATACAATGTGAAGATTGTACGAAATGTTTTTTGTTTTTGAAGAACTCAAATTGCCAAATTAGCTCGTTCAGTTTTATTTTTTTTGAGCCAACAACAAAATTTTAGCGATCAAGTATAAAATCAAATATTGCTTCCGTGGCCTGGCGGTAATAAGCTTGCGCTTCTTGGCTTATTTACTGGAAAATTCACACTTTTTGCTATTTTTAAATGATCATAGCGTTCTTTTTTTAAAGAAAAAAAAAGAACTCTATGATCGTTTAAAAGATAGTAAAGAGTTTGAATTTTCCAGTAAAATCTCTCTACCTGCTAAAAAATTTTAAAAAAAGGAAAATGGGCGGCCGGTACGGGGGCTGAACCCCCTGGTTAAGTCACACAAACTTAAATTAAACGACGGCAGAGATTAGGCCGTCATGTGTTTAAGTCAAGAAGCGCAAGCTTATACCACTACACCACGGAGGCGTAGCACGAGAAAGAGAGGTCAAAATTACCTAGAAATAGGTTGTGGGGTCTATTGTTTTCATTGAATCTATAAGTGTTAATTATACATATTTTATTTACAGTCCTTGCGGAATGTTGTTTTACTAATTAAGTTAATTGGAACTAAAAACAATAACGTTTTCGTAACAAAACACCGTGATGTGGTTGTGGAATTTTTTAGGCTCATGTTGGGTATTGACGCGGCTTTTGTAAAACAATTTTCTTTCAGTCATTCTTCTCAAGCTGGATGTGACAATTTCGCAGAATTGAAAGAGAACAAAGAAATACAGAACAAGGCCGGAAAGAAGACTGCCACAGAAGAATCGATTGGAAGCTCTCCTGCGTTATTTAGCAAGAAATTCCGGAATGAAGGAAGCGTGTCATGTTTTTCTATTTCCAAAAAGAACGCGTTAAAACGTACCAGAAATATATTATTTGGCCGCGATTTATAAATCAGTATGTTCTTTTTTGAAGCTGTTTGATGATGAGACATTTCTTGCAGACTTCAAGTGAAAATCTCAAGGATCTTTTTAAGTGCACGATGCAAGATCTCGCGCTATCAGTATTTAGCTTACAGTATACATGTTCCGAAGATGAAAGTGTTATTAAAATGTGAAAAAAATATTTAAAATAGAGTGATTTCACAAAACCGGTGAAATAATATTAACAGTCAAAAGTAAACAGTGTCTAATACCTATTTCACGGCTAATCTGAAACCACTCTATTTGAAACAGTAGAAAATGCTTATGTAGATAAAGTGTATATACACGAATGGTTCGTCGTACTTTCAGACAGTTATTGAAATACTTGAATACATTTTACAAACGTACTTTCATTAACTAGTAAAACCTATTCAAGTGTTTGAATATTGTCTGAAAGTCGATTTACTTTCACGCATTTTACACATACTTCATTTTCGTACAGTGTTCGTCACACTGTCAAAAGTAAAGTGTATGTCCAATACTGTATGAAGGGTAAAGTGTATGTCGAACACTGTAAAAAGTCAAGTGTATGTCCAACACTTTACACAGTGTTGGACATACACTTTACCCTTCAAACAGTGTTCGACATACACTTTACCATTCATACAGTGTTGGACATACACTTTACTGTCCATACAGTGTTGGACATACACTTTACTGTCCATACAGTGTTGGACATACACTTTACCTTCTAGACAGTGTTGGACATACACTTTACCATTCATACAGTGTTCCACATACACTTTACTTCCTAGACAGTGTTCCACATACACTTTACCATTCATACAGTGTTCGACATACACTTTACTTCCTAGACAGTGTTCCACATACACTTTACCATTCATACAGTGTTCGACGTACACTTTACCATTCATACAGTGTTCGACGTACACTTTACCATTCATACAGTGTTGGACATACACTTTACCTTCTAGACAGTGTTGGACATACACTTTACCTTCTAGACAGTGTTGGACATACACTTTACCTTCTAGACAGTGTTGGACATACACTTTACCATTCATACAGTGTTCCACATACACTTTACTTCCTAGACAGTGTTCGACATACACTTTACCATTCATACAGTGTTGGACATACACTTTACTGTCCATACAGTGTTGGACATACACCTTACTTTCTAGACAGTGTTGGACATACACTTTACTTTCTAGACAGTGTTGGACATACAGTGTTCCACATACACTTTACCTTCTAGACAGTGTTCCACATACACTTTACCATTCATACAGTGTTCCACATACACTTTACCTTCTAGACAGTGTTCCACATACACTTTACTTTCTAGACAGTGTTCCACATACACTTTACTTTCTAGACAGTGTTCCACATACACTTTACCTTCTAGACAGTGTTCCACATACACTTTACTTTCTAGACAGTGTTCCACGTACACTTTACCATTCATACAGTGTTCCACATACAGTGTTGGACATACACTTTACTTCCTAGACAGTGTTCCACATACACTTTACCATTCATACAGTGTTCGACGTACACTTTACCATTCATACAGTGTTGGACATACACTTTACTGTCCATACAGTATTGGACATACACTTTACTGTCCATACAGTATTGGACATACACTTTACTGTCCATACAGTGTTGGACATACACTTTACCTTCTAGACAGTGTTGGACATACACTTTACCTTCTAGACAGTGTTGGACATACACTTTACCATTCATACAGTGTTCCACATACACTTTACTTCCTAGACAGTGTTCGACATACACTTTACCATTCATACAGTGTTGGACATACACTTTACTGTCCATACAGTGTTGGACATACACTTTACTTTCTAGACAGTGTTGGACATACACTTTACTTTCTAGACAGTGTTGGACATACAGTGTTCCACATACACTTTACCTTCTAGACAGTGTTCCACATACACTTTACCATTCATACAGTGTTCCACATACACTTTACTTTCTAGACAGTGTTCCACATACACTTTACTTTCTAGACAGTGTTCCACATACACTTTACCTTCTAGACAGTGTTCCACATACACTTTACCTTCTAGACAGTGTTCCACATACACTTTACTTTCTAGACAGTGTTCCACATACACTTTACCATTCATACAGTGTTCCACATACACTTTACCTTCTAGACAGTGTTCCACATACACTTTACTTTCTAGACAGTGTTCCACGTACACTTTACCATTCATACAGTGTTCCACATACAGTGTTGGACATACACTTTACCTTCTAGACAGTGTTGGACATACACTTTACCGTTCATACAGTGTTCGACATACACTTTACTTCCTAGACAGTGTTGGACATACACTTTACTGTCCATACAGTATTGGACATACACTTTACTGTCCATACAGTGTTCGACATACACTTTACCTTCTAGACAGTGTTGGACATACACTTTACCATTTATACAGTGTTCCACATACACTTTACCATTCATACAGTGTTCCACATACACTTTACCTTCTAGACAGTGTTGGACATACACTTTACCATTCATACAGTGTTGGACATACACTTTACTGTCCATACAGTGTTGGACATACACTTTACTTTCTAGACAGTGTTGGACATACACTTTACTGTCCATACACTTTACCGTTCATACAGTGTTCGACATACACTTTACTTTCTAGACAGTGTTGGACATACACTTTACCATTCATACAGTGTTCCACATACACTTTACTTCCTAGACAGTGTTGGACATACACTTTAATACAGTATTTTTTTCTATACTAGTCCTTGATACAGTGCCAAAAAAACTTTAATACCTTTCTTACAGTTTTCTAAAATAAAATTCTGTTTAATATTTGTGTGACACTTTTGCTGGTAAATAACAACAGCTTAAAATTCACGGAAGTCAACTACTTTGTTCTTGTCATTCTGAGTTGACTCCGACTTCAATTTCACCTATTGAAGAAAAAAAAATAAATTACGGTTCAGCATTATGCTCGGATCATTCTATTCCTTCTGAGGTTGGTCCCAAGACTGTAAAAATAAACCCCACAATCTTTTACTAGGTAATTTTGCCCTATCCTGCTATGCCTCCATTTATGTTTAAAAGATCATAGTATGACCGTTTAAAAATAGCACAAAATTTACAATAACCGCAAGTTTATTAACGCTAGGGCAAGGAGGCAATATTTGATTGTATACTTGGAAATGTTTTGCGTTTAAATCAAAAATTGGATCGCTAAAAGTTAGTTGTTGGCAAGATATATATATATAAGGACTGAATTTGCCAGTCAATGTACCTAAAGTCGTTCATGTTTTGAAATCGACTAAACGACAAACAAGATGTTGAACGGACTCGTTTGGTAACAATAGTAAATACCGCGAGGCCCTGTTATGAAAAACTATCAGTGAATTAAGTCACCTTGTTCGTTCCTGAATCCACAAATTCAGCGATGCTTAGTCGATGAACTGTACGTCCTTCCTTTCTTTCTTTTCTATCCCTTCTGAGGTCGGTCCCAAAACTGTAAAAATAAACAAGAAAGTTACAATTGGAATTTTATTTCGCGGACGTTGTTGTTTGTATTTAATATTTATTGTTTTGCAAAGCAGGCAACATTCCGCACGGACTGTGACTAAAAGACGTCCAATTAACACTTACATATTCAATGAAAACAATAGGCCCCACAACCTATTTCTAGGTAATTTTGACCTCTCTTTCTCGTGCTACACCTCCGTGGTGTAGTGGTATAAGCTTGCGCTTCTTGACTTAAACACATGACGGCCTTATCTCTGCCGTCGTTTAATTTAAGTTTGTGTGACTTAACAAGGGGGTTCAGCCCCCGCCGTCGACCACCCAATTTTCCTTTTTTATTATTTTTTAGCAGGTAAACAGTTTTTACTGGAAAATTCAAACTTTACTATTTTTTAAACGATCATAGAAATTCGTTTTTTTTTTTATATAAAAAGAACTCTATGATCATTTAAAAATAGCAAAAAGTGTGAATTTTCCAGTAAATTAGCCAAGAAGCGCAAGCTTATTACCGCCAGGTCACGGAGGCAAAATTTGATTTTATACTTGATCGCTAAAATTTTTTTGTTGGCTCCAAAAAAAAAAAAACAAAACTTAACGAGCTAATTTGGCAATTTGAGTTCTTCAAAAACAAAAAAGATTTCGTACAATCTTATATTGTATTTTTATTTTTCATTCCTACATGGCAATCTTGTTTTCCGTCATCGAGCTTATCTTCGAAACGTTGCACGGTCATAAATCGATCAATTATAAGCATTAATACGTCTGCACAAAAGTCTAGAATTTCGTTCAGTCACCACTGTCTGATTTAAGTTTTTACCTTTACTGTGTTTCTTTCGGATCGTGATTCCAGTTTGTTTTCTGCGATGCATCAATCCCTCCACCGCTTCCAACTGACGGAAGGTTTATGTGTATGATTGTCTGAAAATAAAAAGTAAAAATTAAATTTTTCTACTGAATTTACTTTTTTGGAAGGTATTTTTTTTATTCTCTTGGCAGCTTGTAGAATCATGTTTTAAAAATGACAATCAGTGACAGCTAATATTCCAGGTTAAGTCACACGACTTTAACAAAAATGACAAGAGAGACTAAGCCATCATGTGTTAAAGGTGGCCGAACACAGTTTGGATAGGTTGCGAGTGTATAATATCATTCGTAAGGGCATTATGCGACAAAGGTTGCAGCTTAGAAGCTGAAACTTGGCAAAAAGAAATTATAGTGATGGAAGATTTTAATAAACGGCTAAAATGTGCGCTTTGGGCTGTTTTCATGGCAACGTGGATGATTGAAAACAACACTAAAATTTCACTTTCATAAGGTTTACGTAAAATCCAGTCATTAGATTTTCTCATGAACTTGCACACAGCTTGCAATAAATAATTCTTATTTAAAATTGGCTCGACCAAATTTTAACAAACGGTTTTTTAAATATTCAAGAACATAGCAGCCCAGTCAATATTGATCGCGTCACAGAATTCCTTTGTTTGACTTCTGTTTTAAAGTTCTCATTATTTGAAATGCAATAAAAATAAGAATTCTGACCAATTTCATGATTTTGAGAAAATTGTCGTTTGTGAACATTGTTCACTAAACAACAGACAAAATGTGGCCAGATTTTCATATATTTCAGTTGTCGAACGGGCTGGTTTGGTAAAAGTAGTAAATACCGCAAGGCCCTGTTATGAAAAAGTATCAGTGAATTAAGTCACCTTGTTCGTTTCTGAATCCACAAATTCAGTGATGTTCAGTCGATGAACTGTACGTCCTTTCTTTCTCTTCTATTCCTTCAGAGGTCGGTCCCACGACTGTAAAAATAAACAAAGTTGCAATTGGAATTTTATTTCGCGGACGTTGTTGTTTGTATTTAATATTTATTGTTTTGCAAAGCAGGCAACATTCCGCACGGACTGTGAATAAAAGACGACTAATTAACACTAATATATTCACTGAAAACAATAGACCCCACAACCTATTTCAAGGTAATTTTGAACACTCTTTCTCGTGCTACGCCTCCGTGGTGTAGTGGTAATAAGCTTGCGCTTCTTAACTTAAACACATGACGGCCTTATCTCTGCCGTCGTTTAATTTAAGTTTGTGTGACTTAACAAGGGGGTTCAGCCCCCGTCGTCGACCACCCATTTTCCTTTTTTTTATTTTTTTAGCAGGTAGAGAGTTTTTACTGGAAAATTCAAACTTTTTACTATTTTTTAAACGATCAAAGCGTTCTATTTTTTTTTTAAAAGAACTCTATGATCATTTAAAAATAGCAAAAAGTGTGAATTTTCCAATAAATAAGCCAAGAAGCGCAAGATCATTACCGCCAGGCCATGGAGGCAATATTTGATTTTATACTTGATCGCTAAAATTTTGTTGTTGGCTCCAAAAAATAAAACTGAACGAGCTAATTTGGCAATTTGAGTTCATCAAAAACAAAAAAGATTTCGTACAATCTTATATTGTATTTCTATTTCTTTTTTTCATTCCTACATGCCAATCTTGTATTTCGTCATCGAGCTTCACTTCAAAACGTTGCACGGTCATAAATCGATCAATTATAAGAATTTACGTCTGCCCAAAAGTCTAGAATTTCGTTCAGTCACAATTATTTGATTTAAAATTTTTTACCTTTACTGTGTTTCTTTCGGATCGTGATTCCAGTTGCTTTAATCCCATTCCCGCTTTCAACTGACTGAAGGTCTGAAAAATAACAAGTAAAAAATTAAATTTTTCTACTGATTTTCCTTGTTTGGAAGGTATATATTTTAATTCTTTTGGCAGCTTGTAGAATCATGTTTTACAGTTACTATAAATTTAAAAAACCGATAATCAAAGTGACAGCTAATCTTCCAGGTTTAGTCACACGACTTTAACAAAAAAATTAATGACAAGACAGACAAGGCCATCATGTGTTTAAATCAAGAAGCAGAAACACAAGAAAAATTACAGTTTTAACAGTTTGCTGCATGGTATGCTAACATCGATAAATGGCCAGTTCAGCGAACAATTCTTGTCTGCTTTTGGACTTTTCTGTATTTGCTTGGAGCATGCATATCATTCCAATTTTCTGACAACTTCACGAATAAGACGTAAATTCCCAACTGAATGATTTAGTATCAACGATAACAGCTCCAAGACACTACAATGACTGTAAAGGTTTAGTAAATCAACTCACGTCTTTTTGGAATTGATGTGTTCGTTGTATGGCTGAACTGATCTGTTCCTCAAGGATTGGACTTTTGTCCCATGAAATGTTCACAGAAAATGACTTGCTGAGAACTCATAATTTATGTCGGCATCAACGGAAGAATCCATAATTTTTGAAATTGACCATCTCTCATTCTTCTTATGTGCATGATATCTGATGGGAGAAAATGGCAGAATTTGTTCATGTGTCAAGTTGTAGGTTATAGCTACAAGGCGGCATGTACGTCTCGGAACGCCTCACAGGATTGGTTGAGAAAACAATAGAACAAACAACAGAACAATGGACCCTAGCCCTGAAAACAATACATCTGTGTGATACCCAGATGCGATGAAATCAGAGGATCTGAAGAGGTGCTTGTTATCTGATAGCTTAACTGGCACTACTGGGAATGTAGCCCCCCCTCCCCCCGGACAATGTCGAACTTGCATGACAGGGAGGCTCATTAGGATTAATAGAAAATCCCCAAACAATCAACAATCAACAGAACAATGGACCCTAGCCTTGAAAAAACAATACATCTGTTGATACCCAGGACCAATGAAATCAGAGGTTCTGAAGTGGTGCATGGTATCTGATAACTTAACTGGCACTACTGGGAATGTAGCCGCCCCCCCCCCCCCCCCGGGGGGGGCAATGTCGAACTTGCATGACAGGGAGGCTCATTAGGATTAATAGAAAATCCCCAAACAATCAACAATCAACAGAACAATGGACCCTAGCCCTGAAAAAACAATACATCTGTTGATACCCAGGTGCAATGAAATCAGAGGATCTGAAGAGGTGCATGGTATCTGATAGCTACTGGCACTGCTTGGAATGTAGCCACCCCCCGCCCCCCCCCCCCCCCCCCCCCCCTTGGTGCAATGACCAACTTGCATGACAGGGAGGCTCATTGGGATTAATAGAAAATTCCCACAATAATAATTATCATCATTGTCTGTGTATTTGCTGTGGTTTCAGGGCTGTGCTTTAGCAGTGCCCAGGTTTTCCTTGTCTTCCAGGCGATAAGAAAATCTTAGTTTTTGCACACAGCTTAACTACTGGGCGCCCTAAATTTTATAGTTGGACTCCCTTTGGGCTCCCTATAACAACTCTTAGAGTACAGCCTTGGGTTTCATTAGACTGAAGGCAGCACCAAACGGATCTGTGACATCTATTTCATATCAAACTTGATTGCCACAGCGATCACTCTAATTTCAAGATTTTATGACGTTTTTCAGAAAAAAAATTACATTTCCCTGAACAAATTAAAGTCTGACAAACTAGCAGCTTCCAGCCACCTCTTATAGCCATCATTTCCAACCATGATTTATTTAGTTACAATAAATTTGATCAAGTGCTTTTGTACAGCAGCTTTAGCGCACATGAAACACATCTATGCAGTTAAAAATAATTTTCCAGAAAGAATTATGTGAACTTCATTATTTTCGATTCCATTCAGCCCCCACCCCCCTTCCCACCCCAAGGAAAAACAGGAAATGCTGCTTTGGATTTCCAATATATTATGATTAAGACCAGCCAGCTTTCCAAAGACTCTTAGCGTTTTCAAGGCATTTATGACAGAGGCCAAATCAGCACAAAACAGGTTTGGGTTGTCCAGGGGTGTAGCTAAGAAAAAACTCGGCAGGCTCATTAACAAGCCCAGCCGGTTTTTCTGGCTTGTGCACCTTCAAAATCACTCCAAGTCTTTGTTTTCTAGTGAAATTTTAGCCAGTGATAAGTTTTCTTTCAGCTGGTGAAATTTAGCCGGTAGCCGGCTCTTAGCTACATCACTGGTTGTCTGCCGTCGAATCAATACATTTGAAATCTGTTAGTGACTGCCTCTCTAAGGCAACCAGCTGCCATTCCTACATGTAGCATTTTTGGCTATGAGAAGGTCAACTGTGCTGATCATCTCAAGACAGGGAATGAAGCAGCAAATAAAAAATTAAATAAATTGTAAGTCATGTCTTTGCCAATTAAGTTTCACATGTACATGTTAACTCGCCATGTATTTCTAAGGTACAGTAAGCAGTGTTGCACACTTTTCCCTTTATTTTTCCAGAATACTTGACAAATAAATCATTCTGGGCCCAGTAGTTCAAAAGTTATAGCATAACCCACCATTAGAACAGGCAGGAATTAAGTGATGCCATGACCATTGAAAGTGACTCACAAAGATATTAACCCATTCTGAAGTATAGAGTTTTGTTGCTATCAAGGATCGTTTGATGTAAAATCAGGAAACACTCTAAGACATTCTTATAGCTGTAAGAGATTAATAAAATTTCCTCACCTATGTAAAAAATATACATTTTAGGAGATTGATATCCACCTCAATTCCCATTTTGTGTGTGCGGACATCTACCTGGATTGAAAAAGTAGTGTTTATTAATGAAAAACATAATCATAAAAACATATATCCCTTAGCTCTTATGGTGCCTAACAAATTTGATGGGAATTCTTTTTTCAAAATTATAATAAAAGCTCTCTCCAAAGCTCCATGACTAGCAGAAAATTAAGTTCATTCTTATCTCCAGGTTAAACGTTTCTTAAAAGATCAATGAAAATGAGGTATCGAAGAGTTTCATTGTTTGCTGAAGAAGCTTTGTATGATAGGAGCAAAATGCTCAAGGTAACCTTCATTTTGATCTCTGTGGAAATGATTTTCATTAAAACATAATAACAAAAAAATACAAGTAGATAATATTATACCAGTTATTTTTTTAGGGTGTGGATCCAATATATTTAGTTTTTAAAATTTACTTGGAATGAGTTAAACTAACCTCTTTCAAGTCCTCAATTTTTGATTGTCCACTTTGGGATTGTCCAATATATTTGGGATTGTCCTATGTGATGCCTGCCTGCAGAGAAACAGCAGTGTTAAAACACATTAGCACCTTCATACTTAATTGCATTTCACTGAACAACTGTAGAGCCTCTGGTCTCCTGCCTCATTCCAAAAATAACTGAAAAGAAATGAATTAATTTTCTGCGATTCCGCAGCTCATTCTGGTTTATTTAAATAAGGCCTGGCACACACCACTGGTGTACATGGCTAAAGGTCACACTTGGCTCTTGAGAATTATTAAAATTCAAATCAAGTTGAGATGTGGTAAAAAAACCAAAGTTCATTTATGTCTTCCTTGTGAACAATTATATTTTTGCATACAGGGCTGAATAAAATAGAAAATTTTACAACAGTTGCCTAAAATGAGGCCATTTTGAACACTATGAATACCATTTAAATTGTGATAGGTTAGACTGTAAATTTTACAGTCTAACTTGGAACAATTTACAATTTCTTCAGTTTGATGAAATGTAGGCACTTTTTCTTTAGCACTAAAAGTTTATAGCGTTAACAACTATTCTATGTTAAATTATAATTGAAAAATAACAAACTTATTCTTGGCTTTCATATGACTTCATAAAAATTCAAAAACCTAAACTATACATCCTACAAAGCTGTTTCTAACATGGTATGTAGATACCAGTGTTTACAATCCTTCACAAAAACTTTCAGGTTTTAACAATATTTTGCTTCAGATTTGAAAATGTTTTAAGTGTGTCACACAATTCGTCACGCTATTTCAGCTAAGCCATGACAATAAACAAAATTGAACCAGTTGCATTATAGATGCTTATAAGCTGATTTGATGGAACTTTTATTGAATCCAATCTTTTGTGACGACATTTTTGGTGTAATTAAGACTGAAGTTTTGGCAGCCATGTTTGTGTCCCCAAGTGGGACACAAAGATGGCCTGCTCCATATATTTTTACCAAAAATGACCAATACTCATTCGCCAATAACTCTTGAACGAAATGCTCTTGCTCTTTTCAGCTTCCTTCACGAGGTTTTCCTTATAAACAAGTACAATTTACGTATTTTTATTTGTCATTTTTTACACAACTGCCACACAAAAACATCTGTGTATTTCATGGACAGAAGGCGGCTCAAACGTCATTGTGCACAAAACTGTGCCTAAGTCATGCAACAATTGTGCCTAGGTTGTGCTTAAGTTGTGCCTACACGTATTAAGTTGCGCCAAAATTGTGCCTAGTCGCGCCAAAATTGTGTCCAGGTCATACCTAACTTGGGTCACAATTGTGCCTAGGTTTTGCCCAAGTGGTGCCAAAACTGTGCCAAAATTGTGCCTAGGAGACCAAAAATTGTGCCTGCTGCATGCACATTATGTGAAAATTGTGCCTGCAGTCATGCCAAAATAAGTGCCTAGCTTGTGCCAAAATCGTGCCTAAGTCATGCCAAAATAGTGCCCAAGTTGTGCATACATTGTAGATTGTGCCAAATGATCCCAACATAATTATAAGTCATGCCAAAATTGTTACAAGTTGTAAAATTGTTGCCAAAATTTCAGGAAGATGAACGCAGCCCTTAGGGGGGGGTTAAGATTCCTTTCCCTAGCATTTCCTGCCATTGAAATATTCAGCTAAAACAACCGAAAAACTGAAACTGTAGTTATTTAGCTTTCACATAGTTGATATGAAATGATATGGAAAAACAGTACAGTCCAACCTCTCCTTACGGACACCTCTCTTATACGGACACCTCTCTATTATGGACAACGGACACTAAATCTTGGCCCCAGAGAGCAAATTCGTATAAACTTAACCTCTTTATTACGGACACTCCGGTGATCAGGTGATGATAGTTTGAGTAATACAATTTCCTGTTTGTGGTTACAAACATATATCGAAAGACGTTTTCAGAATTGTACTTTATATCACTTTTTCACATGCAGCATTGTGTTATAGTTCGTTTCGTTTTAAAACAGTGATTCGTATACCTTATGTAGCTGAGAATTTTACAATGTAGTACACTACTGATAGACAGTGTCTCAATGCTGTATATTAATCAATATAGATGCCATTAAAAGACGAGTGTGGGCGTGTTTTTAGTTCTGAACAAAAACTGTCAGTGGAGTCTTAAAAGTGACATCGTGGTGACCTCTATAATATGGACACCTCTCTAATACGGACACTTTGCTCTGTCCCTTCGGTGTCCGTATTAGAGAGACACAAATGCTGTACCTTTCATGACTACAGCATGAATACATGCATAGGCAGGATGTTATGCTTGTGCACACCAGTAGCATGCACCAGGCCATCAGTTTATTTTTTTAGTTTAATTACTCACCTGTCCTTCACCTTGGGATTGTACACTGATCTCGGATTCCCATTCTGAGCTTGAAACATTTTTTGTTATTGTGTTTGACACCCGCCTGGAGAGAAACAGCAGAGTATTAAAATATACTGGGTGATGTAACGTGTTAGCACTGTTGGGATATATAATTACCGGTATTCCATGTGGAGGGGCCTAACAAATGAGCGACAAGAATGCTTGTTCGTAATCATCGCTTCAAACAAAATTGCAGATGTCACAGATTGTATCATTTGTGGGCGATAGATCCTGAGTCAACATACCTCTTTCCAAGTCTTTTACTTTGGCACTGTCTGCCCAAGATTTTCATTCCATGTGTGACATCTGCTGAAAGAGAAGCAGCAGTGTTAAAACAGTCTGAGGGCGCACATTACATTCATAGCTGTCAGTAACGTGTCAATTGGTGCAAAATTCAAGAAACAAATTCAGCTTCAAGGCCAACAAAGTTTCTTTTAAGGCCAACAAAGTTTCTTTCAAGACCAACAAAGTTTCTTTCAAGGCCAACAAAGTTTCTTTCAAGACCAACAAAGTTTCTTTCAAGGCCAACAAAGTTTCTTTCAAGGCCAACAAAGTTTCTTTCAAGGCCAAGGGGAAAAAGATTCAAACTCAATAAAATCAATTCCCGTTCAACAAAGTTTTTTTTTAAGATCAAGACTGATATCCATCCAAGCTCAACAAAAAGAAATTCACAAGCAAGCACCTTTTGGTAGATTTTAAGATAAATTCAGAAACATTCGTTAATATCAAGCCCACTGTTATGTTTTACCACACAGGCGCCATGTTGGATCACAAACGTTCTGCCATGTGGTTTATTCTCATTGGCTAACATACAAACTCAATGCCACACGTGTGCTTGGGGTGTCTGGTTCTGGCTGTAGGACAGTGTTTGTACATGTATGGTGTTTCTGATATCCTGCGTAGGAGTTTGGTGTGTCGGTTCTCAGGGCAACTCTATTCCGTCTTATCCTTGGGTCCCCCGTGTCTACTATATATGACCGTGGTGTAGTGTGGTGTCGCACTACTGTTGCTGCTTTCCACTCCTTTGATCCCGGCTCCGGTTTGACTCTTACATGGTCACCAGGTTTGAGGGGAGGCAACTCTTTGGTACCACGATGGTCATGGTAGAGCTTTTGTTTTTGCTTTCCCTCTTTCATTCTTCTTTTATCTCACGAGTGTTGTATGCTTCAGGCTCCAGTAGACCACATGCTATCAGTAACGCAGTTCTCCACCTGCGGCCCATACAGAGTTGGGATGGTGACAGGTCAATGGTCAGGGGTGACTCTGTAGTCTAACAGTGCATTGTTCTTATCCTTGTTCTTTCGCCACAACAACTTTACGGTTTTAACTGCAGCTTCTGCTTCACCGTTTGCACAAGGATGTTTGGGGCTCACCAAAACATGTTCAAAGTTGTAGTTACTGGCAAAGTTTGCAAACTCCCGGCTTGCATACTGGGTGCCACAGTCCATGATAAGCCTTGAAGGTATACCATGCCGACCAAAATGTTCTTTGAGAGCTTCTATGGTCTCCTGAGATGTCAGGACTTTCAATTTGGTGAACTCGATGTATTTCGAGTAGTAATCGACCAGCACTAGGTACTGTTCGCCTTCAAAAGTCAATATGTCCAACGCAGCCCTTGCCATGGCAGATCTGGGATGGCGCTTGGTATCAGTGGTTCGTTCTGCTGTGTTGCAGCGTAGTCATGGCAAATAGTGCAGTTTTTGACTTTCTCTTCTATCTGAGCACTCATGCCCAGCCAGAAGAGCGCTTCCCTGGCTCGCTCCTTGCACTTCACGATTCCAAGGTGTATCCCGTGTACTAGTTCAAGCATGGCTGGTCTCATGGACGGGGGTATCACAATCCTCATGCCTCGGTAGATCACACCATCAGTTACTGCTAGTTCATCGCGAGTGTCCCAGTACTGTGGGATGCTGTGTGGGACTTGTTGCTTTGTGATCCAGCTTGAATAATGGTGTAAAGCTCGTGCAGCTCATTTGCTGTGTTTTCTTGGAGTTCTGAGTATTTTGCGTCAGTAATGGAGATTCGCTCCAGCATGTTCACTTGTAGATCATCTTCCTCAGGTGGTACTTCATTTAAGCTTGCTCTACTGAGGGTGTCTGCAAGGACTTGTTTCTTGCCTGGAAGGTACTCAACTTTCAGATCAGAACTGCTTATTTTGAAGATCATTGTTTGCTGCCTTAATGGTGCTGTTGCCATAGGCTTCCTCAGTATTGTCTCCAGTGGCTTGTGGTCAGTTTGTACTTGGGTTGTTTTCCCCAGAATGTACTCCCTAAACTTTTGAGTGCTGAACACTATTGCTAGCATTTCTTTCTCGATAGGTGCCCAGTTGAGCTCTGATTTTTGCAGTTTGCGGGAGGCATAGGCTACTGGTTTGCCTTCTTGTAATAGCACCGCACCGACTGCACTTTTGCTGGCGTCACATTGTACAGTCACCTCTTTATTGATGTCATAGTATGCTAGCACTGGAGCTTCACAGCACAGATCTTTCAGTTTCTGGAATGCTGTTATTTGTGGCTTGTCCCAGTGGAAGAGAACATCCTTCTGTGTAAGTTCTCTTAACGGTGTTTCAACTTCCGCTAACATTGGGAGAAATTTGGCCAGATACTGAATGGATCCCAGAAAACGACGCACATCTTCTTTTGATGTGGGAGGTGGCATGTCTTTCATCGCTCTCACTTTCTCTGGGTCTGGTTTGAGTCCCTCTGCTGATATTATGTGGCCCACATATGGCACTTGCTGCTTTACATACTCCGACCTTGTCAAAGTTTAGCTTCAGATTGTAGCTCTTTGCACGGTGGAGTACTTGCTGAAGAACTGAATCATGGTGACTAATGTCACGCCCTGCAATCAGTATGTCATCCATGATGGCATAAGCATGGTCTATGCCCTCTAGCATTTCATCCATGGCCCTTTGGTACATTTCTGGTGTGGATGTGACTCCAAAAGGCAGTTTCAACCACCTGAATCTGCCTAGTGGAGTGTTCATTGTTGTCAATAGGCTAGACTCATAGTCTAGTTTCAATTGGAGGTACCCACTTTTGGCATCAAGGACTGTGAAGACTTTGGCATTTGGAATCTTGGCTACAATCTCTTCTACTGTAGGTTTTGGATAGTGCTCCCGCTTGACTGCTTTGTTGAGGTCAGATGGGTCTAGACAGATCCTGATCTTTTCACCTTGACACGATACCACCATAGAGTTTACCCAGTCGGTAGGATGAGTTACTTTGGTGAGGTGTCCTTCTTCCTCCATTTCTTGGAGTTTGGCCGTGATCTTGGGAAGGAGTGCAGCAGCTTGTCTGCGAGGACCATGCACCACGGGTTCTGCAGTTGGGTCAATTTTAATGGAATATGTTCCAGGCATGGTTCCCGACGCTTTCTCCAGGTCTGGGTGTTGGCCGAGGAGCTCCCTTAGACTAGAGTCTAGCTTGTGTACCCCTTGGACCAAGTTGAGGGTTTGACAAACTTCACCTGAGAGTATGGGTTTCTGTTTACTGTCGATGACATAAAATTTCACATTTGCTTACATGTTCTTGTATCGTACAGGAAGGGTAGCATACCCTTTCGGTGTGATTCGGTGCTGGCTGAACGACACCAAGGTTTGGTTGGTTTCCTTGATCTGGGTGCCAGGTGCTACTTGTTTCAGCTGAGTGGTGTTTATGACGCTTGCATAGGCACCAGTGTCAAGTTGGCACTGCAGGGTGCCGTTGCCTACTTGCAAAGTCTCCCACCATTCATCGATTCCAGTGGTGTTTTGTTCACTACTCACACCATTCATTTCTAGACTTCCTACATGTAACAGGTGTTCATTGGTGTTGCCTCCTTCATCACTGGAGTAATCTTCACTGAGATCACCCACCTCAGTTAACAAATTGATTTTGTTCTTTTGGCTTCTGCACACTTGGGCAAAATGTCCTATTTTCTTGCATATTTTGCATGACTCGTGTTTGGCTGGACATTTCTCTTGGGGCTTGTGACTGTCATATCCACACCTTGTGCATCTTGATGACTTGTCATTGTTCCCCGTTGATTTGCTTTGTTTCCTTTGATTTCCTCGTCTCTTAGATGCACCATTACTCCTAGTCACTTTGTTGACTTCTACTTTGGGGTCTTCCCCTGCCATAACTTGCATCCCGTCCTTGGTTGCTTCGAACATTCGACCAATGTTAATGGCTGTGTCGAGGGCGAGGTTTTTACTTTTCTCTAAACAACGTTGTCTCACTCATTCATCCAGAGACTTGCAAGCAATGGCGTTCCGAATTAACTTCTTCGTCTCAGTAATGTCCAATCCAGGGGGTAGTAGCTTCAGATCGGTGACAAAAGAGTCAAAGGTTTCACCCGGTAGTTGGCGCCTTCTGTCGAACTTGACGGCTGACATAATCTGGTTCTTTTTGGCTTCGAGGCGCGTCTTAAATTTACTGGCGACCCGTTCAAGTACATCTCTTTCACTGACATTATGCTTGGTTTCGCCCGTTCCAATTTGCAGTGTCCCACTGAAAGGTGAGGTAGATTTCCCGGCCCTTGTCGCCGACGAAACTCATGAGGTTGCATATCTTCTCCTTCTCGAAGCATTTGCTGAGCAGTCCTCTGAAGGCAAATTCGCAGTGTTGATAGAACCTTTCCCACTCTTTACTCAAATCGAAAGCAGCCCAGTTCATGTTTGGCCAGTGATACAATGAATTGGCGTATCCTTCTGCCATTTTGATCCTGTTCGCGTTGTCTTGGTGGCTCGGAATCCCACTTCTGACACCATGTTATGTTTTACCACACAGACGCCATGTTGGATCACAAACGTTCTGCCATGTGGTTTATTCTCATTGGCTAACATACAAACTCAATAACCGTGCACATTATGGCCAGTGGTATTGCCATACATAACACCCACATTAGTAGGTCTAGCAGTCAAACTAAACGGTATGTCCTTTCAGGATTAAGCTTCAAATTGCTATCGCGCCCAAGACAGTCAAAATGATGATCAACAATCAAAATGCATTGTCAACAATCCCTCCAAATGCTGTCAACGAGAAATATCCTATCATGCAATGCGCTGTTGTCGCCCGCATGTGAAACAACATGGCGGAAGAAAGGCTAGAGGAAATGGTGCGAAGATGTGTGCACGAGGAACCAGTTCATTCAAGGGAACAGAACTCGACACAGACGTTAGTAAATAGTACACGAGAATCATATCTTCTTTCACAATATTCCCTTCTCTTTCATCCCCCTCATTAGAATCTTCATTACTTACTTTATTAAGGTGGCTTGAAGTAGTTTTTTTCGGCCACACTTCCATTTTTGAATGCGCTTATATATAATCTTACTTTAGCTCAATGAATTTGAATTTCATACCAGATGCTAGGCTTGGATGATACTTTTGGAAGATACTCTTTTTATGCTAATCAGCGTTTCCATAGAAACGGTAAACAAACATGGCGAAAAACAGTTTTTCCTAAATATCTTTCGATTTTGGGGCTACCCGCGACAAGCGAATAAATGCGCTATAATCTACACATCGTTGCACACAAAATGGGACAATTTCAAACAAATTAAACTGTTCGATTTTGAATAAATCGCTAAAACATTTTTTAACATGTGTTTTTCATGTTTGAAATATAAGCGGTCAAAACATTCCACAGGCCTCACAAATTATCATTAAATTGCCACAGAAAGTTTCCTTAGACTTAAAATATTACTCCCTGCAAATATCTCTGACTAACTCCTCGGCAATAAAGAGATCGAGCTTTTCATTCAAATGCAGTTTTGCTTGACGTTTTCACTCTTTTAAAGTTTCAAGCACATTTGCATATAGTTTAAAAACGAACAAATGAAAATGCTTGACATTTTCCCAGTATGATTTTTAACGTATAGGCAATAATATTCCGAGCTTCGCTTCAGTCCAATTGATTCAGAGGAACATCCCCAAAAGAACCGTTGAAGTTCGAGTACGAAAGCAGCGACCTCGGGATAAAAATCCAGTACAACGAGCGTGACATTGCATGTTTATTTCACACGCGCTCGCTCGGTGACAAATTCCTCTATGCACGCTTGCTCTGATTTGAATGTTTCCATATTGTAATTTAATTAGGGCCTAGTTGCACTACGGTCAAAAACAAAAATTAGCCCATACAAAATGACATAAAAACAAAAACATCCACAAAAAGAGTGTCCCACCGGAGCGGTTTCTTGTTTTCCTCGATTTTTGCACGGGCTAATTTTTGTTTTTGACCGTAGTGCGACCGGGCCCTAATTTATATACAATATGGAAACATTCAAATCAGAGCAAGCGTGCACAGAGGAATTTGTCACCGAGTGAGCACGAGTGAAATAAACATGCGATGTCACGCTCGTTGTACTGGATTTTCAACCCGAGGTCGCTGCTTTCGTACTCAAACTTCAACGGTTATTTTAGGGATGTTCCTCTGAATCAATTGGACTGAAGCTCGGAAATATTATTGCCTATATATTAAAAAACATACTGGGAAGATGTCAAACATTTTCATTTGTTCGTTTTTGAATTATATGCAAATGTGCTTGAAACTGTCTTGTGCTTTGACTGTCTTGAGCGTGATAGCAATTTGTAGCTTAATCCTGAAAGGACATACCGTTTAGTTTGACTACTATATTTGTGGACTTGATATTAACGAATGTTTCTGAATTTATCTTAAAATCTACCAAAAGGTGCTTGCTTGTGAATTTCTTTTTGTTGAGCTTGGATGGATATCAGTCTTGATCTTAAAAAAAAAGTTTGTTGAACGGGAATTGATTTTATTGAATTTGAATCTTTTTCCCCTTGGCCTTGAAAGAAACTTTGTTGGCATTAAAATAAACTTTGTTGGCCTTGAAAGAAACTTTGTTGGCCCTGAAGCTGTTAGTATTTGTTTCTTGAATTTTGCACCAATCGGCTGTGCATAGACAGACAGATAGACATAGATCGTTTATTCAGTCATACTGTTACAGCCAAAAGGCTGAATTGCGTAAAAACTTTACAATAACATTTATGATAACATTAAAAAATTATTTAAAATAGGTATCAAAATGTCAACACTATGTAAAATTTAGATCAGAATATCATAAAATTATGCTCCCATGGAGCATATTTTGAAGTCGCAAGAGCATAATTCATCTATGGGGATCATGGGACATGCTTCCTGTAAAATTTGAAAATATCACTTTCTGAAATTATAACCTCCAACTCAGACATCCTGAGTTAATTTTTATTTTGATGTACAAAAAATGCCAGCACAGCCCCTCCCCCTGCATGGTCCCTGTGTGTGAAATGTAATCCCCTCAGGTGGTGGCTAACACAAGTGATACATGTAGATTAATGTGTGTTCAGGGGTTTCAATAAAATTAAGAGTAAGTGGCAATATTTATAAAATAGACAGCAGTGGCAATAAAGGGGGTCCCTTTCCTCTAGGAAATCTAGGAACTCAGAAATGGCATTTCCAGCATTCTGGGCATCAACTTCAATGAAATGAATTGAAAAGTAGGCGGCGATAATTTAGGAAGTAGCCGGCAGAATTCGCCAGTTGCCGGCTTCTAACAAAACCTCTGGTGTTGAAAATCACAATCAGTTTACATTGTAGCTCTGTTCCAAAATTACAGAATACAATTGTACCTGATGACTTATTGTTTTGTGGGTATAATGGATATAATTCATTTATTATTTACTTGAAAACTGAGTTACTCATAAACTCACCTCTTTTAAGTCTTTCATGCTAGAATTGTTCGTGATTCCTGATTCCCATTGTGTATGCATTAATTGCCTGCAGAGAATTACAACATCATTAAAAATTAACATGCTGGATGACCATATAAGAATTGAAGAGTTGCACAAAACAGTTACATCTAAATCAGCCTACAGGAGATTGCTGAATGTCCCTATAGAATTTGCTTTTATGTTAAATAATTAACTGTCAAGTCCGAGGTTTCAAAATTATCCAACCACTGGTCCCTCACAAAAATTGTTCTCTTCATCGGCATCAAGTATGAAACTGCTATGACCGAGTTGAGCGAGCAAACTACACATCCTTAATTATGTTTCAAAACTTGTACAATGTAACAGCTACAAAGCAACTATTACATCAAGCTAAAAATATCTGTCAGTTTTTGGGGGCATGTGGAGGGTGGAAGAGCCAGAACAATGGTGAATGGTGAATGTTTCAAACGGTGAAATTAGGTGCTCATCACTTTTGGTGCTCAAAGAGTTAAGGTGGCTCCAAGTAGTTTTTTGGGGTCACACTTCCCTTTTTGAATTAGCCTGCAAGCAAGCTCTCGGTCACGGGCTCTCAGAGGGCAAAAGCTTGCAACGCTGTCTCCGAAATTTGAATGCTTCCCCAAATACTTCCCATGGCTCCCCGCTGTCTGAGCTGTCAGAATTTGGCCAATCAGCACAAACCGGAACCTAGCGTTAATGTAAACCGACATGAAAATAAAAATAGTGTTGGTAATGCAACACACTTTTCGACAGCCAGACTGTCCGTTTCTCTGTTTTCTTTGTAGTGTATCACTGGACAAAATTAAGATAAGTTGTTCCAAACTCTTTGCTTTTACCAGTCTGAAGGTGTTTCTCTTTTGAATGCGTGTTTATAATTCTTTGAATAGCGAGAGCTCTATTATTGAAAAGGTTTCAAATTACTTTCGGACTTATGCAAATTGCGTGGAGAGTGAATGAAAGCAAAAACAAATCACCAGCCAACACTTGAGCTCTTTTGATAGCCGTTCAAATGGCTAAAAATCTTTTACCTAAACGGTCTCTAACATGAGCCGTTCAAACGGCTGAATATTTTTTTCCAACGGATAACCCTAGCTGTTCGAATGGCTGAAGATTTTTTTTGAACGGCTAGTGGCAGCCGTTCGAACGCCTGAATACTTTTTTAAACGGCTAATCATGGCCGTTTGAACGGCCTCCTACCGTTTGTGAACGGCTGATGAACGGCAAGGGAAAGCTTGAACGGAAAGCCCTTAGTATCATTGGTAATTAGTATCATTAGTAATCTCCTCCGCTCTCCGTCATTTTATTTGTCTTGATCACGATGCACGAAGAATGACATCATCATCAAATTAAATTTCAACCAATCATCGTTTTCTGTACACTGTTTGAGCAGAGACATTCAAAATTCTGAGACATCATTGCAAGCTCTCGATCCTTTCCCTCCCCCGCCTCCTCCCCCAGCCCCCAAACCCAAGCCTGAGAGCTTGCTCACAGGCTATTTTTGAATGCACTTATAATACATTACTTTAGATCAATGAATCTGAATTTGATACCAGATGTTAGGCTTGGATGAAAGTTTTGGACAATACTCTTTTTATGGTAATCAGTGTTTCCATAACAAACATGGAAAAAACAGTTTTTCCTAAATGTCTTTCAATTTTGGAGCTACCCATGACAAGCGAAAATTTAAACAAATTAAACTGTTCGATTTTGAATAAATCGCTGAAACATTTTAAGAGTGAATGTCACTAAAAATCAAAGATAATTATCAAAATCACGGACACGGCTCAAAGTTCAATTTCCTTGATACTTTTTATATTGATACACTATTGTATCGTAGTAAACAAAATGGGGTCAGTTTGTTCTAATATTCGCTTGTTTAAGAGAAATTAAATAAAAACTGTTGGGTCCATATTGATTCAAATTTGCTTGTACGAAAGAATAATATTTCATATTGTTTATGGTGGTCTCACGTAAGTGAACAATTTTAGACAGTAAATCTTTTACTGACAATATGTTATAGTTTAGTCCTTAACAAATGTAGCGATGTTTTTACAGACAAGTTGTGAGCCTTTAATTGAAGCCACTTTGAAGCTCTTTTTGAATAGCTCTGAGGTGGCCTAAAATACCTACCATAAAACCCTGTCAATAACTTGTGTAGACTGTGAATAACTTGTGTGCTGTAAATTACACTTGTGAAAACTGTTATGGCTAGTCTGACAACTGTTGTTTCGTCACTGCCAAGCGACTCTTCAGAGACCTTCCTGATATCTGGCAAACTCATTGAGCATCTCGCTCAAAGTCCCGTTCACAATCAGTTCAGCACACTCAATCTGGCCTTTTATCGCATAAGGATTCCCGACTGCTAAATATTCACGAGAGCAATGTAATAATTGTGAAAACTTGTGAATAACATTGCGTGTGCTGAACTGATTGCGAACGGGACTTTGAGAGAGATGCTCAATGAGTTTGCCAGATATCAGGAAGGTCTCTGAAGAGTCGCTTGGCAGTGACGAAACAACAGTTGTCAGACTAGCCATTACAGTTTTCACAAGTGTAATTTACAGCACACAAGTTATTCACAATCTGCACAAGTTATTCACAAGTTTACACAATTATAACAATGCTCTCGTGAATATTTAGCAGTCGGGAATCCTTATGCGATAAAAGGCCAGATTGAGTGTGCTGAACTGATTGCGAACGGGACTTTGAGCGAGATGCTCAACGAGTTTGCCAGATATCAGGAAGGTCTCTGAAGAGTCGCTTGGCAGCGACGAAACAACAGTTGTCAGACTAGCCATTACAGTTTTCACAAGTGTAATTTACAGCACACAAGTTACTCACAATCTACACAAGTTATTCACAAGTTTTCACAATTATTACAAAACCCTGTCAGTATACCAAAATAAATCCCCTGACTTTACTATGGATACAGTTAAAGGATTGCTTATGTTATTTTTGCTTTTATTTTCTTGGGATCTCTATTAGTTTTGCGATGTGCCCCTCTTGAAGTATCCTAATTTGACATATTTTCCAACGGCTGCCATATTGAAACCTTAACGCAAAGAATCCAAACGAAATATACACCGCTGTTAAAAATTAATAAAAAATGGCTTCAAATCATAAATCCAAGTATGGTGCAGCTTTATAGAGGAACTCTCACGGGCCGAAGGCCCGCAGCGCAGTCCCATACTCATAAAACCTATTCCCTTCATTTTTTATAGTCATGGCTAGCGGAATGTTCATGGGCGCGCGTCCGTGACACGAGTGTCGGTGCGTTGCGCAAGGCCAACTCGCGGGCGTGTATGATGTCGCAAAACATGCGCATATGACGCTACAAAACATCCGGGATCTTAGCAATTTTGAAACCAAAGCGAGGCTTTGTTTTTCGCGCAGTTACACAGCCGAATGTCACGTCAGCTGGGAAAACATGCACTTTGATGTTTTGCTGTGTTTAGTAAGCAGAGAAAAGCAGAGAAAGTTGTTATTTTCCTGCATTTTTTCGCAGTTTACTACTCAAGACAGGGATACTAATTAAGGGATACTCAGAAGCCGTTATAGTGGAAAAAGAAAAGCTTTCAGGGATAAAATCTTGCTTCAAGGAACTTCATACGTTTTTATCAATGCGGGAGCAATGCGAGAAGATGTTTGTCACTTCGGATTTCAGAACAGAAGAAGCAGAGATTTAAATAATTTCCAAGCGGTCAAGGGACTTAAAGGTAAAACAAAATACATTTTTCGATGGGAATTTATGTTGATAACAATCTGTGATTGGCTTTTTCTTTGTGTTTTCGCAAGTTTTAGAGAATTGTTTATGAAACGTGGTCAACAAATCCAGTAGTTTTGATTTCTTTCATGGAAGTCTGCTTGGCCGCAAAGTGCTATAAATGGTTTGCGTTTTGCTTTTAAACAAACTTATGGAGATTTGAATAAAATTTTTCGAAAGAAGATTGTGTTGTCCATTTTTTTATGTTTGTTTTTTCATTACATAGGTTGAAAGCTATTTTATGTAAACAAAACAAGACTTGGATTTTATAGTTCTAACTTCACTCGCATTCGAATATGTTTGTGTATTTTTGGCAATTTTGATTTCCAATCGGTTTCTCGGGCAATGATACGCAACAGATACGCAACAGGTGTATTTTATTCGGAAAGTAGTCGTACTAGTTATTCTAGACGGAGAAAAAGTTGCTTTTGTGAACTTTTGCACAGTCTAAATGTATTGTGCAGACAGTTGCGTAATTCTGTTTTTGAGAATAGACCATTTTACAGTTGTGTGCTTAGTACCCTGGCCTTTGTGTGAAAGTGAGGCTGGAGTTGACATTGTTTTGATACAAACCTTTCTGCTTTTCATATGTAAATCATGTTAGTTAGCAAAAGAACAACATGATTTACATAATTATGAAAAGAAGGAAGGTTTCTATCAAAACAAGGTCAACTTTGTGATGGTTAAGGGAAACTGTCGAGAACTCACACAGAAATGCCACAAACACAAACTGTTTTAATCTTCAAGATGGCGGGTCTTCTGAGAAGCACATGGTTATTTAGACACATGACTAGAGCGTCACTTCCGATACACTACACCACTTCTGGTACACTACACCCCCCTTTGCTTGGCAATAAACTTGCTAGCATGCAAATGTTCAATGTTCAACTAATTAAGTAAAACGGATCAAATGTTTAATGTGCAACTAAATAAGAAAAACAGATCAAAGGAAAGTCTCAGTCTCTGTAGAGGAGCACACAAAATCCTCCATCCAGGCTGGGGGCTGCCTCACACGGACGGGGCACGAAGGAGGAGGAGAACTTGAAACTGGTTGGCTAGGTATGGCTTGATCTTCAACAAGAGCTGTTGGGGGCTTGATTCAGCTACCTTTGCTGGTTCGCTGGTGGATAAGCTACTTTCTTCTTCGGGTTGGACAAACTTTTTCATATGGCTTGCATTGCGCATCTTAGTGTTTCCTCCTTGATCTTCTATAAGGACTGCTTGCCGCTCTTTTGAAGAACTTTGTACGGCACTGGCTCAAAGTTTGGTGTTTGTTGAGGAGGTTGTGATCTCCTTCCTCAATATCATTATACTTAGCCGAGCGCTTGTTATCGGCATACTCTTTCTGTCTGAGCTTTGCAAGAGCATCTCGTTCATGAAGAAGCTGTTGCCAGTGGGCTTCACTTGTCCTGTCTCTAGAGATGGTCACTCTTGGAAGCTTGTCGTTAAGTCGACGTCCCATTAAAAGTTCCGCTGGAGACAATCCAGTCACAGTGTGGGGTGTGGTTCCATAGTGAAAAAGGAAATCCTCCAGTGCTTTCCTCGAATCTCTCCCCTCCAGGTTGGCAATTCTAATTATCTTGAGCAGGGTCTCGTTGCTACGTTCAACTTCACCATTACTTTGTGGCCAATAAGGTATCCCCTTTTTGTGTTCTATTCCGAAGTAGTCCAGGAAACCCTCGAATTGTGTGGAGGCAAAGGGTGGCCCATTGTCACTGTGAACACTATGAGGCAGGCCATGTGTACGGAACATGCCCTCCATGGCTCTCGTAACATGGGTTGCATCTGTCTTTAACAGGATTACTTCGGGCCAACGAGAATAGTTGTCCACGACTACAAGGAGGTGGTTTCCTCCGGGGATCTTTAATAGGTCAACAGCGATGTCGCTCCAAGGACCCTCTGGGAGATCTGTGGATCTGATGGGTTCCGGTTTGCTTCTTGGACCAACCAGCTGGCAAGGATGACATGCTTTTATGAACCGCTCAACCTGCTTGTCCATCTGGGGCCACCATACCTTCTCCCTCAGCCTGGCCTTGGTACGTACCATTTCCTGATGGCCCTCGTGCACAAGAGTGATAGTCCGTTTCCAGAGGCTCTCTGGCATAACAATGCGGTTACCTCTCAGGACTAGCTGGCCCAGGACCCAAAACTCCTCTGCCAAGGCTTTGTACATGGTACCTGAAAGGCAACTCCAGTCTCCTGACATGACAGCTTCGTGAAGCAGCTGTAGGGTGGGGTCTTTTTCCGACGCTCTTTCCACTTGTTGGGGTGTCAGGGCTGCCAGAACCGCCTCACTGGCAATGCTGCAGGCATATTCTTTGGTCTGGGTTGCATCACTCTCATCAATTTCACCTACTGGGAAGCGGCTTAAGGCATCAGCATGGTTTTCTTTTCCAGCAATGTGTTTGATCACACATCGGAATTGCTGGAGGTATAGTAGCGATCGTTCTATGCGTGCGGATGGTGGTGTGCTCTTTTCGCCCAACACAGTTAGCAACGGCTTGTGATCTGTGCATATCTCAAACTCAATGCCATACAAGTAGAGATAGAATTTCCGACAGGCCCACTTTACGGCTAATGCCTCCCTTTCAAACTGAGAGTATCGTTTCTCCACACTACTCAGTTTACAGCTGGCATAGTAGATCGGCCGGTACAAGCCATCGTCTTGCTGTTGTTCTAGGATGGCGCCAAGACCAACGGGTGATGCATCTGTAACGAGGCGGGTCTTTAGATCCTTAGTGAAATAGGCCATGACTGGGGCTTTTGTTAGTAGGTTCTTGATTTGTTCAAAAGCTGCTTCTTCTTTAGTACCCCATCTCCAAGGGCTGTTTGTGCGAAAGAGGTCCCATAGTGGACTTGGTATAGAGGAAAACCCAAGGATAAATTTGGTGCAGAACTGGGCAGATCCCAGGAAGCTCCTTAGTTCGGATTGGTTCTGTGGTCGGGGGACATTTACAATGGCTTCGACTCTCTTTTGGGAGACTTGCAGGCCCTCTCCGGTCAGTACTTCGCCCATATATAGCATGCTCTTGGCTCCAATGATGCACTTGTCGTAGCTGAGGGTGATACCGTTCTGTTCGAATTTCTGTCAAGGTTCTCGTCATGTTCCTCGTCGTCTTGCCCAACTATTCTCACGTCATCATGCAGATTGTAGGCACCGGGACAGTCCTTCAGTATCTGCCACATCAATTGCTGAAATTTCTCTGTTGCCATGTTGACTCCAAAGAACAATCGCTTGTAGCAATAGAGCCCATCTGGGGCTGCAAAGGTTGTTATGTCGTGCGACTCCAGGTGGAGTTCTACTTGGTGAAATGCCATGTTTAAGTCAAGTTTAGTAAAGACCTTTGCATCTGAGATCTCCTATAGAGTGTGTGCGCTCACGTGACCCTTGACTTACCGTCCGCCATGTTGGAGGACTACTTTGATGGGTTTTCCCTGTGTTTACCTTCTAGAGAGCGGGCAGTGCGAGCGCTTTTGAAATCATAACTCGCGTTTCTTTTAACATTATGAATTAAAATCAAAAGGTAGCTAATGCACAGTGCTTTTTTGTCATTTGTGCTAATTTAAATCCCAAAAACCCTTTTCTTTCGATAATTAGGTCCGTATTTGTTTCGATCAGTTCGATTTGCCGATTTGCCGGCCCAATTTTTTTAAACTTTAAAAACATTATCACAGAGTAGAAAATCAGCCACACTTATAAAATCAGTTTTACGTCAACAATATTTCTTATAAAATGGAATCATTTTCATGGTCGCAAAAACTTGTAGAATCAGTCTTGTAGCGCATCTATTTAGCTAGTTTGTCGGTTCCTTGATTGCCCGCTGCAATTTGTCTGCACGAAATTTTGTTTCGAAGTGGTTTCTGTGGGGAACTTGTTCCCCGGCTGCTTACTGTTTAGCCAAGAAAACCGGTATTTTCGGTTGGAAAGCAAAAGGTACGATTGATTTTCAGGGCATTTGGGTTGGAACTAGCGGAAAACCTTCAGTGATTAGTAGCGTGAGCCCGGCAGCCGAGCACGGTTTTCAAAGGGTCTTCAAAAATGCCTCAGAAATTCTCACAGAATTTTCACGAAAAGCTTCATTTAAACCTCCTTAGAGTATTCTATCTTTGTTTAGAAATGCCAAGCGCTTCGAAAAATTAATTTGGTCTTGTAGTTGACGAATTATCCGAGCTTGTGCATACTATAAAATCGCTGTGTTCTCGACACTTGGAAAATCTAGTGTCGAGCACATAGCGATTTTATAGTATGCACAAGCTCGGAGAATTCGTCAACTACAAAACCAAATTAATTTTTTGAAGCGCTTGGCATTTCCAAACAAAGATAGAATACTCACAGGAGGTTTCTGAATGAGGCCTTCGAGATTTTAGCATATTTCTCAGCATCGGAGGCTCAAGTTTGTATGTTTCAGTCACCATTTTGATTAAGTCAGTCCTCCAACATGGCCGCCAGTAAGTTTGTGACGTCATCCACACACACACTATAGGGTTTCTTCTACTGTAGGGACTGGGTGCTTTTCCCTGAGAATTGCACGATTGGCTTGCCGCATGTCCAGACAAATTCTGATATCCCCATTTGGCTTTTCCACGGGCACAAGCGGGTTGATCCAGCTAGTAGGACCATTGACCTTTTCGATGACATCAAGCTCTTCAAGTTGTTTTAGCGTCTCGGTCACTTTGCGTCTTCTGCTGAACGGGATCCTGCGTAAGGGTTGTGCTACAGGTTTGACACTGTCATTCTGGTGTAACTTTAGCTGATAGCCCTTAAGTTTGCGTGGGCGGCGCGGTGGTCTAGTGGTTAGCGCGTCGGACTTTCAACCTGAAGGTCGTTGGTTCGAGCCTGGTCTCTGCCGTCATGTTGTTTCCTTAGACAAGAAACTTTACTCCACACTGTCTCTCTCCACCCAGGTGTATAAATGGGTACCGGCGACAAAGTGCTGGGGGTAACCGTGCGATGGACTAGCATCTCATCCAGGGGGGAGTAGCAATATTCCTAGCTGCTTCATGCTACGGAAACCGGGTTAAGCTCCAGCTGTGTGGGCCATCGTGGCCCGAGTGCGACTTTACCTTAAGTTTGCTTAAACCTTCAAATACTTTGGGGAATCTGGCCCTAAGAGCAGCCTTTTTGTCTGCAGATTCAATAGTGTTAGAACTAGTGCCACAGTTGTTGACATTCATTCCGACTTTGAGGACCCCAAGCATCTCGGATGTTTTACGGCCTAGCAATGTTGCAGCATGCCCCGGGACTATGTAGAATTCTACATTTCTTGACAAACTTGTTTTGGGGAGATTTAGCCTAAAACTGCAACTTCCCTTTAGCTCTAGGGGCTCTGAGGATGCATATGTGTATATATTTCTGTTGCACTCAATTAGGGTAGTCTTCCCCCCCTGTGAGAGATTGAAACATATCTTCTGAGATTAGGTTACAGCTGGCACCTGAGTCAACTATTACATTAACTAGCTTATCATTTATGTACAGTTCTAGTGTCTCAGGGCCTTCATTAGTGTAGGCATACATAAAAAAACTCATCATCTGCTGGTTCATCAGAGTATTGATGCTGGGTGACTGCTCGCACTCTTTCCTGCCTTCCTCCTGTCCTGGATGGTAGCCGGGGTCTGCTCTGTCCAGGTGTGCGATTGGCGCTGCTGGGCTTGTCTTGCTTGTTTCGGCAACAGATGGCAAAATGACCAGTCCTGCCACATGTCTCACAAACATGGTCACGGTTGCAACGACGGTCTCTTGCCAAGTGACCTACTTTGTCACAGTTCCAACATCGCGCTTGGAATTTTGGTTGGGAGTTGAGATGTTTGTCAGATGTCTCCACTCGGTTAATTTGCTCTTCTTGCACAAGAATAAGGGCCTCCTTCTCATGGTATTGACTAGTTATGTCCAAAAGTTTTGCTAGGGTTAGATCGTCTGTGCGATATAACTTGGACTTTAGGTTTCTATCTTTGTTATGTGTGAGCAGTTGATCTCTTGTCATGTTGTCCTTCTCCTCTCCGTACTCACAATGCTCAGCCAAGCTGCTAAGTCTTGTGACAAAGTTATTGATTCTCTCACCTGGTGTGGGTTTCGCCGCGAGAAAGGTCTGTCTTGCCATCTGGATGTTCTTCTTCCATCGCTTTCTTGTAATCTTTGGAGTCGCCTTTCGTCTCTTCAGGAATGGTTCTAAAGATTTCTCTCACTCCGGCTCCTGCTAAATGCAAAAGAAGAGCTCGCTGTTGTGCTGGGTCTTTGACCCCTGATGTTGTGACAAATAGCTCGATTTCATCCTTCCAAATTTGCCAACGCTGCTTGAGAGTGGCTGCCAACGCTTGAAGGCCAGTTAAACCGCTTAAACAGACGGCCATGTTTCTTTGCTAAATTTATCCTCATCGCCAAATGTGATGGTTAAGGGAAACTGTCGAGAACTCACACAGAAATGCCACAAACACAAGCTGTTTTAATCTTCAAGATGGCAGGTCTTCCGAGAAGCACATGGTTATTTAGTCACATGACTAGAGCGCCACTTCCGATACACTACAAACTTCAGCCTCATTTCCACACAAAGACCAGGTTACTAAGTATAAACTGTAAAATGGCCGGTCGTCAATCTTATTCTTGTGCTTCCAACCTTTCACCTCAGTTTAGTTTATCATCAGCTTTCTGTTCAGAGTGACGCTGTTAGGCTCAGTATCTATATATATTAGAACGTTGTTTGTATCTTACATGTAAAATAACATAAATCGAATTGTATCATGCAGCAAGAATATCAAGCCACAAAAAGTTGCTAAAGTTTAGTTGTTGCGAACCCAAAGTTGAACTTATTTTAGCGTGAAGTGCCTGTTTCCAAATGCCAGCAAACATCCAGGAAATAACCATCTGTCCTTTACTGACTGCGCAAGTTTGGGCATTGGCTGGCGGAGGTCTATTAGGCTATTATAATATTAATAATGTCTTTATTATAGGATTAGATACAAAATTCCGGAATTTTTTTGAGAATTTTAGACATCGAAAAGAACTTTAGAAAATCTCGGGAATTTTAGACAATGAGTAAAATTTGGTAGAAGTTTAGATAAACATCAGCGTCCGGGTGACACTGACAATTTTACACAAGCAAAAACGCTACAGTGCAGTTAATCAGCGGTTTCCCACTCAAATTATGCTTTCCACATCTCTGTTCAGTCTGTTGGTAGCAAATATGGCTGATTCCAGTGAGCCATCTACCAGCTCACAGTCAGAATTTTCAAGAAGTTTCAAAATTTTTGAAGAATTTTAGAACTTTTTGAAAGAATTTTAGAGCTTCTTTGAAGAAATGCCGGAAAGAATTTTAGGCCATTTCTCGAGAATTTTGTATCTAAGCCTACTTTATTCAATCAATAAACAAGATTATGTAGTGTTTTGCAGAAAAGATCGGAGCAAAACGAACACTCAAAGAAAAAAGCTGAACGGGGCTGCAGCTTGTGTCAGTCTAAATTCATATTGGAAGTCACTGGACTCCCGATATAAGATTCTTCTAATTCTTCTAATTCATTCCAATTGGTATGGTTCAGGTTAATTTAGGTAGGTTTATTTTTAATTACTTAGAATGGTTGTGCCAGAGTTGAAAACATAAACACAATGGTTTACAGTGACGCCATGAATTGCCGCCAAAATCGCGTGAACGGGATGGGAAAGCCTGGACACTAGGCTGAAGTCCTGCCACTACCCACCCACAAACATACACATGTGAAATTACCTGGACTGGACTAGAGTATTTAATTGTATGTATTTAGTAATAAAATGATTTATTTTTTTTCAAAAAATATGAGAATGAACAGTATAGATACAGAAAATAGTACAGTTGTGGACTTACATTGGGGGTATCAAATGGTCTCTTAAAATTTTGCTTACAAAATGTGGCCTTTGCTTGATCTGCTCACAAAATTTAGACCAGTGCTCACTTGCTCATGCTTGCAAAATTTTTCAATTGCTCGCATGCTTGGATTCTCGTTAAAATTTGCTGATTGCTCGAAATTTGGTAGATTGTCTGTAGGTTTCTTGGTGCAGAAATAAATATTCTGTCAAGTGCCATCAAATATACTATTCAATTTACAGACAGCAATAGATCACAGGGTCTGAGTCTGTCTGGATGTCCACAAATTGAAAGGATGGGGCATATAAATTCTGATTTGAATAACGTGGAAAAGGCCCGGGGGAGAGGTGGCTCTCAGAAATGAAATTTGTCATTATAATGATACAAGCTAATACAGTATTGCAAATTTACGAAGTGCTCGCTGCTCGCCTGTTGTTTCTTCTAAAGTGCTTGCTGCTTGCAAGGGAAATTTGATGAATGCTAGTGCTCACATGCTCACAAATACCATTCAATACCCCTTACATTTGCCACTTGAGATGGAATGTGTGCTAAAAGCAACGAACAGGCGAACTTAAATCACTGAGGAATAAAATAAATTTCTTACAGAACAATTTGTCATTGCAGAAGAAAGCGGGAATAAGGGCGATCCAAAAGAAGTGTCACAAGACGTGCGAAAAGTCAGGGGTGAATCGGGGGCTCGATTTTTGGGAAAAGATATTATTTCGCCACAACAAGTGACAGGATTCGAAAGAGTCATTGACGCAGCACTAAGAATCTAAGAGCGACAATGACAATCAGAATAATCCAGATAAAGTTGAATCTTTGCATTCAAGGTTCCATGCAGTTTATTGCTTTATCAAGGAGGATTTTTCAGTTATCCCATGATGCCTAGAGCGTAATTATTAATCCTGATATGTCAACTTTCCTGCAATGGCAAGTACACGAGATGAAATTTTACTGATCTTCGCGAGACATTTTTTTCGTTTCCAACGCGATAAAAGGTAAATCAAATCGTTATTTGGTTTCTATGTACATTTAAAGTTTACTTACTAGATATCATTTGATCCGGGCCTGTTTGCCTATGAATCGCAATATTTTTGTCTTTGTTTCGAGTGGCATGCATGGCTGATCCGCTTCGTTTCTTTGTTGTGTTTTAACCCTTGATCTGTTTTGCCGTGTTTTGCTTTTAATCCTGGGGACTTAAGCATATAATTAAGCCTGATAGTGCCCGGAGAGTGACTCTTTTAAATGCAGTACAAGGTCCCCATAAGTCCCCACGTTTTGTAGGAATTTATGATCGTTGAATTTTGGTCAAAATCAGCGCCAAAATGTTGTTGCAATTCGCTTCAATCGCGTAGATTCTGTTTTGGTTTTTACAGTCGAAGGAAATATCGAATTTAGTGCAATTGCAGCTTCTTTTTATGAGTTTGGTCAAATCATATGACCGTTTCATACTTTCCTTCGGTTCGAAGCTAATAAATCACTTGATGTTCATGTTAATTTTTACAAGGGATATGGAAGATGGCAATATTTTTTCATCTACCGGAAATCCAGAAATCGAAGTCTTAATTGTCATCGATGCCTTTCAATTTGTCCGTGTTCAGAAATAGACAAAGTCGCCGCTCTCTTTACTTTTTGGGGAAGCAAACGTGTACTAAATACCGTTAGGAACCTACAACAAGCCAGATTGGATGATGTGATATATGTTTGACTGCTGAAATCTACGCAATGGACGATGTGCTCGTTTTGAGCAACTCCACGGCAAATGACTGGTCACGCAATTTTCAATTGATAATATAGTTCAATCGCGTTGCATCATGGGATACCTGAAAAATCCTCCTTTTTGTTTTATCACACCCTAGTCCTATCCCGCAACATTTGTAATTATTCTAGTGCACGCAAAACGAGTATTGACCTTATCGGTAGCCATGCTGAGGGAGGTTTGCGAGCATCTTGGGTTAAGCGTGGATCATACTGTATTATGGAGAGAAAGAAAACGCCAGGTTGTTGGGGAGTATCCATGTGCACGAAAGTGACAGCCGTAACGAACTATTATGAGTAATGCTGCAATATTTTCGCTAAAAAAAATTAATTGTCATAGAGTACAAAAGACCAAAGTGTGACGTCACTTAAACTTAAACTTGTGCAATTATGGGATTTGATGAGATATTCGGAAAGGGCATGACGAAAATTGTCTGCTTGCCAAACATTAGCATCCTACAGCAATAATTTGATGGTGAGTTACTGGCACTTCAGTATCAAATGCTTTGATGACTCCATACAAATGATACAAACCTGTTTCAGTATGGAGTCATCAGAGCATAAGAGTGACATTCATTCGCTCTGATCTCGATTAGAGTATTTTACATTTAGCTTTGCTGCTTATATTTTTTAGTGAAATACGTGACATTGTCCAAGATGCGCAAATTACGTGTGCGTTTGCTCGCGTGTTTTGTTTCTAGCGGGAAACATTTTTCAAGGAACAGAAGGACTGCTAGTTAACTATAGCATAGTCATTACAAAAAAGTGGTTATTTGTGTGTTTAACTCAGTACACGTATTATAGCCGCAATCTGGTTTTTGATTTTCTTAGGAGCCCATACCCAGTGGAGAGGGATAAGGGGGTGTGGTCTGGGGGTATAGCATTGCTGTTAGTGAACATTCTCTCACACTACGCGCTCAAGTTCTGCGCTCATTTGATCGCGCTCTGCGCTCCTAAGTTCGACTTGTGGTCAAGTCTAAAAAATGGCTTTTATTTTATTTACAACTAAGCAAATGTGAAACCCGTGCCAGGTGCAAAAATGCAAAGCAGTTTTGGTGAAATTAATTTGCACAAAGATCTGCATGACACTGGAGAAAATATCAGTTCATCAAACCTTGTCATTTAAACATAATTTTAAATTTTTACCCATCTCCAGGCTGTATATAATTCATTTGTTTTCTGTATTGCATGACAGATGGGACCTTTTAAAATATTGTATTACGTTACTGTGTTAGTGAAATGCTCAAGGTAAACATTATTTATATTCAAGGCCGAAACATAAGACGAAGTTTTGCTGGCTAAGACAAAAGCATTTGATGGATAATGTAAAGGAAAAAAAGCAATCAACTCAAACCGTACAGATTCAAATCAACGGAAACCAAGCAGATTGTTGAATAAGATTAGTCACAGCAAAGCTATTTGATGTTTGCAATGACCTTTACCCAACGGCTCTATTATATTACATTCAACTTCACACTAGACTATCTTATTACTGATTGTTTTTTTTTATAAAAGAAAAACAAAGGCGATTTACGTTTGATGGTTATAGCAAAGTACAGGTATACCACTGACGGCTGCGTAGCATAACACTTCGACAGAATCTTCCAGTTCAACTGTCTGACTTGATGCAAATTTCAAAATGGTGGACAGCGAAAGTATACTCACTTTAGGATTGTTTTGTTGGAAAAGTAAAAAAGATCCCAGAGAAATGAAATGGCAAAAATTGAAAAATATCCTTCAACGTGGCTCATGAGGTTTTCTGGTGAGATTTGATACGTGCCACAGGCATTTTTGGTTGGTTTGTTAGAGGTGCTGATGAGCACTTTTCAGGGAAGCCGCAGGTGCACTTCTTAAAATAGTCAGGAAAAAATTAAAACGGAGTTATTGAACTGTCTCTACACTCGTTGAACTAACGAGGCATTAAACGATTAGGATTTGTGCAAAAATGCTTAAAAAATTTCAATTAACCAACTCGGCAAAGTCGTGAATGTTGCCAATTTTGGAAGCTTTGTTGACGAAAAATTCCATTGATGGTTTAATATTTTTAATTTCTCCTAAACGAAATAATATTTCAGTAAATAAACCTCATTTTCATATGTGCAGTACTTAGGCCTACCAATATACAAAGTATGAGTGAAATTGAATTTTGAGCTGTGTCCGCGATATCGATGGTCCTTAGTGACATTCACTCTTAAAGTGTTTTTTCATGTTTGAAATATACAGTAAGCGTTCAAAACATTCCATAGGTATCACAACTTATCATTCAATTACCACAGAAAGTTTCCTCAGACTTAAATTATTACTCCCTACAAATAGCTCTGAGTAACTCCTTGGCAATAAAGATGGAGCTTTTCATTCAATTCAGTTTTGCAAGAGTGAAAATGTCAAAATGTGCAGCAATGGTGTGCTATATTTTAGTTAAATGAGCTAATAGTTAACAATGAGCTGTGCCCTAAAATTTTTTTTTGTATGGCTAAAATTAGACTGGGTGCCTTAAAATTGAGACTGGATAGCACAAGTGCTCCCAATGCCAAAAAAAAACTTTGAACCCTGACTTACATGTATTAAATGGATCCTAAATTGCTTTTTTTTATTAGTACCCATTCCTGAAATTTAGAAATTTTGTCGGCCACCATTTTTTGAAAGAGTTTTTCTATAATTTTATATCAAAGTTCTTACCAGCACAGTGGTTTCTCCTGATTCTAGATTGCTCTCGGCTGGTTTGCTCTTCTCCTTTCAACTCCGTTTTATAACCAAATAATCTCTCCTGAAAATACAAGCGATCAGTTCAACATTTTCAAGCTTAAATTGTGAATGGATTTAAGGTTATCTACAATGCTCATACCTTTGTTCCCAAACAATTAGACCACATGTAACTTTATACTTGATCATTAATTTTCTTTTTATGTGGGAGGAGTGTGTGAAAGCATGAAGCCCTCCCCTCATCATTATACCTCAAAGGACAGTGCAGCTTCGAGATACTATTAAACCATGTGCATATTATGTTTAAACATGTACATGTATGCACAATAGTCCAGTTTCAAATTCGCTATGACTGCTGAATTCAAACACCAATAACACATTGTTACAGGGTTAGACTCGACCTGATGTAAAATATTCACAAATGCCGGCAGAAGGTGCGTGAAATTTGAAAATTAAACAATAGACAGAGCTCTGAACAGGTCGTCTTCTCACCTGTATTTGTGAATATTTTACATCAGGTCGAGTCTAACCCTGTATCAATGTGTCATTGGTGTTTGAATTCAGCGGTCATAGCTAATTCGAAACTGGACTATTGTCCAGACATGTTTAAATGTGTGCATGTCATGCAATACCAGAAATTCGACTCATTTCATTCACACAATACTTTGTGCCTGCAGTTACTTTGAATCTAGAGAGCATGCTCGATGGTGTTAAATTGCTAAACAACGTGGTGTAAGTGGATTACAAGGCACAAAATGACCTTTCTTCTGGAGATGTAATTTCTGCATTGAAAGATAAAAAAAAGCTAAACCTGGGTCTAAACTTTATCAAGTCAAAAGACTTATCAGCAAGTGAAAATTTTAATTAAATGCAGAATATTTAATACCCACACTTCCCCTGTTGTAACTTTCCTTATGTAAGGGATAAACACCGAGAACGGAGGTATTAATCCATATACATACGGCCCGAGGGATATATATACATACATACATACATACATACATACATACTTTATTACCACGTCCCCAAAGGGGATTTTCAGAGGCAATGATAAAATGATAAAATACAATGATAAAATACAATGATAAAATACAATACAAAATACTATAAAATTCTAACCACATAGAATTGTAAAAATTATTTAAAAGCTGAGATTTAAGGCGACGTTTAAAATCGATAACCGATTCGCAAAGTTTAAAATCGTTCGATAGAGTATTCCATAAAGTGACTGCCCTATAATAAAATGTTCTTTGGCCGCTGGTAGTTCTAAAACGAGGTATGTTGAGCATTTGAGAGTTTCTAGTTCTACGGTTTATGACGTCACATCGTCTAATGAACTGTGCTGTCAAATATGCGGGGGCACGTCCCGTCATGCACTTAAATGACATTATGGCATCTCGGTAATAGAGTTGCTTTTTTATCGGCAACCAACGCAATTCCTTCAAAATTGGAGATACGTGATCGTATTTCCTTCTTCCACTCACTATGCGACAGGCGAAGTTCTGAATCGCCTGTAACTTGCTTAAGTTTGTTTCAGAGGTATTACTCCAGACAGTGGAGCAATAAAACAATTTACTGAATACTAATGCATTAATAATGATAATTAGAGATTGCTTGTCAAAGGAGTGCTTAACACTGTTAATCTGAGCAAGACGTGACATACATGAAGAAACAGTTTCTAGGACATGGTCATTAAAAGTTAGATTTGGGTCCAAGATGACACCTAAGTCTTTAGCAGTTGTTGAAGGTGCAAGGTCCTTCCCGAGGAGGGACAGTTTAAAATTATTATTATTTACTGTTGCAATATTTTGTCTGCTTCCAAAGATCATTAACTTCGTCTTGTCTGGGTTTAAAAGCAGCTGGTTGGCAAAACACCAGTTCCGTATTTTAAGAAGATCATGATTTATTTTATTTCTAACTTCTCTCTCTTCTTGGGGCATAAAGGATAATAGGAGTTTCGTATCGTCGACATAGCATTGTGGGAAACAGTGCTGCAGTACCGATGGTAGGTCGTTAACATAAATACTAAACAAGAGCGGACCAAGGATACTGCCTTGAGGAACACCGCTGGTTACTTGCATGCGATCTGACAGAGTAGTATTAATGCGCACAACCTGATATCGCGAAGACAAATAGCTCCGGAACCATTGTATAACAGTGGTAGAGGCACCAACATCCTGGAGTTTGAACAATAAGGTGTCATGGTGCAAGCTATCAAAGGCCTTACTCATATCAAGAAGGACTATTGCAGTTAACTGCTTGTCGTCAATAGCGCGTAATATCAGATCGGTAGTATGGATCAGTGTGGTCTCAGTTGAGTGGTATTGTTTATTGCCACTTTGTTTTGTCGTCAAGCGTTCCTCTGAGACTAGATAAGAGATAAATTGGTTGTGAGCCGCTCTTTCGCAGATTTTTGACAATACCGGCAAAAGTGAAATAGGCCTATTATTGTTGGGTACCTCGTGATCACCACTTTTCAGAATGGGTGTCACCTCAGCTAACTTCCACGTGTCTGGGAATGTATTGGTGGTGAAGGAGGTGTTGATGATGGAGGTGATAGAAGGTAAAATTAAAGAGAGACAATCTTTAATTACTCGTACCCGTATTTTATCAATGCCAGGTGCCTTGTGTGTTGCCATTGATTTAACGATTGCTTCTATTTGTTTGCATTCCAGTGTTAAAGGTGAATTGTTCTGAGGTCGCATATGTTCTCGGGATGAAGGTGGTATTGTTGAGTTCATAGTTAAATTTTGACGCCAAATCACTGATCTTATTGACGGTGTTACAGCCGACATTTGCAAAGAAAGAATTGAATTCATTAGCCACAGCTTTCTCGTCTTTGCTGTAGATTCTCTGTGTTTGCGATTTATTGGGAATACATGAGCGAATTGTTTTCCAGATAGAATTTGTGTTGTTTTTATTGTTTTTGATCTGTTCCATAACAAATTCTCTTTCTGCAATTCTAATTTCTTGTTTTACCTCGCGTTTAAAATTTTTATAGGCGGACCAGGCCAAGGGATCATTAGTTTTCCGGGCAATTTTTCTCCATTCTTCCCTCGTTTTCATCAGTTGTCTGATCTCGTCTGTCACATAAGGGAGTGGTCTACCACGTATTTTGATCGTTTTCACGGGTGCATGTTTATCCAAGATATCGCTGAATAAACTATTAAACGCAAACAATTTATCGTTAACATCATCAAACACGTCTAAAATTGACCATGGTACTTGTTCAACGTCAGCATAGAATTTATCTGGTTTATAACGTTTAAAGCTCCTGGTGGTAATAAAAACTGGCTTAGTTCGTTGTTTCTTTAGCCGGAGTGTGGCAATTAATACTGGATTAATACCGATATGGATATATATGGATATATACCGACATTCGAGGTGTTTATCTGACTTATTTCATGATATTATTCATGAGGTATCTTTCAAATAAATCCCTCCTCCAAGAGAACAAAAGCTGGCCAATTAGTCAATTCACATCTGCGTCAGATCGAACCGCCAACAATGAAAGAGATTTGATGTGCGAAATTTCACAAGACCATGAGAAACTACCGTTACATGATACCTTGGGATTAGCCGTCTAAAAACAATGCCACATTCGTAATAATGCTTTACCCAACGGATTTGAATAACAGTTCACTCTGTTTAAAATATTCATTTGCACGTACTGGTTGCAATGATGGAAGACTGTACGGAAAGCGATGAGGACATTTTTTTACGCAAAATAGCTTTTCGCAAGATAGTTTACTCCCAAAATTTAGTATCGGTTCAGTTTTAGACGGGATACTAGACATAGATGAAATAGGAACTGAGCAGAACATCAACGTGGGACCGTCCGAGCAATCGAAAGGCACAAAAGTACACAGGCAGATTTCTATCGTAGACGATGGCGAACTTGAAAAGAGGAAGGAATCTCGAATACCGCCAAATACAAGAATAAACACATCGTGGGCAGTCCCACTTGGTCTGAATGGGCAGAGGAACAAAAGAAATTATCTCAAGCAAAGGCGAAAGCGGAGCTAGATATCGCAAAGTCTCTCCTGAAGTAAAGTGAAGTAGTTGATTTATTGTATTGTATCAAATTAAGATATTAAGTTCATCCAGAGGAACGATTTGATTCTGTGAAGTAGGCTCACTTAATAGCGTATGAAGTGGATTTAAAATTGAAAGTCGGTGGAGGGCAGTGATGAAGTAGCAGATAAGAGCGGGACCGATAAATTGAAATTATGACTATTAATGAGGGATTTATACAGATAAATCCCTGCAACGAGGGATTTATCTGTATAAATCCCTCATTATATTCATAATTTCAATTCATTAGCTCCGCTCTTCCCAGCTACTTTATCAAGCCCTCCCTGGACTTTCAATTAGTTTACTTATAATATAGAGGGCAAAATTACTGAATGCTGATTGGCTGACGAAGAGGGCATTTTTTCTTAATTGAGGGCAAAATTACTCGCTCCTGATTGGTCGAGCATCAAATTTTCTCACTTGTGATTGGTTGAGCGCGTCGTCGTTGCATTCAGTTCGCTCGGCGGGATTTTGAAGAAAATTTACAAACGCAGCGCTCGCATGTTTCGCCGAAGATTTTGTTATAAAAAAGGAATGAAATCGGAAGATACCTAAGAAAGGAATTCTACAGTTGAATTACAGCATTTTACGCCAAACAGGAAGCGATTATTTGTGTCAAATCTTGGATTAACTAGACGCCTGCAGGCCAGTTTGCGACGTTGAAGATCTAGAAGAAATTCATTCATGGCGACAAAAGCTGGTTTTAAAGTTCCATCACTTCATTGAAAAAATGCGGATTTCTGCGGACCTAAAGAAAAGAACTTTGACATATTTTGCTGAAAGGAAAAAATATACGTTTAACTGGAGAACGAATAAGGCTAAAAGACGTGAAAGAAAGCAATTAAATCGCCAAACGTGCAAGGAAGTTTGAACTCTCGCCATTTGTTGTTGTTATCAAAGCGGCAAAAACTTCAAAACACAGGTACGCTAAAATAAAACTTGCTTTGTTTTTGTCGTAAAGTGTCTATGTTTTCTAGATGTACATAGCAGACAAATGTATCTTTGACCGAATAGAAATTTATTTAACCACAGTGAGTTGAAAAGTTTTTCTTGTCAGTTTGCGAGAGAGTATTTTCACTTCGGTTGGTTTGAAGTCTGAGTGACTCTAAAAAAGTCTGAAACGTTTCCCTATAATTTTGCCCTCTATATTATAAACAAGTAATCGCATGGGCCCGAGTAAAATTAAGGATTAATATCACTTGTGTTTTCAGAAGCTGTAGAAATTGCAAAACACGCGTGATATTAATCCTTAATTTTACTCGGGCCCATGCGATTACATATACTAATTACCTTGGTTGTAAGTTAAATAAAGGTTCTTGAATAACAAAAGAAAATGTGTGAATCATGAAATAAATACTTTTTAAACTTCTGTTAGGTTTATGGAAAGCGGCTCTTTACATAAAACTGCCTGGTTTCATATGTTTAAATTATAAATGGTTACCAAAACATCCAAGCAAGAGACAAAAATAAATGGTCCAACTTTTTTCCATTTCTGATGCAGTTTTTGTCAACATCTTGGTAGTGAGCTAGAAAGGATAAACAAAATATTGAATTTCAAATCTACGAATTTGTCCGAGGTTTTTGAATGATTTACAGGATATTTCATGTTGGTTCTGAAAATTTAATTCATAATGAAGCTATCAACATCAGGTAAGATGACTGTGTGTAAGATTTGAGGTCCAAAATGGAGGTTTTTGTGAGTAATATTTAGGAAAATTTGAGAAGACATGAGATGTTCAGAGACTGGGGCTAATTTTGCATCTCGATTTGTATGAACTTAATTTTTTGTAAGCTACCCAGCAAATCATATTGTTATAATGTTGAAACAGTTAGCATTCTGTTAAGATTGGGGGAAAATGATTGTCAACACTGACAGGCAAGCTATTTGAAAATTTATTTTCAACCCCATGCATTCCTCTGTAAGGTAGTGCCTGCGGCATTGTGTTACTAGTGTATGTGCATGCATGTTTTTTCTTGTTGTACGAACATTTGGTTGTTATTAAAGCTGTTAGAGTTCCTTCGTTGTGACGTTCCTGTCTCTTCAATACTGGCGTGGTGTCAGCGACTACTTATCCATGTCCCGAGCGCCCAAGAGCCGTCTCGCTGATCCAAGCAACAACGAGTCTACCTATTCTATGGTCGAGTGTACTCTGAACAGTCATCTCAACTTAAGGAAAGTATCACTTCACTGTTCCTTTATATTGCTACAGCATGAATTCAAATAGAGCTCCTAAACAATGGTCCCTCACAAAGAGCAAATCTATCACAACATTCGAAGCTTGGAGGCAGAATCTTCAGTATTCCCTCTCCCTGGACGCTATTTTCGCACCCTATTTAGCGGACAATTTTACATGGCAGAAAAAGTCTCCAACTGCCCCCCATAGAGGACTCACTCCTGATGGGGAAGACGTCCCAACTACTTGCCGATCTACTGCCTTTCAGAAAAACTTACATCTCGAACTCGTGTTAGGACAAATCGCAAACTTTTGCCCTATTATTCTACATCCATCAACTCCTTTTGGCAAGCAATAAGGGCCCACTATGGCTTCCAGTCTACTGGTGCACACTTCCTAGATTTCTCCAACATAAAGCTCTAAGTTGATGAACGCCCTGAAGACTTATTCCAGCGGTTAATTTCCTTCACCAAAGATAATCTGCTTGTTGCCAATAGCTACATAACCCACCATGGCGAAACCGTTTCAGTTGATGAGGAACTGACCCTTACGCTTGAAAATGTGGTGGTTTTAACATGGTTAAGACTCATCCATACGAAGCTACCTGGTCTTGTAAAGCAGCATTACGGCACAGAGTTAAGAGACAGGACACTAGCTTCTTTGAAACCTGAAATCTCACAGGTGCATGATTCCCTCCTCGAAGAGATCCGCACTTCTGCTGACACCAAAGTACTACGTACCACTGCTTCGAGGTTCAGATAGCCTCTACCTCGCCCTTCTTACAAACCATCTCCCCAACCATGGCCTGCAAACAAGCGACCAAAGTCCTGTCCATTATGTAAACAAGCAGGTCGCAATGACCAACACTTTCTAGGCGCTTGCTCGTATTTACCCCCGGAAGACCATTCTTACCTGTCTCGATCTCGCCTTACGTCTACCCTTGACAACGAGGAACCTGACTACACAGATTATGCGCCCTCACCCTTCCTCAACGAAGATGACCCTCCACCACGTACCTCAGCTCATTCAGTCTCGCGTCGCGTCAGTACTAAACAGTCACCCCACTTCAAGGCTTTCTACAAGCATCATCCGTTACGACACCCTCACACAGGCGCAGAGACTAGTATGATCAAATCTTCCGTGGCCCGTTCTATATCGGTGCAACCATTGTTAAGTCCTCCCAACAAGCACTGCAAGCCAACGGTATGACTCCCTTAGCTGTAGTTGGCGAGACTCGCCTCATCTTATCTCGAACAGACAAACAACTCGCTCTTGATGCCTTTGTTGTTGATGACTTCGCTGGCACACCCTTTCTCATTACCAACATCACCGTGCGCCCTGCAAAGTGCCAAGTACGTATTCAAGACTCAGAAGTCATCCACTAGCTCCCATGCTGTGCAGCGCGCGCAAAGTTACATCCTATGCGCTTCCTCATCCGCGACTGTTGTTTGGCCTGGTGAGTACGTGGAGCTGGACATCCCCTCCAACCTAGGAGAAGATTGTGTACTTGCTCTCCAACCACGTGCAGACACCCCCATATCAAAGCATACCAAACCTACCTGCATTTGGCCCGAGCCCCAAATCCTGGAAGCAGTCGGAACCGAAATCCGTTTAGTCAACACGTCTGACGAACCAAAAGCCATCGGCCGCCATGAACACCTCAGCCAGGTTCTAGCTACCGCAGTCATACTGTCACTGACCACCACCTTAGCACCCACCAATCAGACACAACCTGCACAGCCCAAGAGTTCCCAACCCTTCTCGCCTACCATGTCCGTAGACCCTGACAACTTACTGCCAGAAAGATATCCACTTCAAGTTTCGACAGCTGTTGCAGACAAACGACAGCGTCTTTGATCCTGACATAACTGGTTATAATGGCTCGGCTGGCCCCATTCAAGGAACAGTGACTGTTGGTCCTGTACAGCCCCCTCAACGGAAAGGACGCGTTCCTCAGTACTCTCACAACCAACTCTTAGAGCTACAAGCCAAGTTTGACCAGCTCAAACAAGCCAAGGTCTTCCGTCGCCCAGAGGACCTCGGCATAACTGTCGAATACCTTAACCCTTCATTCCTTGTCAAAAAGCCGTCTGGTGGTTACCGAATCGTAACTGCATTTGCCGACGTTGCACGGTACAGTAAAGCTCAACCATCACTAATGCCAGACGTTGACACAACCTTGCGCACCATCACTCCCTGGCACTACAGTGTACATGATCAAAACCGATCTCACTCGAGCATTCTATCAGATCCCTCTCTCTCAGTCTTCTCTGAAGTATTGTCGTGTAGCCACACCCTTCAAAGGAATCCGGGTATACATAAGATCAGCAATGGGGATGCCTGGCTCAGAGACCACCCTTGAAGAAATGATGTGTCGCATTCTGGGAGACTTGATTCAAGAAGGCTGCGTGGCTAAACTTGCTGACAACCTCTTCTGCGGCGGCGATATGACTGAAGCACTCCTGATCAACTGGAGATGGTACTTGAGGCCCCCGATCACTGTAACCTTCGTCTGTCTCCTACGAAGATCATCATTTGTCCAATGTCTACCACCATCCTTGGCTGGATATGGTTTCAAGGCAGACTATCAGCCAGCCCTCATCGCATCGTCGTCTTGGCATCATGTCCTCCTCCCCAAAGCGTGAAAGGCCTGCGGCCTTTTATCGGTGCCTATAAAGTCCTCAGTTGCATGCTGCCTAACTGTTCAGAGGTAATTGATCCCCTCGAGTACGCCCTCACCGACCTTCAGTCTACCGACAAACTACTCTGAGATGAGAACCTAACCTTCAGGTTCAAGACTGCACAGGAGTCCCTATCTAAACACAAATCTATAGTTCTCCCTCGCCCATCAGATACCCTTTGGAAGGTCACTGATGGATCCGTCACCAAGAGAGGCCTCGGTGCTACATTGTACGTCTCTTGTGCCAATCACCTTCACCTAGCTGGCTTCTACAGTGCCAAACTTCGCAAACACCAGTGACTTGGTTCCCCTGCAAAGTTGAAGCACTATGCATTGCTGCCACCATCATGCACTCCTCTCCTTTCATCATTCAGTCGCAGCAGCCCACATCTGTATTAACCGATAGTAAACCCTGCATCCAGGCAATCAACAAACTTTGCCAAGGCAAATTCTCGGCAAGCCCTCGGGTGACTTCCTTTCTAACAACTGTCAGCCATTACCAAGTCAGTCTACAACACTTGGCTGGAAAGGCTGTCTGACTTCACCAGCCTAAACACGCCTAACTGCAGCGAGCCCAATTGCCAGATCTGCAACTTTGTCCACGAAATGGAGGACTGTTGTGCGAAGCGTCTCGATCCAGGACATCCTCGACAATAAGTTTAACCTCCTGTTTACTACCTGATCAGCCTGGTTGCAGATCCAAAACAATTGTCCTGATCTTCACAGAGTTCACGCCCATCTTAAACAAGGCACTCACCCGTCGAAGAAACTAACATTCGTGACATTATGTGCTATTTCAGCTCCACCTCCATTGCTAGAGACGGCATTCTCGTAGTCAAACACTCTCAACCATTTCTTCCAGTTACCGAAGCAATCGTCGTTCCCCGGTCCATTCTGGATGGCCTCCTTACCGCCCTCCACATTAAGCTCAACCATCCATCCTGCCACCAATTCCAAATGGTGCTTCAACGTTAGTTCTTTGCTCTACACATGAACAACGCCATTTCCCACGTGACATCTGCTTGTCACACATGTGCCTCCCTACTGTTGTTTCCGAAATCATTGGTCTCTCAATCTTCTGACGACCCCCTGAAGTCGAAGATGTCTCCTTTGCCGCGGACGTAAATCCATGTACAACAACGACTCACTCAAACACTTTAACGTCACAACCGAGGCAGGTCACGTTAAGAACAAGAACAAGAACCCCATTGCCAAGAAGGCTGTCCACGAGCTTGAAGAAGAACTCATTCGCCAAGAACCTGGTGGACAACCAGTAAGCAAGGTTGGCCTCTCTCGCCACCCCATGCCTTAATTCCCATCTTCGTCTCCCTGGTCTATCATCTCACGAGTTGTGGATTCGACGCAACCAATTCACTCATGAACAGTTGCCATTGTCCGATTACCAACTCATACTCAACAAACACGAACATTGTGCCATTAACCACGCCTTTGGCGAGAAGTCCAAGAACCCCCGTGGTCTTGTCCCAAACACGCATCCACTACTAGTCGGAGATATTGTCTACCTCGTCTCGGACAAGGACAAGTCCCGTGCTAGTGATTGCTATATTGTCGTTTCCATCGACCCCCCTTCGTGTTTCATGAAGAAGTTTAGTGGCTCACAACTCAGAGCCACTTCCTACAAAGTCAAGTTGTCTGAGTGCTATGCTGTGCCTCCCTCTGTTATAGTGTCCAACCACCACGGTCATCCCGCCACTCAAGACAAGTACAACGAGCCTTTTCCTGTAACCCCTGCAGTGCCTCCAGCACCAGTACACCCAGGGCTACCCCTCCTGCGCCGCCTGAGCTTATCACCGTGTCATCTGACAAGGAGTAATCCACTTCCTTCACCAGTGATGACTCTACACCTGATGCCCCCATTCAGATACTGATATATGGCACAGCAAAAAAGAATGATGGCTTGTCAAGAAGAGTGCCCTTGGGGTTCAGATTTAGATAACATTGTTGATGTGAGGAAATTTTTGTGTCAATATCTCAGGCAAAACACGCACTATCCTTCATTGTAGAAAATAATTTTTTTGGGCCTTTTTTGGCATTTAAACATTTCCTTGACCTTTAGATAAAGACAGCTGACATAATTACTCATGCGCGAAGCGGCATGAGGTAAGGTTTTGGCTCCGTTTTTCTTGTTATTTTTATTTTTTTGTGTCACGATTTTGCATGCAAATTTATGCACGCATATTTTAAATTGTGCACTTCCGGTTCATAGCTTTGCCATTTACACTTCCTGTTTAGTGACTTCCGGCTACTCTCACTTCCGGTAAAACAACGTTACTTAAGTGTCACGACAGTGTCTACTACAACCCTACTTACGTTACTAATGTTCACGTTAGGTATATATAAGACTTATAAGAATCACTGGCTTCATTGTGGTACAACCTTCATTGACAAAACATTCAACAGTAAGCAAAGTGGTTTGCAGGAACGATGACTGAATGAAAGGAGTAACTCTTCTCCATGTCGGACATCTTATCATGTGTTAAATATATCATAAAACTTTATTACGCATGCGCATGAGTATAGGCTGCTTGAAGCCTCTTGTTATCTTTTTTTTGTTCATTTGGCCACGATAAAGCCACTATTTCATAAACAGCTGTTGGTAAAGTTTATTCCCACCAGTAAACTTTACTCCTCTGGACAGCCATAAAATTATTAATACAGTGTTCTGATTGGTCAATAGTCAGTAAATTTTACCCTCCTTAGTAAAGATTTTTAGTGCGTAATGTTTTTGACAAGTAAACAATGTTTTCAATAAGTGTTTCTGATGGCTATTGAAAGATTTGAAGCTTCTACTTAAAGCTCTTCGAGCCTTTTCAATCTCGGCCTCACATATTTTATAAAGTCAGAAACCGGACATCCAGAGAAAAACGCTAGTCTCAACTCGCTGTCACCTCAAATTTACCATTTATCTCTGACTTGTTTCGGCAATGACGCACAGGAGCTAAGTAAAGCTATTGAGAGTGACTGACACTCATTCTAATAACTTTTTTCAATCACTTTATATATATTTCATTATTTGAAATATAACACCTCTGGCACAGGGACAATAACATCTGTGAATGTCCTTGCCAATTTCATCATTTCATCATTACAGCAGGAAATAAGAATCACAAATCATTGCTTTAACTTCTACTATTGTCCATAAATTTTTTAGTAAACAAATCTGACATTATATATAGCCAACTTTTAGAGTGGATTTGAAATAAGTAACAGGTATGTCATGAAATTCTTAAGAAAACTTCCAATTACAATAGTCCATTTTACAGTTGTGTGCTTGGTGACCTTGCCTTTGAGTGGAAGTGAGGCTGGAGGTGACCTTGCTTTGATACAAACCTTTCTGCCTTTCATATGTTAATAATGCTGTTCTCATGCTAACTAGGTAAATTTACATCTGAAAAGCTCCAAGATCTGTATCATAACAAGGTCAACTTCACCCTCGCTTCCACTCAAAGGCCAGGACACTAAGAAGATAACTGTAAAAATAATGGTCTATTCTTGTTTTAGGAAAATGTTATAAGGAGCATGAAATTCCAGTATTCTTTACCAAATTTCATCATCATAAAATAATTATATTCTATGCCTGCTTGTAAGTTATTAGAATTTCCCTGAGAGGCAATTTTTAATTAGTGTGAAACCCCTAAAACCATAGCCTGTGTACAGACGTATCTGATTTCCTTACTCTTGCACGAAAAACGGATGTCTGCTAAACACCATTTCAAATTGTGTTCACATATCCTGCTGTTCTTGATTAAAATATTCCATAAATTATCTCGACCAACTCGTGCTGTGAAATAATCTTCACCTAATGTCTCGCCAGGATCTCTCACTGTCATAAAGTTTTGAAGATTCATTCCCTAGCTCTTTTCCCAGGCTTTTTTTAGGCTCAGTGGTACAGAAATTTCTAATTTGTCACAAAAGTGGGACCTGCAAAATTCCGTTTTCAGCGAATGTCTTTCTTCGCGGGGGGATTTTACATTGGATCTATAAGAAAATAATGTTTTCTTGTGGCTGTGCCTAAATATGGGACTGGGACACGGGGACGGGGACACTGGGACACGGGGACGCGTGTACAGGGACTTGGGACTCAGGGACGTGAGACGAGGGACTCGGGGACGTGAAGTATGGAACGCGGGGGCGTTAAGTATGGGACGCGGGGACGTGAAGTACGGGACGCGGGGACGTGAAGTATAGGACGCGGGGACGCAGGAACGCGAACAAGAATTGTTTCAGTTCCTGCAAAAGTCGGAGGTAAATGCGAATCGTCACTTTCTTCGTGAAAATGTGTATTAAGTATCTTCTATTTTTGAACGCACCCCACCTTTCCCTGCTGTGGCCTCTAAAGTTTCAGAGAAAATACCTTTAAGCGACGAGTGGTAGTAGTATCCGCTCTCTCCCAGGTTTTAAACTTGCTCTGTTCTTTTGCAACATCCTATTAAATTGTATCTTTAGCTTTGTAATTAGTGCTTTGTTCGTGTAAAAGTCTGAGAATTCTGGAGAGAACACCCCCGGGGATTTGCCATATTTTCTTCACTTGGCGTCCTATTTCCCACCCCCGGGCACAAAGAAATGGGTAATTCCCCACCCCCGGGACACTCAACAGCAAGCTGCACTGTTTCTCAAGAAGACAGAAATATTTATTAATATATAAATCCACCGAACAATTAACAAAATAGACATGGACTGGACTAGACTAGTATGGCTACAAAGATCAGGAAGCATCTCTCCCATTGTTTTACTTCCTTGCTCACGTTTCTTTGGCTTTCATCGCTCCTCTCTTGCGGTTGTTTCGTGTACTGAGGATGCGTTCTTCCCAACACTTCACGTTATCCACTGACAGGCAACACTCCTTAGCAAGGTTTCTCATTCTACCATCCATGAGTTCTTCGCTTTTCACGGCATCACTGATTTCCCAGCAAAGAAGTCTGCTTGTTGAGTCATGTCGTCCGCCACGTGCTTCGACGGAATTTTCGCCCCATAATTCCTTGCGCACCTAGATTATCCCCACCCCCTACCCCCGGGACAAGACTACTTGCAAAATTCCCTACCCCCGGGCCACAAGGTCCGACTTTGTCCCGGGGGTTGCCTGGGGGGGGGATGGTAACTGTAGGAATTGAACCATGCATTATCTATTGTTCAGGAACATTATGCTGCAATTCAGTAATCTTGAGAGCACACTGTACAGCAAACTGAAGAGTTGCTATAAATTTCTATTCCCAATTATTACTTAGACAAAGTTCACCTGAATGCGAATGCCGGGGATCAGAACACTTTGTGTCTAAAATGTATCGACATTCTTCTGTTACATAATATTTATCCACAATATCATATTAAACGGCCCTCGTCTCACTTCGCTTTCGGCTGTTTCGGGTTCTTCGATCGTATAAAATCTTACATTACATGAAATTTGCAGCAGCTGAACAGTTTTGGAAACGAAAAACAAATAAAATTTCTTAAACACAAATTATTTTGAGGCCATGAAAGACATTATTCAAATAATAATCGTAGAATTCACCAGACTAGCGTGGAGACGGCTGCTCGAAGGTCAAAAGGCCCGCTGTTCGCGTGTTTCGCATAATCCTTGCGTTTAGTTAGGTATTAGTTTAATCAAGGACCAATGAAACAACCTTTCTATAAGTATTCTTTATTGTGACCAATGGTAAGGTACAATATATCGTGCTATCCCAATTTCTTCTCGCAACACGCGGGAGAATTCGAAATGTCCTCCGCCATCTTAGCTGGTTAATCGACAACTGATCAAAATTTTCTAAAGGAAGGTCTCCTTTTATACCGCGCCCCCGCGTTTAATACACATTTTAACGAAAAAAGTGACGATTCACATTTATCTCCGACTTTTACAGGAACTGAAACAAGTCTTGTTCGCCTCCCCGCGTCCCGTATTTCGCGTCCCCGCGTCCCATACTTCACGTCCCCGCGTCCCGTACTTCACGTCCCCGAGTCCCTCGTCTCGCGTCCCCCAGTCCCAAGTCCCTGTACACGCGTCCCAGTGTCCCCGTCCCCATGTCCCAGTCCCATTTTTAGGCACAGCCTTTTCTTGTAGTGATTCTATAGTCCACTTATTAATAGCCCCTTTGTCCTTCTATTCTCAGAACTACCTAGATTTATGTTCTTTGAGCTAGAGTAGATTGTTTTTTGATGGCATTATAGTATCAAACACTGATGATATGAATTCACTGTGCCAGTTATACTGCATTGTATTAATAAATAAATGGTCTGTAACATCTGGCACTGATTACACCCGCAAATTTTTGGTCAATGGACCATTGGAAGTTCAAAACATGTTAATCCAAAATAATTCATTTCACAGGTGAAGTTGATGATCTAGCACAATTATTCCTGAACGGTGTTGTTCTTATTTCATTTGACTTGCTTTGAAGCCTTACAATCATATACAATCATTACTGGTAATTTAAAAGTTGCCCTTCAGTGTTTCGCATATTGAGAGAGGATTAGCGATAACAACAAATCATTTTGTAAGCTTCACAGTCAAATAAATGGTTTGTAATAGGAGACGTCTGCCCGCAGGCTACAGTCAGTCCTGCCTTGAAGGCTTTGGAACTGTTCTCGTAAAAAAAATTCCTCCTCGATTTTTCATAAGTAATTGAATAGTCAATTAGTCGATGTAGAAGTCCAGCGCAAGGTTCACAGATATACAGCATCATAGAGTGTACAGCAAACTCTAGTGAAAGGTTTTCTTCGTCAACTTTCAATTCACTGCGACCTTGAACAAGATTTCTGTCACTATACATCATGATAGGCGAGAAACACAGCACACAATCACCCATGTTTAGTTGACATATTTAGATCTGTTGTGGAAACCCCTGCATGAATTTTTATGCAGCATAAATTATTTCGGCATTTCAGAGCTGTTTCTAACAATGCCTGTTGTCAAGCGTCCAATCAGGGCGTGGTCCACAGATCCTTGAGAAACAGCAAGATATGTGAACACAATTCGAAACAGCATTTCACAGACATCTGTTTTCCGCGGGGAGCAACAAAATCGGATACCTCTGTACGCAGGCTACTAAAACCAGTGTAAAATCCCCAGACCCCTTGCCTGTAGGGGGCCTCCGGCCCCCAGTGCTGTCTAATTCAATTTATTCTCCTCCTACTTAAAATTTTTTTGACAACCCTGCATACATCTTGGGGAATAATCAGCTGCTGACAAGCACAAGATTTACATGTTATGAAAACAACACTGATATTTTGAATCTTGCTCAGTTTGCAATTACCACCGATATTAACATCACATCTTGAATCTTTAAAGTATTTTGTGGCTTGATCAAAATTTAAAATCGCTTGTTAAAGAAAAAGTAAATCAAACTGACAAATAACACACAACTTTATTGATACATGGGCATTCCATCAATCCAATCTTATTTTCTTTGTTCAGAAAAATCGTAATTGTCCATCACTAAACCAAACAGTATTTTAAAAACAAACTTTCCAAGAGTTCTTAATTCGTAATTCTCGCTGAAGTAAACACGCGGCCTTGAATATCTTTTAATTCTTGAGTCATCGAGATTTCAAGCTACAACTGTGGACAAAATAGCTTGGGACACTTAATAAAATACTACACAATGACAATTTTTTTTTTAAGAGAGAAACTATCGTTCCATTACCTGGTCCCCCCTTCCCCCCAATACAAAGTTGAGACATTGTGGCTTGGTTATCTGCATAAAACTCAACATTGTATCGGGGGTGGGGAGGGGGAGGTAACGACAAAGACAATTTGTGGGGGAAAAGGTGAAGTGTCCCAAGACTTATGACCAAGGTAGATCTGTGGGAAAATGGACGCTATCGCTAAAACCTTTTAGTTTTACAAAATAATGTCTTATTGCTGGCTTCACAATTACTGCCCATGTAAGATACTTAACTTTACGAATCTTGCTCATTTTGCAATAACCAAATATTTTTTGTTTGAAAAATCACAATTGCTTCGCTGTCAATCTAAGCTGTTGTTATCAAAATTTCAAGTATTTACTATAGCATAAAATTATACATGAACAGTAAAATTATTTCACTGAAAAAACGAAGACCACAATACAAATTTATACATATTTTTCTTGATAAAACAATCTTTGTTCAAATTATAATAATTCATATTTCTGCTCAAAGAATGCTTTCTTTTTCTGGATAGGGTGAGTACATGTGTTCTGTCATGCACACTCACAGGCAGCCCAAGCTCACTATCAGATAACCAGGATGTGACCCTTGCTTTATGAGCGGTATTGTATTACAAAGATTCGATTTAGTAAAGGTTTGTATGGGAATGCAACGGTTTTGTTTCAAAACTTAAAAATTCAAATGTTTTGTGAATGAAATTGACCTTCCCTGTTTCTGTGTTGTATTCTTTGTCGTTTGCCTGCTCCTCTGGGCGATTTAACACAATTTCGGCAAATTATCGTTATTTCGGTGTTCCACTGCTAAGAAAAAGACAAGGCAGAACACTGATTTCCAGAGTGCCCGCCACTCGAAGCGAATAAATCCACCGAAATTAACCCTGATGCTACAATTCCTCCATAGAATCAAAGCAGATATGCTAAAGTTCCCAGTCAGTTCACTCCCAACGCAATACCATCAAAAATGCGTTCCCTGCGAAACATTTGTTTAGAGTCAGCTTCGCTTTGGGATATTCGAAATACGCGCATAAAGAGTCGCGTGGACACATTCACTGTTCGCGTGGTATGTCGGGTAAAAATATCTAGCCTTCCAGGGGTAGTCAGCAGCCAGTTGTCCACAAGCAAACCAAAATGCTCACTGGGTCCCCTCGTGATCAATCAAAATCAAATCAAGTTGTGTTTATCATAACCGACACAAATGTTTTAGTAGTCAGGCAGAATCCAAACGGGTTACCTTTCACACCTCTTGAATGGTTTCAGTTAATTCAAATTTTTAAGGCCCTACCAACTCAATGGCGACAATCTTTGACACCTTGCGGACCCAAAAGTGGCAAAACATTCTTTTTGTATGATCAAATTAAACTCTGTCGTAAAAACCAGGCCGTACAGATCGAGAATGTCCTTTCCAAGAATGTTTATTCTGAAATTAGAGCAAGATATGAAACTAGACCAACTGCACAAGCGAGATTTGAAGAACAGTTTCCTGATATATGCCTTGATTGGCACGATATTTATAAATTGCCTTTTAATGTTCTTATAGACACCAAATACAGAGAATTCCAGTAGGTATTTGGCAACAAACTCCTTTCTTTATAAAATTGGTCTAGCGAATTCACCATTATGTACATTTTGTAAACAAGAGAGCGAATCCCTTGAGCATTTATTAATTATATGTCCCTGTACTAAGAGTTTCTGATCGGACTTTATTACTTGGAGTAATCAATTAAACATATTTTTAAGAGATCTTTCAGACAGCGATATACTTTTTGGATTTTGGCAAAGGAAAGAAGACTACCGTAAAAGAAGGAATGACCTACAACCATCTAAAACCACCTACAACCACATACAACCACCTACAAGGAATGACCTAAAACCACCTACAACCACATACAACCATCTATAACCATCTACAACCATCTTCCGAAATATAAGAAATCCACACAGAATACTGTTTTTATCATTTCAGTGTCAATTTGATCGATTTCAGGTAGCCTGCGTGCTCACCTGAAATGTTGCGTTCTCTTTCCACGGGTGTCCCATTTCATGGAAACAAACTTAAAACTTGGCAAGAGCATCTAGAAAAGGGATTCAGTCGTCGGTCCAGTTTAGTTATCATACTTGGTTCTTTTTTGTACTTTCATAATCATGCACAGGCAAGGCTGGGTCTATGTATGGAATTCTTACTGCAATATTCGCTGAGATACAGGTATTAATTTCTTAGCGGCCACCTATTAAGCGGCCACCCCCTGTTAAGCGGCCAGTTATCAAAGTCCCAAATCTATTGTCAGTATAATACTGTAAATAAAGCCCCTATTAAGCGACCACCCCTATTAGGCGACCGCGGCCACCTTTTGGCGGTCCTGCATGAGGGTTTTCCTATTGTTTTTATCCCTATATTAAGCAGCCACCAAAAATGTAATAGGGATAGCTGGCATCGTTTTGAATAACCTGATGACAGATGAGAGTCCGAAATAGGTGACGAATCTTCGTGTGATTTTGTTGTCAAGTAATGTACTATATTTTGTTTTCTTCAATGTGTGATGCCACCAGACATAACCTCGTGCTCTATACAGTCAATGTAACATGAGATCCCCATACTTACATTACTCGAACAAGGGAGTACTGGGGTGAGACGTCTTTGATAGGCACCAGTGAAACAAAACACAACATTTCCAGTGTGTATTTATATTGAAATCGATCACGGAGGTGCGCGCTAAATTTGTCAACAAAATTGTCACTAGAAAAAAAAAGACGCTCTTGCCAAGACGCTGTTGACCCGACTAAACAAGATGGCATGGTTTACAGAATTCCCTGTGAATGCGGTAAAGTTTATATCGGCGAGACTGGAAGACCTATGCAAGACAGAATAAAAGAGCATGACCGAGACATCCGATTCGCCCGTACCCAGACCTCTGCCGTTTCAGAGCACGCCAACAACACCGGACACCACCCGCTTTGGAATGAAGTAAAGTTTATTGATTGTGATCCTCATTGGTACACACGCAGGGTCAAAGAGGCGATCCACATAAGACTTAACCCTAACAACATCAACAGGGACAGTGGAATAGAAATTCCAGAAGCATGGATGCCCACGATCAAGAAACACAACAACAGGAGAGCCGTACGACTATGGACTGCCGAGGGAACAATTCGCCGAAACAACGAGGATCAAAATGCGCCAGTCACAGCTGTTGAAAACCAACCAATCACAGCAGAGCATCGTGCTTCATAAGGTGATGCGTAACCAGTCGACCCCATCGCCTGAAGAAGACTAGCAGTATGCAGTCGAAAGTCGCGATCCACATCGGAAGTGACTACATCGTGAGACAAACGAAAAATACTTCTTTACTAGTATTAAGTTTGTTTCCATGAAATGAGACACCCGTGGAAAGTGAGCATCGCAGGCTACCTGACACTGAAATGATAAAAACAGTATTCTGCATGGATTTTTTATATTTCTGAAGATGGTTGTAGGTGGTTGTAGATGGTTTTAGGTCATTCCTTGTAGGTGGTTGTAGGTGGTTTTAGATGGTTGTAGGTCATTCCTTCTTTTAGTATTTATGAGAAGACTACTTGTTTATTAATCACGTTAGTCTTAGCTAAGCAACACATTTATGAATGTCGTAATAAATGTACTTAGAAAAGAAACTTATGATTTCTAATAACAAAGTTGCCGATCAGGAAAATAAATGGGAAAAGTTTCAGTTATTCTGCCATTGTAGTGAAATTTTAAAATGTAAAAGAAAAAAAATTATATCCTATTTTCTGGTAGTAACTGTACCAATGAAAGTATTCTTTGTATCAGCCTTTATTATATGTATAGTAGGAAGTGTATTTTGTGTTTGTAGTAGTAGCTTATTGGTATAGATGTAGTAGTGCATGTTTATAATTAAATAAATAGAAAAAATTTATAACTTGGATGCTATGCCCAAGTAAAAAGTACAATAAAAATTTAAACAATCAAGAAAAAAAATTTAAAAAAGTTCCTTTTCAGTTCAATCAATCGTTATTCACGAAGCTAGAAACAGCAGCTTTGGGTCACGTACAAAATCAATTTCAAATTGAATTATTTCAATACGTTTTTCTGGCCTTGACAATAATACTCACGAGGGGACCCGGTGAGCATTTTGGTTTGCTTGTCGACAACTAGCTGCTGACTCCCCCCGGCAGGCTAGATATTTTTACCCGACATACCACATGAATGGCGAATGTGTCCACGAGACTCTTTACGCGCCTATTTTGAATATCCTGAAGCGAAGCTGACTCGAAGCAAATGTTTTGTGGGGAACGCATTTTTGATGGTATTGCGTCAAGAGTGAACTGACAGGGAACTTTAGCATATCTGCTTTGATTCTATGTTGGAATTGTGGCATCAGGGTTAATTTCGGTGGATTTATTCGCTTCGAGTGGTGGGCACTCCGGAAATCAGTGTTCTGCCTTGTCTTTTTCTTAGCAGTGGAACACCGAAATAACGATAACTTGCCGAAATCGCATTAAATTGCCCCGAGGAGCAGGCAAACAACAAAGAATACAACACAGCAACAGGGAAAGTCAATTTTATTCATATAACATTCAAATTTTTAAGGTTTGAAACAAAACCGTTGCATTCCCATACAAGCCTTTATAAATCGAATCTTTGTAACACAACACCGCTCATAAAGGAAGGGTCACGTCCCGGTTATCTGATACAGGGTTCGTACTCCTTTCGGATTTTAAAATTCCATGACTTTCCATGACCTTTTCCATGACCTTTTCAAATTTTTCATGACCAAGAGTTCAACAGTTGTTTTCAAAATTTGATCAGAACGATCATTTTTTTCTTGCTTTATTATTCCCACACTGTATGATGCCTTAGTGATTTAATTTGTACTATGAACATAATTTTCCATGACTTTTCATGACCCACACTTAAATTCCATGACTTTCCAGGTTTTTCCATGACCGTACGAACCCTGTGACAGTGAGCTTGGGCCGCCTGTGGCACACTGTACATGCTGACATTCATTCATTCCGCTGTTGGGTGCTCTCATAATTTAAGTCTCCAACCCTATGGTTGTGAAATTGATAACTAAATATGACTAGACTTTACAATACCCAGCCACTTATTTGCATCTCATTGAATAAGAATGGATTCTTTTGTTTTCATATGGCTAGTTCTAACAAAGATTTAGGGTTATGTAAATAAGTGGCCGGGTATTGTAAAGTCGCTCCCTAAATATTATGATTTGTTTAAAATTAGGCTCAGGGTTGAAGACTCAACGTTAAGAGCATGCAGCCTGATGGGCGTGCACTCAGCTCACCCAGATTTATTCATTTTCACTTGCCAAAAACAAAATCTTTCCCCAAAGAGAACAAGAATGATAATTAAATAATTTTTCAAGGAAACATTATTGGGAGCTGAGCCCATCTTGTTCTTTCGGTACAATACTAAACTACTTCCACTTCGAGTTGTCGAATTTCACCACGTGGTAGAATTCGTCACCCTACAATTGACAGAATGGTTTACGACGGAAAGAAAGGGAAACGGAACCGTACGCAAATGACCTTTTGCTATTATTAAGACACATAAATTTAAGAGCAAGCTCACCTTGTTTTAAAATTACATGCTGATCTTCAGAGCACAGCGTCAAAACACTGAATTCTAAACGAAAACAAAAGAAAGAAACGCATTTGCCGCTTTTTAAACATCAGCAAAGGATAGTTCCTAAAACTCAAATGAATTTCGCTGAAAACCATCCAAATTAATCGCTACAAACCTTCGAAAATAGACGAAACATCAGAAACATGCGAGAAACAGAACCATGCCGCCAGCGCGCCATCTTTGAATTCGGTGTTAGTTCCCAGCTCTCGCTCCCTTTCTTCTCGCCCGGATCCCGCTTGGCCCTCTGGCCTTGGGCTACTTGTAGATGTCCCTTGACCTTTGCAATAACAGTGGAAATGCTCAGCCCTGAGCAAGGAAGTGATAGGTAGATGTTAAGAGTGATTTTATGAAAGAGTTACAAAGAAAGTATCTCAACATTTCATAAGACATCATTACATTTCTCTTTATTTTTCTTCCCTTATCTGTCCTAGATCAGATGGGCTCCTGCCTAAATGAATTCCAGTTGTCTGGCTAAGCTGTAAATGCACTTAAACAATGAAAAATGCATTTACATTTTAATTCACTGAACACTGAAGCCATCATTTTAACAGAGATAGTTGTAGAACACTATATCATCATTGCTTTCTACATTTTGATAGGTTTTAGTGAACTGGGAGTAAAAGGTTTTTGGAACTGGGAGTAGCGCGCACAGCTATGACTACTCCATGGAGCCACCTTAATGCATTGAAATAGAGGGCTTCCTCATGGTAATTGGTTCCTGTTTTACTTTATCTCGACAAGTGAAACACCCATAAGTTTGCTCCGGACCATAGTTTGATGCATGGTTTACATTAGCCCGTGATCAGGCCTAATCATTATTTTAGGACTTTTTAATAGCACCGCTCTTTATCCTCTTTAATATGGAAACGAAACAAAAATAAAGGCTAATCACAAGTTATATTTGTATCTAGATGCTGAGAACTCTTCAAATCATACCCGTCAGTTGCGGATCGAATTAGTTTCTTTTCTATTTCAAGAAGTTGGTTTTTGGCTGAAGTCTGAAACACAGTTAATGGCTTAAGAAAAAAAGACATTTTTGCCGGCTCTTGCAGTGAGAACCTTTACAGTCTCGCAGTCTCTCCTAGCTAGCACTTACTCTTTAATTTCTCATTGTGCTAAAATCAGCTAAAATAAGGGACACCCAACGAGAAACGTTTACTCCCCGCCTGGGGAAATCCTTGGAATAGCGTTGTATTGACAAGGTTTTTCCGTATCAGTTTGGCGCCTTTTCGTTAATAAAGGAATTTATGTGAAAGCAGAAGCCTTTATGGCTCCTAGTGAAAGCCGATGCAGTTCATGATCTTTTCGGTTGTTTTAGCTGCATATTTCAGCCGCTGAAAATTTTAAACAAAGGAATCTTATTCCCCGATTTTTTCCTTTCTAAAAAGGAGTTTGAAAAACGTTTTTGGCAAGATAAGAATGGGGTGAACCCCTCGCCTAGATTTGCCACTGCTTACGGTCTCGTTCATAACAGTATGAACCCACCAGAAAGGTTTTGTAGATGTTGTGGTGCAACTTTGTCCATGGTGCAAATTTTATTTTCCTTTGTTTAAAACTCATTGTCATACATTATCAACATTTCCATACCCAAAAGAAAAAGGAAAATAAAATTTGCACCAAGGACAAAATTGGACCACAACATATACACTGTTTGTATCGGGTTTTGCCGGGCTTATTTAGTGGATTATTAAAACGGTAAAAACATCAACGGACCACGCGTCAGGACGATCAATGTTTAATAAAAGAACAAATACATTGAAAACAGCCTACATGTGCCATAAGCTTCTAGCTATATTTTCGCTGAATTTTTATTAATGAAAGATAATTAATCAAACACTGGTTCTTCGCTAAATCAAACACTGCGTTTGCACCCAGCCTGAGTATAACACCGTTGTCATGACGACTGTCTCTCACTTAGGGAGACATAAGAAATCTAAACTCCGACCAGCCACTTGAACCAATAAGCGTAGCAGAACCGAGCCACGCCTCACTGCTGTGAGATGGAGGTAACCCCTTGTAGAACTTGTCTTGGTGCACACCGTACAATTCACCATCAGCCATAAAGAAAAGATGATCAAAATCACTCCAACCGGCGTTGCCAATGAGCGTGGAAGACGCCAATCCTTTGTTGTATTTACGAAATTTTCCGTTTTCTACGCCGTATAAGATTCCCTCAGGATCAAAGAAAAGGAGCTTGAAATTGGACCAGCCAGCCCCAACACATGACGCGGATGCCATCCACACGTCCTGGACGCCTGTCGGAGGAGCTCTCTTGTAAAGCTCATCGTCGTTAACAGCATATAGCACTCCATTTGGGTCAAAGAACAGAAGCTTGAAAACATTCCATCCACCGTTACCGATAAGCCTCTCAGGAGACGGAGATGAACCTTTGTAGAAATCTCCACCCCAGACACTATACAAAGTACCGTCAGGGTGAAAGAACAGGTGACTGCAGTTGTCCCAGTTACGTGCTGACTCGATTACTTTGGCTGATCCCAGCCAGTGGTCATTGGCACTTCGGGGAGGGGCTCCCCTGTAGAGTTTGTCACCCTTTGCTGCATAGAGGTACTGGCAAGACATGTCACTAGAACAAATGGCCCAGTATGTTAACCATAGGTTTTTCAAGAGCACTTACTAACAGTTACTTTTATACATATCTCTAGAAATTCGAGTTTATTTCCAATGAAGCCGACAACTAAATGGCCTCCTGGTTAACATTAATGAATTTTATAAATATATTTCTGAGTAAATTCACAAAACAAATTCTTATGGGAGACATGGGAGCCCTGAGACAAGCTTCGCATCCCTCCCATGTGCTCTTATGGGTGACACATTCCCTTCACCAGCCCGCTGGGACACTTGAGCTGCCTACTCAGATTCTGGTGCCGGCATCCCAGCTGGGATCCGTGCGCGCCCAGCTCTCACGTACACTAAGATCAAAATCAACTGTAACCCCTTCCCACTCGCCTAAATATCACCACATTACTGGGCTAACGGCCACAATGCCCAGTTACTGGCCAACACCGGAGCTACTCTCTTGGCGAAAGCTACCTCGCCACCTCAATTTTCTTCGGCCGCAGAAAAGTTGAAGACGGACTGCGCCATTCTTCAACCGAGAAGTTAGCGCGTTTGTTTGTTTGTTTGTTTCAAACTCGCTCAGATTTACAGTTTTTCACATTTTCATTTTTTGGAAATTCCTGTCGGTGCGGTTACTGATTTTTTCACAATATTACGTTGCCTTTCACTCTATTTAGCCTCCTCCTAGTCTTCACGCAGCTGTTAGGGATGTACCATTTTATTTTTGTGGGGGAGGGGGGAGGGCAATTTTTCTGAGCATAATTTTTTTTCGTCTCGAGGTTGTGCAAGAACTTTTTCGGGATTGTTCGATACTTTCTTTTCTTTTGGCTCGCTGTGCATGATTTTCTTTTCTGTACTTTTGCTGTGCAGGAATTTTTTTGTTAAGTGCCCAACCCCCACCCCCCCCCCCCCCCAAACAAAAAATAAATAAATAAATAAATAAAATGGTCCGCCCCTTATGGGCCTGGTATATGGAAAACAAGTAACTGTATTTCGAGATCTTGCAAAGACCACCGTAACGAGATAGAAGCACCGGATCCTGTAGTAAAGGATCTAATCAGCTATAAAATAATAAAACGATTTGATAAAAAAAAAGCAAGGCTGATAAACGATACGGAAATACAATTATAGTCGTTCTGGTATATGGGTCACTTTTCTGGGGTCAGTTAAGTGTTACGTGACAACCAGTAACAGACCTCAAGTTGCGTTAGATTGTGTAACGTAATCTTAAGAGGAAAAAGATTGTAAACGCGATATACAACCTTTTATTCACGAAAAATTCTTTTACCTCGAGTTCAGTGAACTGCATTTGATTACGGATTACGAAGCTAATTTTCAGATCTTTCGTCCCTTCGTCTCCTTGAGGAAATGTTTAGCGGAAACACGGACCCATCAGGTTCTGGATCAAATATGCGCACAAGTGAACGTGCATGAGAGAGTGTGAGAACGTGCACGAGTGTCGGAGTGACGACAATGCAAAATATAATTTTTAAGCGTTGAACAATCCATCAAGTCGATAAAAACGAAAAACTGTTTTCCAGTCTGCCGTTCATAATCATGAAGCTCTCTATATTCGATTACAGACAAATGTTTGTTTCATATAAACTCGAAATCGAATTTTCTCGAGTAAAACATATATTGATCTTGACAGTCCCTTGGCAGAAATACGTACTCTACTGTTAATATTATCAACAGAATTCGAAAAAGTTGAAAAGGTGCTGTTCGTACATGCAAAATCATTAGACGCTTACTGTATTCGTTCTGAATAATACCAACCTTGTGCCACCGAAAACGAATAAGAACAGAATCGCCCTCTGTAAGAGACCCTTACGTCGCCTTTCTTAATATAAATGTATGTCACGCGATCGGAGGAGATACATAATGTTACATATTCATAAGGCATTTCTTAAGACATTAAGAGCCTGTAGAGCGAAACATGGATTCAATCAAGCATTCATTTTATTTTTTTAGGTGTGATTAACAGGGTTGATACGATCATGGAAAAACCTGCAAAGTCATGGAACTGTAGAATTTAATTTTCCTGGACTGGAAAGTCCGGAAAGTCATGGAATTGTATAATTTAATTTTTCTAGGCCTGAAAAGTCATGGAACTTGTACTTAAAAAGTGCGAGTCATGGAAAATTATGTTCATGGTACAAAATCACTAACGCAGCATACGTTATGGGAATAATAAAGCAAGATGAAAAAAGAAAAAAAATGATCGTTTTGACAAAATTTGGAAAACAACTGCTTTACCCCAGGTCATGGAAAATTTGAAAACGTCATGGAAACGGTTATGGAAAGTCATGGAATTTTAGAATCTGAAAGAAGTATGAAACCCTGTTTTAGTAGGTTTTTATTGTCCGTTGTATGTGATCAGTGGGGGCCTACTTCTGGAAATAAGTGAATCAGTTCGCAGTGGCAAATCCCCTAGCCGGGGGGGGGGGGGGCGGGGGCACTCCCTATAATGGGCTATTTAGGGATGCTCCGCCCGAAAGGGGTACCTTTACGAGGCTAAAGATGGTAGGGAAAACTGCCATTTAGGTCGCACGTCACGGCCAATTCGTCTGTTAAAGTATTTTAATGTTTATACTGAAGTGAAAAGGAGTAAACGTTGCTCAAATGTTTGCCAAAAACGCCTCTTGTTTTTTCCTTTGTCATTACAACATGTATCAGAGATGTAAGTGAGCGATTTAGTCAATTAGGTATATGAAAGGGTTACCTTTTCTGTCAAAAACGGTATATGATGGGGTTAAGGGTTTAGACCTCGGAGAGTCGATATTCCCCAAAAAGAAGCCTGTTCCCAGGCTACTCGGAGAGGAGCATCTCTGTACAAAACTTTGTTCCAGCTAGGGAACAGACCCGGAGGCCAGCAAAGGAGCGTTCTGATGTCAGTAGCATGTCAAACCAATGTAGAACTGGCAACTCATAAAACATTCATTTAATATAAACCTTTTCTATTACATACAAAAAACAACAGATATTAAAATTGTGTAGCTACATACGTAAACTAAACGACATCTTATGCCCATAATCCAAATACTCGTGTCTACAATAATATTGCATAATAATATAAACCTTTACTTTAAAATATCTACAGTGCAAATTTTGTTTTATATCAAATTCATTCTCTCCCAGAGCAAATAAACATTGACGAACAAGCTCTTGGGAGCACCAATTGGTTCATTATAAATTGTTAACAAGGCGATCTCCCCATTTAAGCCCAGGTAATCAGCCTACTATTTCCTCGGAATGAAATCACCACCAATGGGTTATTTCCTTGTTTATATTGATTGAAACAAAATTCTCCAAAGTAGAACAACAAAAACTGCATGGAAACCACACAGGAGAATTTATGTCTGTGGGGCTTAATAAATGATTCAACTAAAAAATGTTAAGCCATGGTACTTGCATGGCCCTAAAATGTTTCTATGAGTAAATTATCTCCATAGAATTCATTGACATCTACATTTAAGTGGTGACACTTCACCCTGCTTTGTTTTCCAACAGGTAAATTTTGTAGTAAAACTTCACTTTCAAAATGACCATTTCAAAATTTCACTTCCTCATAAATTTATTTCCTTATGAATAATATTCTAGTAAACAATTATTTTCAAGAGTAACTACAAAAATTGTAAGGAAAATTGTATTTTGGTAAGGGTTTGTGAACTCGAAATACCTTGTAAGAACTTCACGTCCCAATTTCATGAAATTTATTTAATAACGGCAGTATGGAATAATCTACTTTTTATACCACCCATTTAATACAACAAAAAATTGTTAGCAACACAACCCTTCCAATCAACTCCACACTAGAATTCCAGCCATCCCTGGTTTCATTGAAGTATAATAAAAAATAAGTGGAATTGCCATGGCCAGAGCAGGCAAGGCATGCATTTCACTTACTACCAGGAAACAAAATAATGACTGCTCATATTCAAAGTTTCAGCTGCCCTAAAATCAAGTATTTCTGTTCTTGTAGGGTGGGGGTGGTGGGTGAAGAGGGTCTGATTGCAGATAACTACACAGCTAATGGGGCAGACTTCGTACATTTATGTGGTTTCATTTTCCTAGTTTTTAATTGAGACAAGATTCTTATGCAAGGCAATATTCAAAATCACAAAATCCAAAACAAAGATTTTATCAAAACTATAATCCTTCATTTCAGTAATATCAAAACATTAACTTAGTGTGAGAAAAACACACACAACAACAACAAGCCATAACAAAATTCCCATAATTTGTACCAACAGGATGTCAGATATAAAAATTGCCTTCTAAAATGTACTTAACTGTACTTTTCGGTTTTAATACTAAATCCCCTTTATAACCCACTAATAATAATTGCTAAATATATTAGATTTCAAGTCCCACATAATAATTAGACCTTGAAACAATTCTATTCAAGTCAGCACAAAATAAAAGTTAGAGTGCCAATGAAAATAAGTTAAAATAAATGTGGTACGCACACCTGTATTAAAATTTACTGTGCTGATTAATGGTATCATTTTAATGAACTACATTTACATGTATTTTGAAAACTGAAGGAGAACTGGTTAAAGACTTGGGAAACTCAATTCAATTTAAACTGTTGCAATCACCAACTTTGGTGGTTTAAAAGGTTACCCTGAAATATTTTAGAAATTTCAACCAGGGCTGTTAATAAGGGTAGGGTAAACCCTGACTCCGGGGAGGGGGGGGGACTCCAAATTTAAAGTGACGAGGATGCGCAAACAGGGGCAAAAAATCAATACCAAAAAAATTCCTAGGGATTCCAACAAACCCAATAAAATCCCATGAACCAAAATACCTCCCACCCCCTCCAAACAAAAAAAAAAAGAAAAAAATCCCATGCTCAATTTTTGAACCTTAAAAATACCCAGAAGGGATTAAATGACATTGCAAGTTTGGTTGTACAACAATCGTTAGACTACACGGGTACTATGCACAGCAACAATTCTTTACCAGGAATCTTCATATTGTTTTGAATACCCAAAAAAATCCCTACTTCACTTAAGCCACCCCCAAAAATACTTGCCAAAATGTTCTTCCTAATTGAAAATTTTAAACCCAAAAACCTCCTTCGCACATTCCCATCACCTTAAATCCAGAGTACCCTCCACCCCCCACAAGACAAACAAGCAATAACTATAGCAAATAGCCCTGACTTTCAACAAACAAAATAAAATTGTTTCCATGTTGTATAATTTCTTATCTGGTACCGGTAATAAATTTTTATAACTTGTTAAAGAGAAATTTGTTTCTGTCTACATGTAAGTCAATTGTGATCTTCCACACAGTTTACCATAATTAAATTATTAATTAATTGCTAAAAGAAAAAGAAAAACTTTATATGTAGTTTCATTCAGCCCAAAGTGGATCTGATATGTTTAAATTCACATTGGCAACCTTTACTCTGCAGTGAGACCTCTACGCCTGCTTCTGTTGCTGCTGCTTCTCCGTGAAGTGTTGGTAGATAAAATGGACGTAAGTGATCAGACTTTTAGGTTCTGGAACATCTACCATCATGACGTCCTCCAACTCAAGTAATGGCTCAATTCCCTCTTCACTAAAAACAACAAGCTGATTTATTTACACTGCAGTGTCTGTGTTCTATATTTTACTTTTAGAGTTTTTAAAAGTGAAATCTTATATAATTTTTCACGTTATTGTAAGATAGTTCAGCATTGGAATGTAGCTTCGTTTGTATGTAGGTGACTACAAATTGAATATTTAAGAAGTTTGTCAGTTTAAGTAATGGTCCGCATAAGAAGGAAAGTGCTAACGGCAATGCACGATGGAATGTCAACTTTTTTCATTGTTACACTTAACTAGTGATCTCATTGGCCTAGACTCAAAGACCGCTATAAAGTTAAGGTTCAAGGTGCATTTTGTCTGATTTTTTAAAGGTTTCAAGTAATTTGAGACCCAATCGCACAACATGCAATTTTTAAAAGAAATTGTATTTGAGGAAGTTCAGCAAAGAAGCGAAATTATTAGCTTTTGTCTTCCGCTATTCTGATTGGTTAAGCACGAACATTTCCTAAAATTTATTTGATGCAAATGGATTTTCTTTATTTTTATACTGAAATATAATTACAAATCATCAGCCCTTCCTCTATTCTTGAACTCAAAGAAATTCTATGTGAGAAAGAGCCAATGCTGCAGAACAATGAAGTTTACTGTAGTTCTTATGTGGAACATTACTTAATAGGAGTTGTCATTTGACGGCATCTCCATTTTTGGTCCACTTCAATCTCTTAATTTTACTTAGTAAATTTTGTATTATGTCTGATCCAGGTTTAGTATGTTAGTTGCATTCAGCTATATATGTTAAGGCTGTTTATGCATGACCAATAAACAAGATGCCCCCTCCTGTACATCTGGTTTTATTACTTGTACTAAGTTACTTGTACTAAGTTAGAAATTACTTTGTTTTTCACTGCAGAGTGATTAGACAAAAAAAGGGTCATTTGCTAGAAGCATTTTTAAAGGAAGCAGAACCACCTCAAGGCAAAAAAGTAAACCCTGTTTTATTCATATAAGCGAGTTTATATTCGTATCAGGAAACTTCAGATCAGACTATGAGTACGACTTTTGCGTTAATTCACATTCAACTTACAATGATATTGAACAATTTATTATTGCACACAAAAACAGATAAAGTGACATGATCATAGAAATACAAGACCTTGAATCACTCCTAAGCCATCTGCATGGTTTAGTTACACTTTAACAGCACTGCCATAATACATGTATGTGGAAGTGCACAAGGTGCACCATGTAGGCCAAACCCTCCTTGTGTTTCATATGTGGTTGTGTGTGTATGCATACTCATGCTGGGATGCATGACCATGCGTGCACAAAAAACATTGCTGAATATTAAATTAATTAAAACAAAGAGATGTAATTGTACACTATCATAATTTTAAAAAAATGTAATATTATAATAGTAGAAAGTAAAATTTCAACAAACATTTGCATGCAGTGTTTAGCAAGTTGTTCATGTACGATCTGTTTGTTCAACAATAAAGTTTTCATTAGTGGAAAAAAGCATTCTCTTCACACAATAATGTATCTCATTGATCAAAAGAAGTGCTACAAATACTCACTTTGCCACTTTAAAGGCAAGAGTCCAGTTTGCCCTCTTGTCACTAGGATCTAGAGTTTCATATGGAATCTTGTCTGGTAGGAAGTAATTCAACAGAGCACACATCGCAAGTCCATTGGCCCAACTAGTGGTAAAGTTTTGAATATCCACCCCCTAAAAAAAACAAAAAGATGTTGATGTGGTAATTTAATAAGGCTTTGTTCGAGACTGAAAAACCTGTGGCCCTCAATTTACGGAAAGGTTGTACCACTCACAGGGGGCTACATCTGTTATGTTTTTCTAACAGCAAGTGGGTTCTTTAAAGTGCCAGTTGGAGGAAAATTGACATGTTTATTTTTTTAAAAATATTTTGAAAGGAAATTGTGCATTCACTTACCTCTCCAAACTGTTTTTAAATCAGATCATGGTAAGATTTCTTTTTCTGGCCTTACTTTTTGTATTTTTATGACTGCCATTAAATTTGCATGTTCCTGAAAAAGGTCACCATATTTCTGTGACATCACAGAGAGCTGCAGGAAATTCAAATGAGTGGTGTGTAGGAGAATTTGCCCGACCTAAAACCCATTTGTTTCGACTATTTTTCCAGTTTTTCTGAATCATCAAGGTAAAAAATGCCAGGGTCTGCATGTGTTGTGTATGGGTGTGAGAAAGAGGCTGATAGAAATGCAGGAATTTCACTACACAATTCAAAAAAGCCGAAACAATAGCATGTCTAAAGAAAAACATTAATAATGCATTGTTTTTCTTCAAAACCCATCTTACATGATGTATAAATTATAGTGGAATCAGGTTATGGCATTAAGTCCCCCGATTTCCGGGGAAGACATCAAAACAAAGCAACAAACCTCATGATATTTGGTCCTTCTGCGACACCATTCCTGCAAAGAGTTTATGGCAGTGTTTCCACTCTGGAAGTTGCGTCCTCCTCCTTCACTAAATGTCATAAGTTAAACAATGATGAGTACACAAATTGATGCAAAATGCTACAAATAAATTACACTGTCTAATTTTTGTACCAATCAATGTTATTCTTGACATATTAACCCTTTCACTCCAAGAGTCAATTATGGAGACATGTAGTGTAGTTCTAACTATTCAGTCTGTGGACAAAATCCTATGGTGTGACCATTCATACTTTTGCATGGTACCATTTGTTTTTTATTATTTTTATAAACTGAAATTTTGATTTTGTTTTTTTAATTTTGATATTAAACATTGGTCATGCTGCAGGGAGAAGCATGGCATTATAATGTGGAACCTGGGCTGAAAGCTTGTTTTGTAAGGGTTGTCCTGGCTATTACGACAGGGAACTTCAGTGAACTCAGAGTTTGAAAATGGCTAAAGGACAACAACCATGAGATGCTATTTTGAGTTAATGACCACATATTCTCTTGGTGTAGCTTAGTAGCAACCTCAAATCTTAATGACAGCCCTGGTTGTGTAGAAAATTGTGTGACACAACATTCAATCAAATTCTGACTTCGGTGTGTCTTTTGTTGCACATATTGTTCAAATCTTCAAACCAAAGCCCCTTCTGTGGGAGGGGTATGAATATTTTCTGGAACAATTCATTCACAGTCATTTACGTCCTCAGAAAATAATAACTTAAATGATGAATTGCAATAAACAAATCTCAATTCATAGTCATCTCTCATATCTATGAGTTCAGAAATGCATTCATTGCAAGTTCAGTGTACCAATCGCATGGCCAACAAAATCTTCACCATAGGATTGTTATTTTAACTTGCAAAAACAGCACTGGACCATAAAATGGGTGAAATTTTTTAAGACAATTCAGAGTACAATGTATGTCTGAGATTAATCATTTACATCTGGTACATACACTTTTGGCGACTGAGCTTCTAGCTGCTCCTTGAAAGCATTCCTCTTGTTCTTTGTATCTGCCTGTTGTTGCTTCTTGGCCATCATTTTTTCTTTTTTCTTCTGTGCCAACATCGCTTCAATTCCTCCTAATAATGCAAAGAAATTGTGAAATAACCACCATGCTAAATCTCCAACAAAGTGAAATAACAATCATATGACGAATGATCCTCGCAGTTGTGAACGCAATTTAAGCAATTGCGAAAAAAAAAAACTGAAAAAAATTCACGACTCGTTGGGAGCAGGTCCATTGTAGGTTCATATGTTCCCGTGAAAGGAGTGAATGGGAAATGATATATATGAAAATAAATCATATATGAACTGCGGAAATGAAATCATATGAAGAATGATCCTCGCAGTTGTGAACGCAATTTAAGCAATTGCAAAAAGAAGCCTGAAAAAAAATTCAGGACTTCAACGGGGTTCGAACCCGTGACCTCGCAATACCGGTGCGATGCTCTACCAACTGAGCTATGAAGCCACTGACATTGGGAGCAGGTCAATTGTAGGTTCATATGTTCCGGTGAAAGGAGTGAATGGGAAATGATATATTATATGAAAATAAATCATATAATTATGAACCTTATCCCTGGTCTGTTTTCTTCAAAGAAATGTTTGGTAACTCTTTATCAGACAAAATATGTCAGTGGAACTGCTAAAAAAATACTGAGGTCAGAGCCCCAGTACTGAGTGAATATTTAAACTTCACCTGCTAAAACATTCTAAATGAAATTGCAACAAAGAAACAGTGAAATGAAAGTGCAATATTACATGATACCGTTACAATGTAAGATCTAAAGTTTGATAGGTGGTCTTTGAATGGAATAATTACTTATTCCCAACAGCATTGAATCAATGCCTGCAGGGTCCAAGAACAAAACATTTTTCAAATACTTAAAAGAATAACTACATGAAATAATCTTATGCTGCTATTTGTTTCCTAAGCCCTAAAGAATGTCACTTTATACCTCTTACTGACACAGGAAAGTTCTGTGTAGTTTTGAAATGCCACAAACAAGATTTTAAGCAAGCCTAAAATGATGTAAGCTAGTGTGGTTTCATTAACAGAACTAAGCATTTAACCCAGAAGTTTATGTTATACTTTGAAGTGCAATTTCTTTTCATGTGTATATACATTGTACATCGCTTACAGTTTTCTGTGCCAACAACAATTTGATGTATTAAAGAAGAAAATGGACTAAAAAAACTTAAGAGACAAACTAATCAATTTTTTTTGAAGGGTTTACAATGGTTCTACTCATCCTAAAAATTGTACAAGTTAAAAAAAGTGATATCCACAATGATACATCTTTCCTAACTTATCAACCGGTCTTCAGAACAACATGGATGTCAAACAATGTTTCAAGGTCAGAATGATTAAACCAGTGATTGGAAATAAGTCAGTTTCTTTTCAAAAACAAAACTTTTTCTTATAAGAAACAGCACTAATTCTTGTAAAAGTTATTACTTAACATACTGAGATACATACCAAGTTAGCACTAGTCGCAAACAGTACGGTGTATATAACTGAAAACCTAATGAGTACATGTTTGTGCTTTAGCTCTTAACAAATGACTTTTCAATAATTCATGAATGCAGACACATACTTGAAGCTAAAGCAGGTGAAAAGGACACCTTTCATGTCATATATTTGCAAAAAATGTTCAAAATCTGCTTTCTCGTTACAACATCAATGCATTCAAAATACAAAATGTTAAGTAAAATAGCCGTGAAGTGAGTTATACTGTCTATTAATGTACAGAGAGATTTTCTGAATTACTGTAATACAAAAAGAAAATGTAATCTAATTGGCAACAAGTTGAAACAACTGTTTTTAAGACTGGACTGACTGCTGTAAACACATTAAAGCAGGTTGTTAACTTAATTTCAGCACAAACCAAGAAAGATTCAGGTTACATTATTTACATGTACAACAGGAAGGCAGAAAAAAAAATTATAAATGAATAATTTATTATTACAGTTGCCTTTCAAAGTTAATTCATATTTGCATAGAGACAACTAAGTGTAAAACTCCTCCTAGTTCTAAGTCCTGTAAATTTTGGGGAGTTTCTCTTACTAGTACATTATAACAATAAAAAATTAATAGAAACCACAAGAGGAATTATTGATACTGACAGTAGTCAGTGAGTAGGAGGTGTTTGACAATTGTTAATTATTTAACCGCTATCACCTGCTCAGTCTTTGATCCTAACAAGAGTACAAAGTGCAAATACACATACTTGACAATTTTCCAATACAGCAGTGTATTAAAATATTGATCACTTCTTGCTGTTTGTTGCCACACAACTTGTTTACTTTTAAACTAAATTTACAAAAATAAAGCAACACAATAAAGGCACAGATAAAACACACTGGTTGAAAACCATTAAGCATGCACATGTAATATTATGGGAAAATAGTAAATGATTTTGGAAGCTTATTTCATAATAGAAAACATTATTTTATTATTTTTTGTGGTTTCTATTAAAAATGGAAAGATTAGAAAGTTTGGGAGAATTTAAAATGGCAGTAGAAACACTTTCCTTTGTCTTATGTTTCCAGTGTATTCAATGTTTTCCCAAACTTACAAGGGTTACCATAACCTTGTGGTAACACTGAAAAATTTTATTGTCTATAAGCCAAGCCACCTTTGTTTAAAGCATATTTTTTTCAAGATGCCTAGAAACAAGCTCTTGTTTTTTTTTTTCATCAGCTTGGGTCCCCTGTCACAGGAAGAGGAAGATTATAAGAGGAGAGGATAAAGATTAACAGTCTAAGATCCACCTATAAAACTGTTACTGAAACAGTGCAAGTCTGTAAGTGGGGACCACCTTAATAATGAGAAAAAAATCCAACCTAGCTTCAAGCCAGAAGCTGTAATGCACTAGCACTTTACGTACATAACAGTGTTGGAAATTATTTTTCACTTTGAAGGACATGACTTTATGTCCTTTCAAACCTCCAATTTGATAGGACATTGATATTTTTACAAAATTGGTTGGGCATCAACCATTTTGGATTTTCTCTGAGAGTTTGCGATGCATTTATGTATATTAGGGCAATTTCAAAATCACACAGCCTTTTCTGAATTTTCTGGAATTGAGAGAGCTTGTTATAGCAAAATAAAATGAATGGTCAGGTACAGACCACATAATTTTGTTATAATGTTTTTGAAATGTCAAATGCAATGACTTAATTAACAAGACTTTCAAGACTAAAACTAAGTGCATTTTTGTACTCAGACACCATGGCCGAGCATGATGTAAAATTAGTCAGACATTTTAGGATTTAGTCAGACAATGTCCGATGAATGACTGTTATTTCTAGCAGTGCATAATGTAACTTCAAACTCTAATATGGAATTCTTTATTTCTATTCCGTTGAGATTATACCTGCCCACTTTTTCTAAGCCATATGCGTGAGATTTTCATATCCATATTACCTCAATTTCAAAAAAAGTTTCAACAACTTCTGAACATTATTGAAGATCGATGCTTGGACGAAGAGGTTAATTATTGACGTTAGATTAGCAATTTACAATCTATAGGTTTCATGTTCGTGTGCGGTGTTATTCGCTCCCCCCCCCCCCCCCCCCTCAACCCTCCCCTGGGGGTGCAAACAATTACTGTTTCATAAATAAACAGATTTTGAGGCCCAAACGTGTCTCGTGCTCATTCCGCGTGTTTCTATCGCAGGTCAGTAATTTCGAGTTTTGATTGTATCAAATTCCAAACATCGCTCAAGATTTTCACAAAGATGTTCCATATTACCTCAATTTCAAAAAAAGTTTCAACAACTTCTGAACATTATTGAAGATCGATGCTCGGACGAAGAGGTTAATTATTGACGTTAGATTAGCAATTTACAATCTATAGGTTTCATGTTCGCGTGCGGTGTTATTCGCTCCCCCCCCCCTCAACCCTCCCCTGGGGGCGCAAACAATTACTGTTTCATAAATAAACAGATTTTCAGGCCCAAACGTGTCTCGTGCTCATTCTGCGTGTTTCTATCGCAGGCCAGTAATTTCGAGTTTTGATTGTATCAAATTCCAAACATTGCCCAAGATTTTCACGAAGATGTTCCAATGATTTCCAAAGGTTGCCGATTGTTGCAGTGCAAAGCTCAAAATCTTACGGCATCTTGCCAAGATCACGCTTACGACCTTTCAGCTTGTTATTTAGGACTCAAACACAACATTTAGTGCTGTTCACTGGACTACATTTGTATTTTGGGTGGAAATTGAATTCAATTTTTCACATTAATGGTTACTGGACAAGTAGTTTGGAATTGTGAGTCATTCGCATGTGATTGATGTTTTCAATCCACTTAACAATTAGTTCATGCGTCAGCGTGCGTATGTCGAGATATTGAGCACGCGGGAAGTTTGGAGAGCACGAAAGAGGCGTAAGAGTTGCACGAGGCGCTTATGCCTCTTTCGTGCTCTCCAAACTTTGCAACTTTGCAACTCTAGCCTCTTGAGTGCTCTCCAAACTTCCCAAGTGCTCAATATCTCGACATACGCACAGCTGCAGCATGAACTAATTGTTTTATAACATTATCAATGTGGTGTTTCTCAAGGTGTTAGTTTGCTGACGTCATTAGCGTGCTCAATAAGAATATGAAGCATGCTTGCGCTATTAAATTTGATTACATGAAAATTCTAGCTACCTTATTACATGAAATTTTCGCGACACGTTAATTTCGCGATTTTGAGGTTCGCATATTTCGCGACACCTTAATTTCGCGATTTTGCGAAAATTTTGCATTTTGACTCACTTTAATTTCGCGTTTTTGAATGAGACACACTTTATTTCTTTATCAATGTGATTTAACATGTCCCTGCATTTGATCAAACAACTTAATCAACAATGTCCAAATAAACAGAAACGGAACTGATTATGTAAACAGTAACAAGAAAGATGTTCTCACAGTGTATACAAGGCACGGTTTGTAGTTCATGCTTGAAGGACCAGAACATTAGCACAGAATAGTTCAAAATGATTGTTATAAACGTGTGTAATGGTAATAAAGTCGTTTTTTTAATTATTGGCATAATGTACGTCACTTAATTTTCGCGTCATGTTATTTTCGCGACATTTAATTTTCGCGTCACTTAAATTTCGCGATTTTTTTTAAATCGCGAAATTCGCAAAATTAACGTGTCGCGAAAATTTCATGTAATAAGGTATGTTATAAAAGGTTATGACTTGCGCATAATGCGTGTGAGTTGGCAGGTATATGAGACTACTGTAGTTTACACTGCCACAGTGGCTACAGTTACAGTAGTCACACACTGTAAAAGTCAGTGACAAAATCAAGATGTACCAACCTTTTCCATGGACCTCTGTTGTTTTAGTTGTCTTTGTCACTGTCATTGTGGCTCCACCTGCTTTATGAACCTCAGTTGTCTTTGTAACATTTTTGGTTACTGTTCCTCCATCCACCTCTTCGACTTCAGTACTCTTCTCTGTTGTGGTAGTGACACCTTTTTGTTCTTTCTCACGTAAAAGGTTAGCTCGTAACTTTTGCAGTTCATCCTTGTCTTGGATATCCACAGAAAACCGTTCAGTCCTAAGAAAGGAGGAAAGATCAGTGTATGGGAAACAAAACATTTCTTACGAAAAAAGGTTTATGTCAACACTCCGATTTTTTTATATTGAAAGTTACAACATTTACCCCTTTCAGCCCCAACAGTAATCAACATTTAATTTCTCCTTGTAATACCAATACAAAATAACAAAAATATAGGTTTTCAATGAGAATTAATCGAATAATCATCAGAGATTACAAAATAACATTCTGATGTTTCAATACATTCTCCCAAAGTTCTAGAGAAATAATGAATGGGGAGTCACCTTTCAGGAGAATTCCCCAATTTTCACAGGTCATTAAAGCTCATAGAAGGCACATACAGTTGTACAGCATTTTTAGACAGTATATATACACACACAGACGATAATCTAAAGAGTGACCATTTATAGCTGAAAGCCACCAATGAGCAGTTATTTTTTATATTTTCCCAACAAAAAGAAAAAACATTTCTGAAGCAAACATTACTAATTTAAACTTGGCAATGAAAGGTTGCGAAATAGTCGGGGGGGGGGGGAGTACTCCCATATATGAGCTATATAGGTATGTGCCGCTGTGAAGGGTATGGTTTTCAGGCAGTTTAGTCTGGGATAGGGTATAGTAATCAGAGATTTTTGGTCTAGAATAGGGTATCATTTTCCACAATCCATGTTCAGTGACCATTAAATTTATGTTTTGATGAACAGACTGCAAACAGCATGTTTTTAATTTATCCTAAATTTGAATTCCTGTACCAGACTACAAAAATGACTAATTTTCTTCAGGTTTAGTAAGGACGAAATGGAAGAAAAAAAAGGTTAAACAAAAGAAAGTACATGTCATGCTAGATCTGTTTATATATCTTTTCAGACCTTTTTAGTTTAGAGTTTCCTCCACATAACCAGAAAGACATAACATTTGTAAATGACTTGTACTTTGCCTGAGTAGCAATTAGGTTAAAGTATTTCTAAGTACAGGGTATGGATGTTTTAAAAATAATGTTACATGTACTTTCTATCATTTATTATCCCTACTTCCTATTTCCCAGCTGAAAAATTTTGTTTAGTCTGACCTAAAGCGGGCTATCTTAAAGTCTGAAAGTCAATGGTGCTCAGAATAGAGTTTCAAAGTTCTCTGCTCATTAACAAAAACAACATGATCACATTCCTAAGTAATTTTAATCAATAGGGTTAGTCAAGCACTACTGTTCAGCAGATTTTGACTTAAAAATAAACACAGAACACCACAAAACACTGCATTACTTTTGGTAGGCTGTTAGCAAAGAAAAGAAGTTAAAGCTTAGAGAAAAGAGTGATCCTTTGTAAGGTAGAAATAAAACAGACCAACCAACAAACTTAGTTTAAAATCTCACATCTTATCACTGATCTTGAACAATCAAAGCCACTTCAACATTTTATTAAAGGTCAAGTATCAAGCAATGAAGGTGGCCATTGAACCAGTCTTTCTGTGTTCAATAAATTTTGCAGAAAAACTAAATTTTTCTATAAAATAGTATTACACAGTTTTTAATGAGTAATTCTATGCTGTTATTCCTAACATAATGCTGTTTTAACACTTTATATGACCTTTATTACAGCAGGTGCTTTTGTCTATAGGCCTGTTATCACTGTAGACTCTTGTCTCCAAACACAATTGTTTCTGTCAGATTTGATTGATCACAAATGAAGCATTTTTGGAATAGTTTTTGGTTTGTTTTCTTTTCATTTTCCATTTTTGTAATAGTTTTGTTTTATTTTATGTTACATTTTTGGAATAGTTTTTCTTTCATGTCATTTTCTCTTATCTTAATTAAATCTGGTGTGTGTATGAATAACCACTCAACACATCTGGTTTGGGTTTTTTTGTTCTGTTTATTCAGCTTTTGCTCATTTCAAACAATTACAGCATAATTACTGCTTTTATTTTATGATTAACCAATAATTGACAGGAAAAACTTCTAAATTTAACAGAAAATTGTTTGTACTCTCCAATAATAACAATAATGATCACAGATCATTAGTGTTGTCAGTCTGTATGGTATCTTACATGAAGCTGTCACTGACCACCTTGTCACCATCATACACAAATGTAATTTAAAACTGTTGATCTGGGTTTGAAAGGTCAAACTTTCTTTAATTGCAAAACATCATCATCATAAATGAATTTCCATACATGAAAGTTTCAGAGAACATTCACACTAATTCATGATGACAAGACAGTAGATTTGAAACATCATTCACTGAAAAGTTTTGTTTGATTTTTTCAAATTTTGCCTGCTTCCCAAAGTGATAATGAATTTCTTTTTCTCAAAATGTGTTTACAATTATAACACAATCTAAAAACTGAAAATCTGAAAAAAATCTGAGGCTTAAAATAAATTCCATTTTTCAAGTCTCCACTCAGCACTAAAAAACAGGTGTACAAACAGCTCCCTGGATCCAATTTTGACCATAGGAGAATGCATCTATTCTTTAACATCTTTGGTTTCTTATAGAAATGGCCTTAAATAATAAAAGCTAATACATTGTAGTTTGAAATCAAACTTTCTACAGTTCCAAAACGTTTTATAGAGTAGCAGAAGTAAAGAGATGTCTTGATGCCAGACACACTTGAAGACAGGACAGGTTCTCTAGAGGTTGAGTAAAGAAAGAAAATAGGAAATCAATAGGAGAGAAATTAAAGGTTAGGTAATTAGAGCCAGCAGAAATCACAACACAACAGGATACACATTACAAAATCAGAATTATAGAAGAACAACCTACCTGTTACTTGAATCTCCCTCTGCGTGAGCACTTTTTTCAGCAACTCTTGGCTGTTGGACACCAGCTTTTTTTAGAATAGATTGAAAATCTTTGGTCTCCAAACCTGCCGACATCTTTCTTCCAGTCTTAGCACTCTTCCCTGGAAGTAACTGCTTCTCTGATCTTTGCTTCCTTTGAGCCATTCTAGCCTTAAAGTTCTCATCTTCTGTAGAAGTAGCCACTGCTGGAGTGCCAAATTTCTGAGGGACACTTTTTGACGCTTCTGCCTTTTTAAGACCCCGCTGCACAAGATAGCCTTCTTTAGAAGACTCAACCGGCTTGTGCAGCATGTTAAACAAGTCTGCACTGGAAATCCTTCGTCCAGAACTTTCAGCTGGTTTGCCATCCTCTTTAGAAGCTGCGGAATCCTTTGTTGTTTGGCTCGAGGCTGAGGATTCTGATGTCGAAGCTCCAGCTTCAGCTTTCTTTGTTAAGTATGTTGGTGGCGGGCGTGGTGGAGCCTTTTTTGCATCAACACTTTCACCCTTTAGATTTCCTCTGAAATCAACCTGTGCAGGCCCTTCTTTTTTCTTACCCGCAATTCTGGGTGCTGAAAGATTTCTTGATGGGTCCACACCTGTCGCCTTAAGCTGTCCACGGAAGTCTCCATCGCAAAACTGTTGCTGCTTCTTCCCTTGAGCAGTCAGGTCTTTATCAGCTCTTAAACCAGTCTTCTTCAGCTGTCCTCGAAAATCCACCTGCGCTGGCCCAGATGGTTTTCCCTTCTTGGACAGATCCCTAAGAGCAGGGCCTGCGGGGCTTCCGAGAATTCTACTTTTAAAATCCCCTGTGAGCTCGGACTCTGAGCTGGCACTTGATGTCTTTGATGGTCGTGGTGGTCGTGGGGGTGGCTTTCCAGGGTTATCAGGTTCAGAAGCACTCTCTGATGTCACACTGGATCTTGTCGATGAAGCATCATCTCCATTGCAATCGTTTTCTACTGTTTCTGATTTTTCATTGTCAGTATTAATCTCTTCCTCTACTTCAAGTTCTTTGGATGCAATGTCCGCATTATCAGATGTTTGAGATTCTGCACTTTCCGAAGGCTTATCTCTCAAGGGTGTGCTACCATGAAATTGTTCTTTTTCTGGTAAATTATCCTGTTTGGTTTGTTTGACATTTCTGAAACCCGACAAGTTATCGCTTTCTTTGCTTGTCTCTGTGAATGTAAAAGCAAGCAGAAGAGGAAGTGCATTAGTTATATTTCATAGCTGTAGCTCGATACTCGTACTAACCTTATTCCCTTAGGAGCAGAAGCCTCTGCATTGAATTTGGAGTTTTTTCGAGGTTTTTTTTCAGTTGCTATGGTTTAAACACATCATAAATTACATCATTATGACAAAATATTTAATGAGGTGGGTTACACACACCATGGTGAATGGTATTTACAGTGTACCATGGTGAATAAACCCGATGTAAATCATATTTAAGTTTATTTAACAGAGATAAATACAGTTACACATGTAATATTATTTACCACAGTAAATCCTTTGAAATGTGATTTTTCAAGTTGCAATCCATTTCTGTTCTGATGATCTGCAGCCCAAGACATTTAGTTTTACTCTAAGAGCACTAGTAGAATAGTTTTAAACAAAACAGGAACATTATTTTTGGGTTTGCGTTGGAACGTGGGAGACTTCGAGCCCCCAGCCCTTATTGACAACTTTTTCAAACTGTGGATTGAAATCAACAGGCCATTAAGCAGAACGATTTGCAAGCCATTACAAAGGACTTCTAGGTTCAACAAGACCTATTTGCACTAACCTTTCTTTACTCTTAATTGTCGTATCTGAAGTCTTATTGCCTTTCGTAGTGCATATTCGTTGAGAGGTACTTCTTTGAGCTAAGGTTGAAAAAGAAAAAAACTTGATCAGGTAAAAATAATCCTCTAATAAACATGCACGCAAAACATCACACGATTGACTCCCTTTGAAATTTTAACGTTTCTGTGCAAAGCATGGATAGTTTCATCAGCCATTGAAATGAACCAGGAGCATGGGCTTTTGAATGAACCAACCACATGATCACGTTTCAGATAAAATTAAAGGGGTGAGTGGAATAAAACCTTAAGTGACTTCTGGTCAACTGTTAGATTCTCCTTCCAGTTTGTCTTGTATATGTTCATGTAACAAAGGGAGAATTTGGTTTCAGATCGGGGGTCACTTGGGGCCTTATTTCAGTTTGGGATAAGGCCCAAAGTGACTCCTGATCTATAGCCAAATTCCCCCTTTGTTACATGAGCATATACAAGACAGACTGTAAGGAGAATCTAGCAGTTGATCAGAATTCACTTGGGGCTTTATTCTACTCACTCCTTCAATTATATTTAATACTTTTTAACCCGTGAATAAGCACATGCGTAATGAACGGGTTATCAGCGATGGTGGCTGAATTCACTCACTCACTCACTCACTCACTCACTTGCTCATTGCTTTTTTTTTGCATTCGTCAAAAAAATCCTTACATTGATTTTAAAAAATTATTGAACCATGTCAGTGTGAAAACATAAGCTTACTGCAATATTGTGTTACATGTTAGCATTACCTTATTCACGGGTTGGCTCTTAGGAGCCTTTGATTTAATGATAAAAGTATTTCTTCAAGCTCATCTCTTGAATTCCTTCTCATTTTTTATCATGTTAATTTCTTCTTGGAAATTGTAATGGTTATAATTAATTGATAACAGGACATTATGTCATCCATTTCTGTCTGTAATCATACAGTACTTGTCATTAACAAATCAGACTCCCGCGATTTTGCTAACCATTTGTATGATTACAGACCGACTTGGACTCCACCTGGTCCTATTACCATTATTAATCGTAATCAATCTGGTAATCTTCATTATTGTCTAAACTTTAGCAGTTACCAACTCACCAGTTTTTCCAGCATATCAACATCTTCCATCTTCGCTACCACTTCAGGAGTCAATTCAACTTCTTCTGTTTCATCTTGTTCAGGTGCTTTCTCATCCTCTTCAGGTGCTTCCTCAGTGTCAGCTTCGGCATCTGCAGACTCAGAAGGTTCAACTACTTTTTCAGTTTCAATTGATGGCGCAGAGTCCACTTGCTCAGGTTCACTCTCTTCAGGACTCTTCTCTCCATTTACTTGCACACTAAATTGAGTCTCATTTTCAACCTGCTCTGGTTGTTGCTCTACAGGCTTTTCATTTTCAACAGAAACTACTTCTTCCTCTTCAGTTTTTTCACTTTCAGCATGTCCATTTTCAATACCATTCTCAGCAGGTCCACCACTAATGACTGTAGTGCGTGAATAATTAACCTCTATCTTCGTTTGAATTCCTGGCTGTGAAGAATCCTCCGTTGATTTTGTCTCAGTTATAACAGTTGTCTGCTCTTCCTTTTTCACCCTATCTCTTCTCCTTGGTCTGTCACTTGTTGCTGTACCAGATTCTAAAGCATCAAGTTTCTTCTTCCGTAAGTCCCGGAGCTGCTGCCTGATTGCCCGTCTTTCTTCAAAGTCTGTGGTATCCTCCAACTACAAAAAACCAAAGTAAATATGCAACTAAACAAATTGGTTAAAAACAGTTTGAGGCAGTTTCCAAATGAGTGTCGAAAGTAATTTTGTAATTGCTTTGGTTTTGCATTGCTACGCTTTGTGATTGGCTAAAAAATCTTGCCCCACTTTCTCGACCAATCAGAAAACCAAAACCAATCGTGATTTACTCACACACATTTTCCCGCGCTTGGCGCCGGCTACATGTATTTGCTTTGAGTTCTGATTGGTTCATTGGATTGTCTGCGAGTTCTGTGATTGGTCAGAGTAATTACTTTGGTTTTGGTTTTACGACACTCAATTGAAAACCACTCTATCTGAATGGGTGTGTATGTGTGTGTGGTTTGAATAATGTAAAACTGTGAAATTCAGTGTTCAGGAGCAGGGCCTATAACTTAACATAATATATATGGTGTAATTCATTAGCATACTTGAAAAGGAGATGCCGACAGGTATACAATACATATATACTGGAAAATGCATTTTAATGCATTCCTGGATGCAACATGCTGACTTAAAGAAGTCACTCTTCTTACTCTTGCAAGTCAGTTAGATTTTTTAGTTTGATGTTCAAAATATAAAAAAAAAATAAAGCAAACAAGAAAAGGTCTGAACATCATGGCCCCACCACACTGGATTTACACGTAGCTACGTGTATGCAGGGTAGGAGAATGGAGACAAGATAACACATCCATGAAACTTGAATGAGTGCTTGCCATTTTGACTTCTTGCTTGATCAAATGAGAACATATGCAGTCATTCAAGTGCACATACTTACCTGGGTGGAAAACATGGTCAGTTTTTAGAGAAATGGTTAAAAAAGTTTGGATGGCTGCAAGCTAGGGGTACTGGAGGTGATTTGTCAATAATTACATAAAAGCTACATGTAAAAAAGAAGAAATGGATGCAAAAATTTCAAAAGATTCAAAAGATCCATGCTGGTAGCCATCACATTTTTCATTTGTGTTCCTTTTGAAAAAGAACTAGTTTCCTTTGGGCGGCAGTTGTCAAAACTAGGACCACTAAAAAATGCTTGGGACCACAATTTGGCCACACATGCAGGTTCCAGGACCTGTGTATTCTTGGTTTGCACTTACGTCATATCAAAATTCAGAAGCATTCAGGGGCGTAGCCAGGACTTTTTCAGAGGTACGCACAATCACTGTTTTCAAACACTCCCCCTACCTCCTTCCCCCACCCTCAAGTCCCAAATCTTTGTTTTTTTTTCTGACTTTTTCAGGTACGCACGTGCGTACATGCGTACAGGTAGCTACGCCCCTGGAATTAAAAAACAGATTTCGATTCCAAAGCACTTATGAAATTGTAGAGAGTTTAAAATTACACATCTGGGCCAAATTTGAAGCGCAAGAGCATTTCGTTCAAGAGTTATAGGAGAATGAGTATTACACATTTTTGCGTTCGTCTGCGAACGCGATCCTAACTTCGTGTTGAATGTCCTGTATGATGTGTTGGGTGTCCTGTGGAATTTCCTAGCAGAAAAAATCGAGATTTTTTCTCATGCTTGGACATCCGATTAGCCCCCCCGAAGATTCTTTTGTGTTTTTCAGGGGCAAATTGGTATCTACTTTGGCCTCGCTGTCTCAGAGCTTGCTGCTGATCGGAGAAGGACGCTTCATATACGCAGCTGTACGCTTTTCAACGGCCGGAAAAAGTTGAGAATTGACTGATTTTTATCACATAGCAAGTGAAGGGAAGCCTGGCAGAGGTTTGACGGCAAAATCAGCCACGGAAATTTCAGGGTCTGTTTACGAACGCTGTCGATCCGCGTCGATCTCTACACAATTCATCGGTCTCTGTAATTCGGCAAGTGAAATAATGGTTGGCTGCGATTTTTTTTTCTGTTTGGATCCAACAATTCTTCCCCGTAACTTATGCCCGCGTGTTTTTGCTCGCTGTTGTTGCTGTTTTCAGGTAATAAAAATATAGACGGCTGCATCACGGTGTTACTTCGTTTGCTTATCTTATCATTGCTATTTTACTAAATAACATTCGATTTCTTTATGATTTTGTTTAGTTTTATTGTAGATCGTGTAAGCTTATGTTTGAATCACATCATCTTTCTGTGCTGCTGTTGGTCAAATATTCAATGTTATTCGCTTGATATATTTGTATGTATGTAAATGTCAACAAAAAGTAACGCAAATGTCACGCTGTTTCATCCTTGTCACAGCAAAATGTTCGCAAGTTCCTTGCACTCTCAAGTGGCGGTGAACAAACACATTTAGCATGGTGTGAATCGACATCTATACTGCTACTTTCAATTCAGCTTTTAACGAACATGTCGAACGCACTCTTTATCTCTGATTATTACTAGTTAGTAAAAATTATATGGAGTAGCCATCTGTATCTTACATAGGGATACAAATATGGTGGCCAAAACTTCAATGTCTTAATTACGCAAAAAAAATTTAATCACAAAAGATTAAATTGGCTTACAAGCAGCTATAATGCAAAAATAACTTTCAACTAGTTCAATTTTGTTTATTTTCACTGCTTCTCTGAAACAGAGTGACAAATTGAACAACACATTTAGAACCTTTGCAAATCGGAAGCAAAACCTTGTTAAAACCTGAAACATTTTGCAAAGGATTGTAACACTGGTACCTACATACAATGTTAGAAATGAAGGGCTCAAAAAAAAAAGTCCCGTCCAGACGTCTGGGACAAGTAGATTTTTGTGTTGGGCAAGTAACGTTCCCCACTCACTTGCCCAATGGGCAAGGATATGGACAAACTACTTGTGAACTAAGCTGAAATAACCATTTATAAAATCTTGTCCGGGCAAATAAAACTCAAGACTTGCTTGCCCAAAAGGCAAATTTAAATTTCAGTTTTTTTCAAGCCCTGAAACAGCTTTGTGGGATCTACAATGTATAGTTTAGATTTTGGAATTTTTATGACATCATATTGTGCGTGCAAACCAAGAATACCATGTTTACTAAACCAAGGATTATTAGAGTACATGTGAAAGACTGTCCCCACCCTCTCCTCCCCTTCCCATCTACCCACCCAATTGTCTGCTCACCCAGAAATATTTTCTTTGAGCCAGAATCAAAATGGAAGAAGGGGTATGTAAAAGCAATTGAACCATGTTCATCTCCTAGCTTTGTAAATAGTGCCATTAATACCCAAAACTTAACAGTGAAAAGCAGAACCGGTTTACTGCATGTAAAGTGATTAATCATGGCTCCTGTGGTGTTGTATTTATTCAATTAGTACAATTTACAGTGTCCGTTTTGTTTACAAAATATGTCATAATAAATTTAACCATTGAGGGAATCTCCATTGCGTATGAGAATATCAAAACAAAAACAATGAATGCAACAACAGCCCTGTTCAATTTTTTCTGTTTTTGGTACAAAATGTATTTGAATAAAATATATTGAAGTTGCTGTAATTAATTTTGAGCTTAGTGAAGCATATCATAACACTATCCATCAAATAAGCAAATTAATGACTGTCTCACTTACACAAATATTATTTACCATGGCTGTTTCTGGCAAAGCAATATGTCTGTTGATCAAAAACTACATTTGCTGGTAGACAATGAGCAAACACAAAGTTTTATTCACAAGAACATCCCAATTCAAATAAACAGAACTAAAGATCTTCTCTTAAGAGAAACACACTCATGACCTTCCCGACAACATGCAAAACCTATATCACATTCCAGCTAAACATTCCATCAAAATATTTACAAGAACGTCCTTTTAGCAGTAAATTGTTGATTTGAGTCGGGCGAAAACGATACTTTTAAGTCATTATTTATACATTTTCTGAAGCCCGTCATTAAAAATATCTCTGGGAAAGTAACAAATTGTAAACGGATAACGACACAGCAGGCACTAGCATAATATAGGGAGCTACAGCTACAGCTTCAGCTAGGGACCGTTTTGTTTTGAAATAAAATTTATCAATTAGAGCAATATTTAGCGAATGGATACTTCGTTTATCACCGACATCTATTTTCAACATGTATTTCGCTCCAAGCTGGTTACCTGATGTTGTTAGGTTTGAGCAGAAAATGAACGTCAATATGCAAAATTTGAGATCAAGCCAGAGTGGCTCATGTTTTTGTTTTTTAAATTTCCCACGAAATACCGCCACAATATTTTAACGTTATTGTGACAGAATGCTTGCGGGCGAGTCGATTTTATTAAACGAGGGAAGAAAACAGCTGAAAAAACATCTCCTTAAGCTTATGACAACAATATGTGAAAAGCCAGACGAAATAATCGCTAGTGTATCTAGTGTAACACAAATTACGCTAATATATATGTGTGGAGCTTAGAAATTCGTAAGCTTAATTGAGAAAATAATTGTGCCACTGCTGTCATATTTACAAAAGCAAGCATCCTTGTTAAGACCCAAGCAGTGGAATACAAAAACGTACAAAAGATTTTTTACTTGCGTGTTTACGTACACAATCGAATCGGCCACGATCTTGATTACTTCACGGCATGGAGAAGAACAAAAAGCTCAAACCGAGCTCTTCAGGAACTTAACGGGAAACGAAATGATCGTCCGTGCTAACCTCCAACACAGCAACGTATTCACGTAAAAGGCCTTAAGTTCAACAATAATTAAACAAGGAGACAAAAGACACAGAGGTTTTTATGGACAGGAAACAAACATAAGCTTAACCATATTATAAATTTGAAGCTGGGCTGAAGCTTGACCCGACCCACATTATTAAAAGTGCCCATTTGCTTTCTTTACTTGCGAATGTCGACAATGGAATGCCAAAAACCATCAGACGAATTTTGACTGAGTTAAAAGTCTTATCTTTACCTTTTTCTTGAGCACAGCCTCTTCGTCAGCCATTTTTTCGTGTAAAAAACAAGGCAGTATTCTGTCGCAGGACCAAAGCAAAATTCAGTGTCCCACTTCAAGTTATGCACGTCGCTCAAGACTCGTTCACGTGATTAAAATATTTAGAATTTTGCACCTTTCTGTTCAACCAATCACAGCGCGCGTTGAACAATAGGCGCGGGAAATCGTACCCTTCAGCTGGGCCAAACAGGACATAACCGAAAGTTTCGGAATATTTCTACCAAAATAAACGTACTGATTTTGCATTTAAGCCAAACAATGCCAACTAAGCGTACAGGATTCCAAAAAAAAAAAAAAAATTGTTTTATCATGAGTAATCATGATCAAATGGCGGCGGTATTTTTCAGTGCTTTGTTGCTTAAATTTTGCGTTTGCCCAAAGGGGACCGCCGCCGAAACAGACTAAATAAGGCTGTGAAATGTAATGAATGAAAAATAGGCAAGATCCCTTGCAAAATACCTCCAAAGTTGGAACGAAGATAATGATTGTTGACATGAACAAGTTCTTTAATGAGGTTGATCTCCAAGATAGTGAAATATCTCATAAATCTGACCTATAAACGGCTCAAACCAATTAAATGAAGTAACTAAAAAGGACCAGACAATCCGAATTTTTAATCTGTTTTCCAAATGTTTTGTTATTGAGCAGATATTCTGCGAGATCGAGGGAATCAAATATAGAAAAGTAAATAGGAATACTTGTGAAATTGTTCCGATATTATATAAAGAGTTTCAGTTTCCTCTTGGTACACAACCGCTTTTAAAGATAGACAGCCTGTTTTCACGACGTGCGCATAATAGTCTCCCTTCTCAACTTTATGAACTCTACGTATTATTTTGACTCCTTATCCAGTAAAAGCTATTGAGGTTGGCCCCTGGTTGCGTAAACTTGGACTTCCGCCATCCAACACAATCTAACTTCCGGTTTGCGTGACAAGTTGTGAGGGATGTGTCACGCCATCTGTCAACAACAACAGTTTTAGACTCACAATCCACAAAACCTCTAATTACATAACTCAATAGCAAAACACAATTTATAATAACAAGATAAAAAGAAAGTCGAAGGGAAGCGTAGGCCATCTATGCAGAGCTCTTTGAATTCTTAGTTTTGTAGTTTCTGCTGTTGCCCGGGTGCTGTAGCTTGGTTTTCTTTGGGCTCGTCACGCAATGCTCAGATTGGCCGGGTTCGGAAACTGAAGAGCAGAACACGAGGAAAGAACGCAGTGATGACTTGTTCTTTTGGTATTGCTCATCTGGAAATGTTTGGCTTCGTGATCGGAAGGAATTTGATCGGGTCGAGTGAAGTCCTATATCCCCTTTGTTGTGACGTCAGTAGCTTGTGCTGATGACTTCCGGTCAAAGAGACCGAAGAGCAGAACACGAGGAAAGAACGCAGTGATGACTTGTTCTTTTGGTATCGCTCATCTGGAAATGTTTGGTTTAAAGATCGTAAGGAATTTGATCGGGCCGACTTAAGTCCTATATCTCCAGTTTGTTGCTGACGTCAGTGGCTTGTCTTGATGACTTCCGGTTGCCCTAACGCTCTTTGCGTCTTGAGGCGGCGGTCCACATGAACGCCATTTTCCCGCCACTTGACATGGCTTTAATGGAAATATCTCGTTCACGTTTCAAGCAATCCAAAAACTCTATGTCCATCTCATGAATCAGTGTTATGGGGTGTTTCTAAATTTTTGGGTGATTCTTGGGTATGTTTGGGAGGAATAGTTTTTCCTCAAAGAATTTGTAAAATTAAGAGAAATAAGAAATATTGAAGATTAATTCACTGAAGTTTTAAAAGTTAGAAGTTGTAGTTAATAATTAATAGACGGACACCAAGTTACTCTTGCGTGGGTGTCAACTGTCTGTTGTTGTCCAATAATCATTTTCTTTCTTCTATCCCTTTCCATCCTGATACGCATTCGCAGCCAAAGACAACCGATACTACTTTCTGTGCACTCGAAGAGAATGTTAACAAAGCTGGGCCATCATTTTCGAGTTCCAGTGATACAAATATGTTTTTTGGCTTCGACATTGAATTTCTCAGAGTCGTTCGCTTCTTATTTCCGGCTTGTGGGCAAGTCTAACGGTATCCAAGCGTATCCACACGTACACAACCTGCACTAGTCTCCCACGCAGCCGTCATTTGTCTCGTCACGCAACGCTCCTCCCCACTAACTTAGTGGGGAGGAGCGTTGCGTGACGAAACAAATAACGGCTGCGTGGGAGACTAAACCTGCACCGACAGGCGCTTTTGTGGTGCGCGAGCGCTAAGCGTGAGTGGAACGAGCGCGGAGCGCAAGGCACGAGAGGGAGAGAAGAAAAGAGTGTCTCTCTTTTCTTCTCTCCATCTCGTGCATCGCGCTCGTTGGAGCACCACAAAAGCGCCTGTTGTGCAGGCTATATCGACCGTATCTGCTTGTTTTCCCCTATTATATAACCGGACAGCTTAAGTAGCTGGCGATTACTTTTTGTGTGCCAGGCAAGCGAGCATCGAGTTTAATACGCCGCCCTCTTAGACTGTTAACAACGGGCAAGACCCAACAACAAAAACTTTCCGGTGGAAGCAAAGGAGTCAAAAATCCTCGTCTTAGACTAGTGGTTCTTTATCGCGTGGTCGACACAGACTGTGATCGCTATGTGATTTGCATTTGGGGGATGACTGAAGTAAAGCGAAGGCGCCCTGGATGTTACGGGAAGGGAAAAGGCCAGGAAATCAAAATGAAAGAAAAATCTGCAAAGGACCGTGAACGATAATTTTTTTCTCCTCCACTAGCTGTGCAGGAGTTTTTTTTTTTTTTTTTGCGGAAAAGCCCTCTTCTTCTACTTCTTTTGTTTTTGTGTTGGTTGCTGTGCATGAATTTTCTTGGGAAATTTTCTCTTGCACGATTTGTTTTTCTATTTGCCCCCCCCCCCCCCCCCGCCCATTTCAAAAGCTGACGTTTTGAGCGCTAGCCGAGAGTGTGTATTCTTATACACCTACATGCAAGCAGCAAAAAATCAATGACTGAAAACATCTTAGATGATTGCATTTTAATGATATTAATTAGATTTTGTATGCACTACTTTTAGCTAACCCTAAAAACAATTTTCGGAAACAATATATTAGATATATTTTTATAGTTAAAAAAACCAGGCTAAAATGCTCTTTAAGCTCGTGTAAAAAACAATCAATTAAATATAGATGATTGCATTTTAATGAAATACAACCGATTTCATGTGCTTGTTTTACAGAATAAAAATAACCATCTTTTATGCAAACACACATTATAAGCACTGAAAAGGTTTTAACGACTTCAGTTTCTTGAAATGTGATTCAGTTACATCACCTTGTAATGTTCTATGGAGAATTGCTTTGTTGACTACTGTCCCGGGGGGGGGGGGGGATGACGAGCCAACAAAAATGCCGGGGGTGCTCGTCACACCTTTTTGGGGTTAAAATTTGTAGATTGGTACCGCTAAGGCTGCTAACATCTAAAATGGCAACAGTTAGAATTATCGCGGTACCTTTTATAGTATTGAGCCGAAAAATTATGACAGAATATGACATGTGTTGTTTTAAAATTAAGGGCAAAAATTCATTTCAGCCACCCCTTTCAAACGAGAATCTGGTACCATTTAAAAATTTCCGACGAGCATGCCCGTCATTTTTATATGGGAGTTCCCCCACCCACCTGGTACTTCCGCATGGTATAAAATTTTTCTAGGAAGTCAATTTTGCAACTTGCTCGGAGACTGATTTTTTTTTTTTTGAAAGGAATTTAGTTTTCAGTTGCGATTCGTAGCAAGTCGAATACAACTTTGAACCGGTTTGAAAACTATAAACAACCGCATTAGAAACAACTTAAGACTGCTTGTCGTCCACCTTTTCTAAAGGTCCGTCGAGTGTGTGATCCCACGCAAGCGCGCTCGCAAAAGCTGGCGGGATGAATCTCTTTTTTGCTCCGTCGTCTCCGTCGTCGAGCCGCAAATTATTTTGAGAGAGAAACAGATTGCAAGCAGTCTAGAAACGACTGTATCACCGTAAATGGATCAGTGGAAATGTTGAATAACACATGGGTAAGTAAATGGTGCCCATTCCGATGATCCATTTCTGATGTGATACCGAACAGGTAAACAGGGTATATTTAACAGTTATTATTCTCGGACTTGCCGGATATGAGCTGATAACCAACTGGAGGCGCGTAACGCTGAGTTGCTTACATACAGTATATCAGGTCATACCCGGCAAGTCCGAGAAGAATAACTGTTTTGGTAGTTGAAATTTTAAAATACTCAAGAACATCTTTTCGAAGTTTTTGAAAGTTACAAACGTCGAGAAAATGAGTAAATAACGCAAACTTTTCGAGATTTTAGCCCAAAACGTTTTTCAAATCTGTGATCGTTGTAAACAAACCGTTTAAACAATTCGTCATCATTTTTCTATATTTGGTCAACTTAAGGATTATGGCTCAGATCCATAGCGGAGGGAACCAATCAGAAATCAAAAAAATTATTATCCAGAGGTGCAAATCTACTTATGCTTTATATACTACCATTACGTTATCTTTTACTTTATATACTATGCATTTCGTATGACAAGTAAAAAACTGAACTACATAACCCAGTGTTAGTGTTAAAGTTTTGTTAGAATAATGTCTAACTAAACCAGTCAGCTCCAGCAGCACCCGCCCCCCTCCCTCCCCTCCCCTCCCACCAGGGTGTTAGTCACACATTTTCTCACGTTTCTAGCATTTGACATCCTTGTGTTTTCAACTTCAGAAAAGCAGAATGCCAGCTTCATTTCTGGTGTGAGTTTATCAACAAAGAGCAAACTTTGTTGCCATTTAGCTCTAAAGAGATCACAATGAAATAGTAAATGCATGAAATGAATCAGTTCTTAAGTTTTGCTTCAAATAACTTTTGGATGAGCCTAGACTCGAAAGCTTTTCCTTCCTTTTTTCTATACATCGGTGAATTTCAAAAGCTATTTGTCCTCACAAAATGCTAATGCCAGGGGGTTTTCGTGGGGTGGGGGAAAGGAGGGGGTGGGGGAAAGGAGGGGGGGGGGGAGTCATGGATATTGCTGGAATTGCATCGGGAACGTTTCTAAATGACCAAGTGACGACTGGAGTCACAAGAGTGAAACGAGTGCCACCGGAGCTCAAGAACGATTGCTTTTAAAAATCAGCTTCTCAAGTTGCATCATCGGATACTCAACACACACAGATACAATGAAGGCTGCAGCATATGATATCACCACCACACCAGCAAACCAAAATGACTGCGAACAGAAAACAATAGATATAACGGTGAACAACGGCATTAAGAAGCGAGCAAACACTTTAATTAACAAAAAGAAAAGGGTTATTTGTACAGCAGCCCCCTTAATGATTAGAATGAATGGATAACCTTCACAATGGCCTTCGACATCTACATTAAGCGGGAACTTGAAAAGGCAGGATCCATCTATAGCTACATGGGGAACGAGACCCGCGTTAAACAAAATGAATTGGAGCTAAATTGGATTCAAATGACCCAGCTTTGCAAATGCATTCATTCACCTATGTTGATATACAATAACTTTTAAACCTTTATCAGGCTCGTATATTGTTCGTGTATATACTTTTTTCGTTTCAAGCACATCCCTACATCCCCCGAGCTCGGAAGTGGTGCAGGTCATAGAATTTTAAATACAGATGTATAACAAAGGTGTGGTGTAAGAGTTACTAGATTTCAGACATTAGATTCAGTAAAAAAAATAACGTGCAGGGAATCTACATGTAACCTGAAATACGGTGATGCCGGAAGAAGATCATAAGATAAGTCCTGCACGTACATTTATGGATATATGAAATATTAATGTAGTTTATTTTACATCAGTTTCTATGTAGCACTGCTCTGCTTAAAGGTGATGATACGCAACGACGAGTTTTAGCGCAACAAAATTAACGACAGGTATGTTACACGGTTACACGAAACAACTTAAGCAAAATTCGTGTTTTTGCGTTGTAAGATTTTGAAGCCGATTCGAAAACTCGCAACGCAAAAATCGCGAAGAAAATCGTTCGCGCACCCATGTTGCGCTAAAAATCGTCGTTACGAATCGTCCTGTGTAACATCACCTTAAAGGAACAGTGTCCCGGATGAAATGTCATGTTTACAACGATTATGGCCAGGAGCTTGCTTTAACCTTACTGTATTATCTTGAAATGGGAAGAGACCATCGCCAAAAGTGATAGAAGCAAAGAAATAAGAACTAAACAGACAAAATGACGGCTAGAAAAGTCAAAATTTCACAAGAATGGTAAGTTTGATTTATTGACTGGCGGTCAATAATAGGGGGGATAGATAGGGGGGAGGGCAAGATAGGGCGGAGGGCAAGATGGGGGGGGGGGGGGGTCGGGCCCCCTCCCCCGTAACCCCACTGCTAACCCGGACGATCACACTCGACAGACTAAGAATATAAGTGTTACCCACAATATGAACATCAGAATAAGCGTGAACAGTCTGAAACGATTGGACGAGTGTAGCAATAACGATAGGATGAACAAGGTAGGCACAGTATGTCAGCCGGCTTAATGGGATCCAGAAATGAGCGGAGAGTATTTTATCCACCAAACCTACAAAATAGAAAGCAACAAGACGTGAGTAATATTAATTTCAATGAATTAATTTATCTATCGGTTTTGAAAGCAAAGCCTTGAAGAGCAGTTTTCGAATGTGTTGAAGATAGTGACCGATTGCTTTGGTTTTGTATTGCAATGCTCAACCATGCAATGGAATGCAATGCAACCATGCAACCTTTGCAACGCTCAACCAATCAGAAGGAAAACCGAAACCAATCGTGACTTTCCTGCACCAGTTCCCTACCCTACTTCCCTACTTCAACTCGTGAAATCTCTACCCTAGTATATACCGCCAGCCTCAAAACGGTACCCCTTTCGGAAGGAGCATCCCCGTATAGCCCATTATAGGGAGACCCCCCCCCCTCGGGGATTTGACCTTCTCAGTGATGAACTCGTCACCGAAAACGAAGCTGTCATTCTTTGAGGTGGAAAACACAAGCCGTAAAATGTCACAGGGTTTACTTTGTAATACCCTGAGTCTGACTAATGTCCGGTGGGATGGGCATTGCTTGAACTGACACTTACCTCCGAGCCCACGATGACAAGCGAAAATCACCCAAGCTAGTGCCAGGCTCCACGCACAGCGTGAAAAGGTCCCGTATATGATATTCTCGGCGCGGGTAAAGGGCTCTGGATCATCTTTCCTTACAACCTTGTATTCACCGTACAACGTGGATAGGGCCAGAACAATAGCAACACACCAGCCAGCCATATTGAACAGGTACGTGGGGGCCTTAGGAAACGAAAACAGACAGAAAACCAGAGAGAAAGCAGATTTTCATACAGTGATAATCATTACGTGGTTGATTTTTAAGTAGAAAATAAATCGTTTTGGTGTAGAGCGGTTTTCAATTGCTTATCGAAAGTAATTTGCGTTTGCGCGTTAAAATGCCTTCTCCTTTGTCGCTTCCTCGTCATATGTTTTTGAAAACGCGGCAAATGGTCTCTTTCGATGACGTCACAGCAAAGTTCGTACCCAGCTCCCACAAATGCACGGTAATGCGGCAGAAGCACCTTTCTTCAAACAGCTGTATAAACGCGGAGATTTAATCAATTACGATAATTTATTCGCTAAAGCAATCAGGACAATCAAAAATTGGGGTTAGTTGTACTTTAAGAAAACGCGCGCAACTTTCTCGACCGATTTGAGACCAAAACCAAAAACCATCGTGACTTGCCTATGGAGCACATGCTTATTTGCCTCAAGTTCTGATTGGATCATTGGATTGTCTGGGTCTGCAGTCATTACTTTGCTTTAGGTTTTACGACACTCAGTTGAAAACTGCTACATGAGCTTAACAATATTAACACTAATAGGAAATCAATTGCCCTGAATGTATAACGTTTATGCAACCATCTGAATGCAATGGGTCACACGACGCTTAAGGGTGTGCATGCACACGCCTCGGCAGTAAAGGGCACCTCAAAACGACTTTTGGGTCGACTTTTCGGGGACAGACGGCTATGCCATGCTGATGAGTCCTAACGAGGACGAAACAGCTGTCCATGGCTGCCACTGCCGGGGTGATATGGCTGTGCGCATGCGTAAGATATTGACCATACTGCGGAGTGGTGTCATGTGACCCATTGCATTTCAGATGGTTTGTTTATGACCGACCGCTGATACGGATTTGAATCAAAGACTACTCTTTCATAAGTTACATTAGTTTTCAATTGAATGTCGAAAAACCAAAGTGATTACTCTGGCCAATCACAACAGACGCAGCCAATCTAATGAACCAATCAGAACGTGAAGCAAATACATGTAGCCGGCGCCAAGCGCGGGAAAACGCGTGCGAGCAGGTCGCCATTCGTTTTGGTTTTACTTCTGATTGGTTGAGAAAGTGGCGCGAGATATTTTTACCCAATCACGAAGCATAACAATGCAAAACCAAAGCAATCATAAAATTAATTACGACACTCAATTGAAAACCGCTCCATCAGCTTTGCAAAGGTTAGCTGCAGGTGCTAACTATTGCGTTCGAGGAACGACAACGCCATCCCAATCTGGTGTTGGGTGGCCTGTGCTCTTTTGGTCTGTTTCTGTCTTACTATAAACAAGCCAGAATTTTTTGAAAATTTTTAAGGACCTCCCCCCCCCCCCCCCCCCCTGCCACGTTTCGGTCGAAAACTGGTACCTACGCTTGGCCTCGTTTTCGCGTGAAATATCACGCTCGAGTCGCGCAAAGTGCTTGCTGTCGGTCTGAGAAGGACGTTTATGTAGCGTATAAAAGCAGCTTTACGCTTTTCTACGGCCGGAAAAAGTCGAGAATTGACCGCCTTTTATCATATGGCAAGTGAAATGTTTGACGACAAAATCGTCCATGAACATTTCAGGGCGACGATGGACACCGAAAAAAAAAAGAAGGAACGCAACTGTCACGTTGTTTCTTCCGTATTGATTTTTGTGAAACCACTAAAGGAAAATGCTTGTGACTTAACTAAGGGTGAACATAAACATATAGCAAGGTGTAAATCGACATCTTCACTACTTTTTTCAGCTGCTAACAAACATTTCGAACGCACTCTTTTAATCTGTGATTACTACTAGTTACCTTGAGCATTTTCCAGTCCTTCATGTGCAGAATCAAGTAACCTAACACCATTCCCACAAGGTATGGTGCAATACGACAGTACGGCTTCACATACGTCAGAGACATGGAATCTATACCCTTGGCCCTGCAATAAAATTACATCAAAATTCAACAGAATATTCTGACAAGTTGTAGAAAATAGCTGAGCGAGTCCTGCCATGAGAACAATAGACTGCTAGCAGTCCCTAGCGAGTGAGCAAATCGACGATTGACCGAGCGAGCGAAAGTAATGCGTTCGCTCGCTCCAGTCTTGCCGAACTTGTTTTGGGATTAGCTTTCCCACGGTTGTACCTAAATCATACCGTCCGGAAAGACGTCGGACACCTTATTGAGACTTATATAACGTAATGTCGACACTTACAATTTTTAAGTGTAAAAAAGAAAATCTAAGATCCTCACTCAGGATTGAACCTGTGACCTCAGCTACGCTTAGGCTTACATAGCCTACCGTACCACTGTACCACCTAGTTTCTCGGGTTGCTTAGTCCTAAATTTAACTATATAAACTGCTACCCCCAACCCCAACTAAAAGCTAACCAGTTACTCCGTTATATAAGTCTCAATAAGGTGTCCGACGTCCTTCTGGACGGTATGATTTGGGCTTGACCCTTGCCCACTCAACTGACTGAAAAGGTACAGCTAGTAGTCAATGGACATATGTCCAGAAATGCTGGCAGAGGGGGGCCACGCTACTGCATGGCTGGCATCACAAAGTGTCCTCACCTATAACAGTTCACCAAAACACACGAAATTCTGTCACATATGAAGTAATGAAAATGACAAACAACTCTGTCAAATATGAAGTACTCGTTAAACAATAGTTGCCTGCATCTCTGGACATAAGTGTGGAAACCAGGCAACAATATAGGAAAATTAGGGAGTTTAAAATTTTAATCACCATTAGTTATTTGTTGGTGGCCCATTAGTGCCACTGCTACACACTGTATAAAAACTCGCCTCCTCTGTGCAGTGGTTCCATACAAGTATAAGCCTGTTACATAGAAATGAGCCTCCTCGGTAGAAATTAGCCTCTTCTGTAGAAATTACGTTGTATTGTACAATGCAATGCATTGCATTGTATTGTCTTAAAAAAGGTTTGCTGAGGGACCTCGTTCCCACGAGCATTTGTGATAGTCTGTGTGTTTTGATAAGTTCATAATTTTTTTAGTTCGATATTTCAGAATAATAAGTTTCTTACGCTTCAGCTTGTGCCGCAGCTCCTAACATAGGAGCCGCCAGGTCGTAATGAGCGAATAAAACAGCTGTTGTAATAAAGCTGGCGCCCATCAGCACAGCAACAATTACAAGCATTCCTAGCAAACGAAACCTATAAAACAAAAAAAGTAAACAATACAATGATCAAGTACATATAGTATTCTGATCCAAGCACTGGCGAAATCAGGTTTGATATTCATGCAGTATACTATTCAAGCTTAAGTAATGGTCCTACTAAGAACTAGGCAACCCAACGGCAAGGAATGCAATAAGGTGTTAATTGTGATATTGTTGAAACCGTCCACCTCATTGGCTAAAACATGAAAATCTACTATCACTTCATCAGGTAGCGCATTTATTTATCTCTAGTTTACTTATTGATTCCCTTTTAGTGAAAACTATTCTGAGTTTTAATGCAGCAAAATTTCTATGTGGGAAACAGAGAAAATTAGAAGCCTTTCTTGGCCATTGTTTTGGAGTTTCATGATTGGATAAAATCTTGTAACACAAAAGAAATATCGCTTTAAAATACAGTTTCAGTGCATTTTATTTCAAAAACGTGTTGTCCATAGGTTGATGCATTCTCAGTAAGAAAATCTAAACAATCATATGTGGAGAAAGCGAAATGCCGCATAACAATAGAGGATTGCCTAGTTCTTACACGCATTGTTACTTAAAAGACAACAAGGGAAGGTGTAAGTTTAAGAGGGTTACATGTTTCAAGCGTGTCCTGAATAAACCAAATTATCAAGAAACTGGAACACTGCATTATGCACGTCTAGTTTTGATTGGATTGGTGGCCATTGCATCTCAGTTATCATACCACGTCCGACAATGCCCCCAAAACTACCATTACAAATGTTTAGACTTTTTAATGTTAGGATGCTTATTGTTCAGATATTTGTCGAAGATTAAGAATGATCAAAGTCTCGTGAAACTACCTCAGAAACGAAAATATGCAACCGTGAATACCAAACAACGTAAGGTTAAGTCCACAGATCGGTTTTAATTTTCCATACTGAGTTTGAAGGGGTGACCCGAAAACACTGACCCCCGGTCCGCGGACCCCCTCTACGGACCCCCTCTACGGACCCCCTCTACGGACCTAGGTCTAAGAACGCGTTCTTAGACCTAGGTCCGTAGAGGGGGTCCGTAGAGGGGGTCCGTAGAGGGGGTCCGCGGACCGGGGGTCAGTGTTTTCGGGTCACCCAGTTTGAAGTCAAAGAATTGAAGAGTAAAACAGATTTAAAACGACCAAAACATCTCAGCGTGACATAAATATGCATTGTGTGAAACGAGACTGCCAGGACATCTGAATGAAGTAATTACACTGGGGAATTAAGAAAAGTTTACTACAGCAATCATCTTTGAACGCGTAATACACTGGGGAATTAAAAAAAGTTTACTACAGCAATCATCTTTGAACGCGTAATACACCGGGGGAATTCAAAAAGTTTTCGGATGATGGAACGAGTGAAAATTTGCATATCTGTCCCCGTATACTAACTATATCTCGTTCAACGCTTCGCGTTAATTCACGAGATAAAAATGAAACAAATATCCTCTGTCCAGTCTCACCGAGCTTGCTTTGGTCCTTCACTATTCTACTCGAGTGATTAGCTCACCTTCTTTACTATCTAGAAAGGTACAGTGCTTGCAGTCCAGTTAAACATTACCTGTACGCTACGAATAGGATGGCGGGAGCAATGATGTAGAACTGCATGTCGTTAGCCAGGTACCAGCCCCATCCCATACACTGCAGAGCAAAACATAAATTAATGTCTGTTTTCACACTAGTTCCATTTGTAGGCTCCTTGTAGTTAGATTTAACTAGGCATTTAGATTTAATTTCCAGAAGCTAGTACCCTTTAAAATTTAATTTCTTCTATATAGCTATTTTGTGGACATTCTTTTAGGACTTGGGAGATTAAATAAATGGTAAAATCGCAAAATTAAATTCATTTTTGTTCATTTTTCCTGGAATCGCGAAAATTAATACTCGCGAAATACAGCTCCCGAAAATTCGCGAAATTAACTACGCGCGAACATTAGTAGGAATAAGGTATACCATAACTCAAGAATTTGGTTTTATCGACTGAGTCGATAAGGTAAATTAGCCACCGAATCTTCTCGAATCTTTTTACGGTGGCTAATTTACCTTATCGACTCAGTCGATAAAACCAAATTCTTGTGCTTCACCCCCACCGACGCAGCACCACAGTTTCTCTAGAAACTAACCCCATTCATTTGTTATACCATAACTCGTTCAACATTTCCTGTATTCACGAGTTAAAAGGGACTAAGTAATCATAGTCTAAGCCTTTAGGCGAGAAAAAGTAAAAACTGACCTGTAAAAATACTGAGCCGTATTACCAGAAACCCATAAGTGCGTTGAAACGTGCAACTGCCTCTTGTACGCTTCAAAACAAGCTTCCGATTATTCAATTTGTTAAGAAGTTGTTACAGCCATATTTGGAAAATCAAGATAAAAATATTAACTAATCAATTCACTAGAACAACTTGCTTCCAATCTCCCTGGACCGAGGGGTTTCAAAATGGCACTAAGCAAAAAATGAATATTCGGAAGCTGTGAATGCACGTTACACGTTTCAACCCACTTATGGGTTTCTGGTATTACACAATATTTCGCTGAAAAACCTCTATATACATTTCATTAGTTCATCCCAGATGGAGTTTCATAAGTCAATGAAAAGCAAATTTTAGAACAACAATTAAAGGAACAACTCACCGATCCGGCCATTTTGGTAGGATAAAAGTTGTTGATATAGAGCAGATTTGTCCACCAGTATTTATCACAAGCTGCATCAGATTGATAATTAAGCCACACAGGACCCTCACCAAGAAACACCGTCAGTTTGTCATAAAACAGCAAAACAAACATGTATGTTGGAGTTAACCTGTTGAATTTAATTATGAACAGTTATTGTTATTTATTTTTGAAATAAGTTTATTTTCTAAATAGGTTTATTTATCAAATTACTTAAGCTTTGAAAATTTTGTTTTGGACATAAAACTTCAGACAAAAAACCTTTTGGGCGTTTTTTCAGTATATATTTCGAACGCCCAGTTTTTTGGGATATGTTCCTGATATAATATTGGGTGCATGGATAAAAAGCCCTAAAAGTGACCTGTTGGTTAGCTGGCTAATTATATTTTTCCACTCCATTTTGGATGTGCGTTTCTGGTTATATTTGCATGCTCTATGTTCAGATATACTGCCATTGTCAATAGACAATGATTAACACCAAAGTGTGAAAACAGGGTTTGAGACGGCAAACTTTTCAGGTTACTAGCCTAGTGACTAGTGAAAGGTTTGAATTCACTAGCCAAAATAAATTTTACTAGCCTGAATTGTACAGGGGGTGGGGGGTGAGAATTGGTGTGGGACAATAATATGTGTCATACTGATTAAGAAAAAATATACGATATTGGAAACACAACTTGATCAGTTTTTATTTTTGTTTGCTTCATAAAACTCGTACTAACACCTTACGAACATCCTAACGTACGGGGAAACATCGAGAAGATAAGACTTAACTTTATGAATGTATTAACATACTGAAAAACGTTGAGATATGTTTCAGTTTTTATTCTCTCAATTTGCTTTTGCCATTCATTGGAAATAATTTTCAGTTTGGTTCTGTCTAGTGCCTTACGATTTTCACTACAGCTGTCGTTTAAATCCACTAGCCAAAACTGAATTTTTACTAGACTTTGGCTAGTTGGTTACTGCTAGTGTGAAGCCCCGAATGAAAATTACTGGCAGGTATTTTTATGCTGCATATCAACTGGTGCAGTTATGAAGTCACTTAGGGCTTTTTTCCATGCATCCCTCGACGACTGTCTTATACTCCTAAGTGGGTAGAGGCAATGTGGAGCAAAGTTTCTTTATAATCCGAGGAAACAATATGGTTGTAGAAACAAGGTCTTGAACCAACGCCCTTCACATTTGAAATCCAGTGCACTCCAACCACTACACCACAGTGTTCTTAAGCCCAGTAGTTGCTTAAAGTGTATATGACAGTGATTTTTTTATTTGCTTGATCGAATCTACATGCTTAAAGAATCACTGTCACATACACTTTAAGAAAGTGATGGCTCTCAAGAGGTGATAATGCAGGGAATATCAAAATTCAAATTCTTCCTCCTTGTCTGCATATGTTTCTTATGGAAAACGTGGGGAGAAGTTGTTAAAACTTTTATAAGTCAAGAGACTTCACTTTGGGTGATCATCTCCTTCACTCTTACCACCTCACTGATTGATTAAGCATTGATATTACAGGAGAAATTTGATGCTGATCACCATTCGGGCTTAAAGGGTTAAATGTTAGAAGCCTCTTTGGAAAGCTTCTGTAATTATGGGCTGCAAGTAGTATAGAGTGATACATTCTTTCTATTCTTTTTAGTCAGTCCAGCTGATTTGGATACACTTTCTAGCTTTTCCTTCTCCCATAAGGTCAAGTTAAATCGTCATATGTTTATGCATGAAGTGTCCAACTGGTAAAATGGTAAGCACTCCAGATGTATCAGTAGTAGGTTACTTCTACGTTGATTTATAATGCTAACTGTTCCATAACAGAGTCTATTTCTCATGTTGCAGTGACTCACAGTGTGAATATGTTGCTGGTTAAATCAGGTCTCAGCTTGAATCAGTATTCAATCTAAGTAAGCTAACCGTAACCCTAGCATAAAGCTATAACCACCACTTCTGGCACAAAGATACAAAATTGCAGCCAGTGCTGGTGTGATGGTTAAGCTTTGCGTTAGAGTTAGCTAGGGTTAGCTTTGCACTGGGATTAGGATTACCCCACCTAGATTAAGACCAGATTTCACCTGCAACAGATAAACAAGATCTCACTAACCAGCTCATGCCAATCTGGTCAGTCTAAATAGGGCAAAAACCTTCCTTGCAGAAAACAATAGCATCAGTAAATCTTACCTCCAAAAACGATGAAAATAGTACTTGAAAAGGGGAAGCTCCCCATTATTTTTATCCATGTAACGAAGAGACAAATAAGCAACTAAGAGGCCACTGTTGAATATAATATTGGCAAATCAAAGTTAGCTCTACATGTAATATTTCTTTTGATGTTGTACATCATGTTGATCTACATGTAACGTTTATAAATGTTCTAAGTAAAGTACACTTTTTTCATGCTTTTGCTTTTTGCATTTAATTATTACACAAATGAAAATGATAAGAAATATAGATATATTTACACTTACCTCAAGAAAAAGAAACTGTCGACTGAAAAGGTTGCATTGCCTATAGTTTCAAATGTGAAGCGCTGAAGAATAGTAAATAATTGGAAAAGATTGCCTGCAAGAAAGTAACACACGGATTAAGCAATAACAAACAAAGAAAATAATACATTCAACACTTTTTCCTATTTTTTTAACACACGTGTCTTCTTTTCAACAATCAATAAATTAAACCTGTCCTTTACAAGAACTTAACTGACAGTAAAAACCTTGAAATAACAACCACCAATTTCTCAAGCTTCTGAAATAGTTTTAGGCTCTTATTTTTGTTCCAAGGGGTAAAACTTCTTTTAGACCTTCTACTATAAAAAAAGTAATCCCGCACACAGCATTTGCAAGCATTCAAGTCAGACGGAAGATTTGTATGACAGAGTTCACAAACAATTTGTGGATTTGGATTTGAGTGTAAATGTTTGCAGATTGAAGGATTCATCAAAATGTAACAGATCATCAGATTTGCATATGCCTATTCACCCCCCCCCCCCCCTCCCCTCCTCCGATACCTACATGTATTTAGTGTACCTTAAAAAGCATTTCTATGAAGCAGGAAAAAAAATGAGATTATTAACACTTACTAACTGGTGCTCCCAACTGAAAACCAAAGACATGTCCAAGGATGACCCACCACATGCTCAATACTCTCATGCCATTGATGGATGTAATGGCACCTGAGGGAACTTTAGTATCCATAATACGGTTTGTGTTTTGAATTAAAGAAAAACACAAAAAGAACCGTACCACAAAATCTGTGTGTAACAAAGATCAAATTACCATTTTGATTAGTTTTATATCATAGACTTCATCTTAGTTGTGTATTAGTTACATTGTACATGGTAGCATAGATCTGTATGCATGGTGGTTCTTGAGCAGTGGTTTTACTTCATACATACTCAATGGCCCATTTCACACTAGAAGACGGACAAATCATCTGGACGGACAAGTCGTCGGACGATTTGTTCGTGTAATGTGAATTCTAGACAGACAACTCACCTTGTGTTGGTCATCGTAAATTCACATCTGAACGAACAAACAGTCGATTTTTAAAGCAGGGGGCCTGGCACTAACAGGCTTGGTTACCTTGCTTGCTATCCGCCATTTTGATTTTCCCATAAACCATCACTCCCTTTACTAGTTCCATTCCCCTTAGCGAGTACTGGGACCGAGATACAACCATTTGTTCGTCTGGTGTGAATTTAAGTCGGACTTTGGACGACTTATCCATCTAGACGAACAAATCGTCCTCGCAAAATCGTCTTAATAGACGGACAAATCGACGGACAAAATCAGACGACTTTTACGTCCAAAATTTTGTTCGTCCCGTTTTCACACTAAGACGACTTGTCCGTCTCTAGTGTGAAAACGGCCAATTGATTAAAATTTAATATTTTGCAAAATGTGTAGTTCCAGGAAATATCCATGCATAACCCACCCCAAGGGAGGTTAATGGAGATTCCAAAGGGGGAGGAGGATCTCAAAAGCAAATTTAATTTACCCCCCCAAAAAAAAGACTACCTGCAACATATATGTTTTCTTGTTTCTATCTGTCCTGCTATTGGGGAGTGGGAAAATTTAAAAGGGCCAGGAAACTGCCCAAATCTCACAAAAGATGAAGAAATGAACATGGATACAGTTAAAAAATGTGTTGTTCCAGACCATAACAATAACCACAGAAGGTTTTTTGTTTGACCCCCCCCCCCCCCCCCCCCCCCCTTCCCAACACCTCTGGAAATTCCCATTTTGCTAGATATATTTTTTAATTGAGAAATTTGGCTTTTGAGATACCACTCCCCTTGGAATTACCAATGACTTTCTATGGGGGGGATGAGGGGGAGGTATATGATTTTGCATGGATATTTTCTGGAACCACACAATCAGTCAACAAAGTAGTTGTTGAAGCTCTTCCCTCCTCACTTACTTGGTTTCATTGTTGGCTGAGGGAAGCTGGTCATTGAAGAACTAGCACTAAATATCACCTCAGGGGAAGAATGGATCAGTTGCGAGCTCTCACTATCAGTATTGCTTTTTCCAAAGGGAACATGAGGAGCCTCATCATTATCTGTAGCCATGGAAACACCTCTGATTGGCATGAATCCATCACTTTTGTTGACAGGCGCTGAGTGTGGCTTTGTAAAGCTAAGAAGTATATCGATGACAGTTCCAACAAGGCAGAGAGAGAGGATTAATCCACACAAAGTTCTAAGAAAATTCAAGAATATTATAAAGTATTAAATAGAATACTGCAAAGTTACACTGTATATCCACCCTTTCCTACTCATATTTTACAACGATTATCAATCTCATAATTAATGCCATGCTATTCAGTCTTTAAATTGCACAAAAAAGTTGAAATTTCTTGCTGGCAGCTGCATGACTACGATTTAGACATATGACAGATGACTAAAAAGGAACAAGTCCAAAACTGGATTACCATCAAATCAAAAGGTAATATTTTATGTTGTGTCTCAGCATATCTACCGGTAAGTTGAGTCTCAAAATCTTGGCAATTAAAATTTAAGGTTTCTCAGAATCTTTGGCTCCCCAAAAATAGGCCTGTCTTAATCCGTGAACCTTAAGAGTATTGCAAATCCCAGCTGCCCGAGTTTAGCCAACACCTCGCTACTCAAAAAGCGGTACTGTTAAACTTTTTGTTTTTCTCACCAAAAACTAAGTTAAACAAACAATAATTAGTGAAACAATCATATCAGGTGGTGTAAACATCTCTTGGGATGTATCACGACCATACCATGTACAATGGAACCACTGATGTGCAATCAGATTAACAACGATTTTAGATAAGAAAATGACCAAATGAGCTGTTTTTCGTTTTCCCAAGAAGTGGTTGTAATAACAAAGTGATTATATAAAAGGGTGCTGGAAAAGCCCCTTTGGAAAGTCAATAAAGTATGTATGTATGTATGTAACTATAAAATTATGTATTTATAGGTGGGCTTCGACTGTACTTACAAAGTGATTATCACTCCTGTTGTGTATTCTGGTTTTTTCTTGCAAGAAACAGGTTTGGCCTCAGTTCCGTCTTGAAGTGGCTGTCGCTTTAGCTCAATCTTCAGCTTTAATGGTGACTTTTCAATAGCTGATATAGGGATACAATTAAGATTGATAATGACATGTAATATTTATGGATCAAATTACAAGCAACTATATGCCGACTACATCACAAAGTGATTTAAAATAAGTGAAATTTGTGATTCTCGCAGTGTGCTCTCAACTTTAGCAGTGGAAAAAGCAACCTGAAAAAAATTCTGGCTTGAACGGGATTCGACCTTGCGGTAACAGTGCAATGCTCTATCCACTGAGGTATCAAGCCACATGGATACATGGTCAATTGTGAGTTTGGAATATACCCAATGATAGTGAATACATATGAATGTGAATATATGAACTGCGGATAAACATTAGTGAAATATGTAATCTTCGCAGTGTGGTCTCAACTTAAACAGTTGAGCTATAGCTTTCAAACTATAGCTTTCAAACCTACATTTAGCCGTTTATCTACTTTACACCTCTTAATTTGCTTTACTTTTTTACCTTTGTGCTTGATTAATTATTAATGTGTATGTTTATTTATTTAGTAGCTGTTTCTTAAATCACTTTATCTTTGGTAAATATGACTGTAATTAGTACAACCCGCCTAGATTAGCTATGCTATAAGCGGGTTTGTAGATATTGAAATTTTATTTCTTTAAATTTAGATCAATTAATTATGTAACAGTGTTGAAATCCAATAAACCAAATCCAATCCCAAAAAAAAAAAAAAAACCAGTGGAAAAAGCAACCTGACAAAAATTCAAGCTTGAACGGGATTCGAACCCATGACCTTGCGATACCGGTGCAATGGTCTATCCACTGAGCTTTCAAGCCACATGGATAGATGGTCAATTGTGAGTTCGTTAAATACCCGATGATAGTGAATATATATGAATGTGAATATATGAAAATCGTATATCTGAACTGCGGATAAACATGAGTGAAATTTGTGATCCTCGCAGTGTGCTCTCAACTTAAGCTTGATTTAAAATACTTTATGAGAACTTACAATATGAGAACTTAGAACAAATGCAGTCTAAAATAATGCAATGTTTATTTGAGCAGGTTGTCGAATTTAATGTCAGAGTTGTTCAATTCCCTCCCATCAAAACTAATTTGACATTGCTTACCATATTTTAGTTGTATGAGTGTGAGACATAGCTCATGTTACTCTATTAACTGAGAGCTGCAAAATAAGCTATAGTTTGGGGGTATACCTAGTTTGTCTGACAATTGAGGCATTTCTGAACTTTTTGACTTCAAAATTTTCAGCCTGTTTATGTCAAAGCCACGATTTCCTTCTCCAATTTTGATGTAAAATAAGAACTGCACTCATTGAGACCTTTCAAATAGTATATCATACATGGCCATTAAGGTTTTACTTACAAGTTTGGAAAAAAGGGTAAAAAAACTCAGGAATGAAAGGGTTACAAGAATCATAAATCTGTAAGCGGCCACCTCCAGTTACATACAGTATGAGCTTCCTGAGGGTGTCTGCTTACAGAAGCTTCGACTGTATTTACTGAAGGGCTTACCAAGCAAGAAATATAAAACTGTACCTACCCGGAAATAACTTTTTTGCCAGAAGGTAAGTTATATCCTGCTCACTGCACTGTTGTGGGGCACAAATTCCCCATGAAATAGGAAATTTCTACAAGAAAACCAATACAAAACGTTGTTTTGGCATGTTGAGGCAAAATGGTAAAACAAAATCAACTGCAATAACTAACTGAAGTTAATTATATTTTATTTTTGTTTGCTGCTCTGACATTATCGAGCTACTTTATAAGGCATGAAACAACTAAAACGGAATAATTAACTGGCTCGTCGCTTCGACGAGTCAGTTCTTAAAATACCCTCTTTTTTTTTTCCCTGTCGGGTCACCTGCCCCGGGAATCGATTTTGCTGCGGCCAACACTGTACCTAGTTTACTTCCAGTTTTCAGAAATCAGTGATGTCATCGAAACGACAATTTACAATTGAAATATTTACTGTTCTAATTTCGGCGGAATTGTTAAACATTAAATCGCTGTGATTTCAGGATGTGTTCTATTTCTGGAAATTTAAGGAAAGCGGGTTGAACTTTTCTAACCAAATCAATTGTCAAACAGTTGAGTTTAGATCGAATAAATCATTGAACAAACACGTCCCGGCAAGTCACTGCTGAGTAAACAATTCTCAAGCATAACGTCATGGAGTCACGTTCAAATTCCACACATCTCGTATTTCTGGCACGCTATGGTCGGCTGTTGATGATTATTTGATCTATCATGTTGATATTGTTTATTTATTCGAAATCCTATCATCGATTCTCCAGAATGCCTGTGTTTAAACAATCCTGATTCCTTGTAGTAGGTGGTTTCAAGGATTTTAAAGCGAAAAACAACAATACAAAGTTCAGAGAAAAAGATATAGACCTGAAATTGTAGCCTCGGTGTGAGGCCCTGTTAGGGTTTTAGGATTATGGATTATTAGGGGTTTTTAGAGAAGGGATACGGATTATTGGCCACTAAATTTAAGGATTACGGATTATTTGCGTCCTCATTTTAAAATTACGGATTATTATCGATCATTATCACATAGATTGCTTTTTTCATAAAAAAGGATAAAACGTCATAAAGAGAGGTAAAAGTCATACAGAGAATGACAAATATCAGGGCTTCAAATATTTATCTCCAATGGCCCCTCCAGTGCTCCTAGTCGCGGTAGTAGTCGCCACTCGCTCAGTCTTCTGGGCAATATACTCAAGATGGCGGGTAGTTGAGAACTCACTGTAGGTGATCAAAGGTCAACAAAAGACTCGCTTAAAAAAATGGCATCTCTCACATCGCTGTTGCACCCGCTAAATGAGCCACTCCTTGAAGTTACTGGGGCAATTTATAAGCTTGAAAATTATGCCGAGCAGAATGGTTTAACCGTTCTCAACAAAAATATGTGTTGCTACTGAAAGGTAGCAACTAGCAAATACAACAACCCGGCAACTGATGAGGTTCGAGAGGAGAACCGAAACCATGGTGTTGCCTGAATGAAATAGTGGCATAAACGAAGCAGTCACTAGACTGTTAAAATTGCCAACGGGGGTTTTAGTATAAACAGCCAGCTCCACGCAGCTATAAAGCGTAGCAAATAGAAGCTAAGATTACAGCCTTGACTTAGACAAACTTTAACTCTCTACAAGTTGAATAGCTTATTAAGCTACAACTCTCTCTGCAATAAAGCTTGGATCCTGAAAATTAAAATCCTGCAAAGACAAAACTAAAATAGCTGGGCCCAGCGTGACATTAATAGCAGGAAAGACATTCACGGTCAACAGATCATTTCAGATCCTGTCATGTCAGAGAGAATCAGTCAGTTAGAGAAATTCAAACCTTTCCTACATAAAAATCTACATGCCAATATTAATGGCAAAAACAACACACCAACCGCCAGGCAAAAAAAGGATGCTAAAATGAGGTCAAAAAGCTTCAAAATCACGGGAACCACAACCGACAGACTTGACCTCTAATCCGTTGCATGCACGCGGCTTTTGAAAGGTTTTAAAACTCAGTCTACACTAAAACCCTCCTTAACAAACAGCTAAATATAGAATAAACTTTTTTAAATGTTATTTTATAGTGCCAAAGTTTTTTAATAAGTTCCAAACGTTTCGGGCTTTGCCCTTCTTCAGTGGAATTATGTTCGTTGAGAAATACGCCACGACATCTAAAGTTTAAAATGATTGTCTCTTGCATGCGCGCGCGTGACCTTCAGAAGAAACGAAAGTCAGAATTTAGGCCGCGCAGTTGACAGGTACCAAGTTGGAAAATAAGGCGCATCTCCTGCCGTTTCCTTTGCTTGTTTCCGCTGCAGAGCTTGACGCCGCAAATCTGCACGTCATCCACAGTGTCCATTGGAACTGAAGTGCTCTGTGACTGGAAAACCGGGTGCACTCTTGGTGATACTCCTGAGATGTTCGCCAAACCTTTCCCTAAGAGTGCGCCCAGTTTCGCCGATGTAAATGGCAGGGCAGCGACGGCAGGAGATGCAGTATATAAGGCCAGATGACAGACAGGTAAAGGACTGTCTGATGGTGAAGGAGCCTTTTGGAGCCAGTAGAGTAGTGTCATTTGAGATGTGGTCACAGGTACGGCAGCGGGGGTGTCGACAAGGAGCAGAACCTGCGGGCGAAGTAGTTTGATTTGTGTCGGACGTGTGGACCAAGACGTTTTGTAGGTTTTGATCTCGGTGATAAGCGATCATTGGTGGCTGAGGAAATGTTTCCTTGGTTTCAGGGTCGTTCGATATGATGCTGAAGTTGTCGAGCAAAATCTGTTTGATTCTGTTGTTCAGAGGATGGTAAGTAAGAACCAAAGGGATTCTGCTCTCCTTTTCATCGGTCAAGGTGTTCCGTTTGAGGGCGTCGGTCTGTGTGACATGTCGGATTTCCTTAAGATCATGTTGGAGAGTGTTTGCATTGTAACCACGCCTTTCAAAGAAAGAGGCCATTTCGTGTGCTCTTGCTAGAAAGTCGGCGTCATCAGAGCAGAGGCGTCGATAGCGTAAGAGCTGACTATGAGGTAGGCTTTCTTTGTAGTATCGAGGATGTAATGACTGGTGGTGAGATAACTGTGGGTATCTGTGAGCTTGTAGTAGATGGAAGTAGAGATTCGATTGCCAGAAATGCGTAAATTGATATCAAGGAAAGGCAGTTTGGTTTCAGAGATAGAATGTGTCAATTGAAATGCAGGGTGAAAGTTGGAAACAAAATCAATGTATTGATTTTGATTTTGTTTCCAACTTTCACCCTGCACTTCAATTCACACATTAGTCCTTATTAGGACTCGTCAACATGGCATAGCTGTCGATGATCTTTTGTGAGACCCTGCCTGGCTATGCCATGCTGACGAGCCCTAACTAGGACGAAACAGCTGTCCTTGGCTGCAACTGCCAGTGTGATATGGCTGTGCGCATGGGTAAGGTACTGGCCAGGCCGCAGGGTTGGTGTTTGAGTGTGTCACTTGCCTTTTTTGCATTTATGCTTGATATACAGTATGTAAATCAATTCACGTGACACAAAAGGGTAATCAGGGGTTGCTATAAATTGATTGTTTTAGAATTTTATTTTAGGGATATTTTTTTTTACAATATTGGGATACGGATTATTTCCAAAATTTATCCAGGATTATGGATTATTCAGATCCCCCCAAACAGGGCCTCCGGTGTGGAATGTAAAGCGGACTGTGGAATGTAAATGTGGACTGGACTGTGCATATTAATAGACTCTAGATTGTATATTGTGGATTGCTAATATAAAACTCTAAAATGAAAACCGGGTGGAAAATGAGACCAAACGAGCCAGTTTCGAAGCCCAACGGGCTCCTTGTTTATATTTGAATTAATTTTATCATCTATCTCCAAATTAAGATTAACTTGGATAGTTTTTGAATGGACTTTTCTTAAGAAAGTTAAACTATCTAATTACTCTGAAATTGGATTAAGTTTCTTTCAGCCAATCAAAACTCAAGAAAAACAACAGAAATGAAATTTTAACCAATCAGCACGCAGCTGTTAACAGCAGTCTCTGTTGTACAGCAAGTGTTTCACAAAATGACGAGCGAGATTTGTGTTTCAAGTGATTTATTTGACAAGGTTTTTGCAGATGAACAGCCAGTAGGGAACCAGCAAGAATATAGCAGGTTTCCGGAGATAGTGGAGAGAGATTTAAACACCACGATGGAAGGAACCCAAAACAAAACATGAAGAAAAGCACATCAACATGACTCAATGTATTTAACGAGTGGCGTTTAGCATGCCAAGAACAAAGAGCCTTGGAAGACATATCCATTGAACAGCTCAAAATTCTATGAGAAGTAGAAGGACTTTCCAATTTGGAAATAACTGAATTAAAAAAATTCCTCTGACTGACTGAAAATTAAACTCGGCCCATGCAGGCCTTGTCCAATTTTAGCAGTCCTCAGAATTTTCTTTATCCAATTATTTCCAAACTGGACAGCATGTAGTCCTATTACCTATACTAATCAAAACTATAACAAAATTCTCAAATCCGATTGGTTATCAGCAGGCCCGATTAGAGCATTAATAGGACAATTTACAAGTCATGCTTGTAATTGGATGATGTAATTGGACAGTATGCATCATTTGCGTGCGCTATCCTTTTTCCATGCATGCACCTCGGTTAAAAACACACTCAAATTGTTACGTTTATAATCACCAAAACGTGTAACCAATATTTAACGTTTTATCCTCAAATTTTGTTATAGTTATGATTAATTGGTAACAGGAGTTCATGTCATCCAATTCTGTCTGTAATCATACTCGTGATTAAACAAATCAGACTCCCGCTTTGCGGTTGTCCGATTTTGTTAATCATTCATATGATTACAGACTGAATTGGACTCCACTCAGTCCTATTACCATTATTAATTATTAACTAGCAATAATCGGAGATTATGGAAACGCATTCTAAGGAACTTCTGGCGGAAATGTGCCCCTGAAAAAAACCAACAGGGGCGGCCATTTGGAAGAAAGGACACCAAAAAATCTCAAATTTGACTCCAAGTCACAAAATTAGGATTGCATTCTTCGAACGCGACAACGGTATTCTGTAATCTTACCTTTGTGTAATTTATAGCAGGAATTGTAAGGTAGGACAAGCAATAATGTGCACCAACAATTGTCTTTGTACACTCTCCGTATGATCCTAACCACCCCACATTTCCTGTTAATAATCCACTTTGAGGTCTACCTGTAGCATCCAAGACTGAAAAAAGATATTTGATCTTGCTAAGCCTTTAAGCCCCAATATCAAAATTTAAATTCTCATTTCTAGTCCTATACAATTCCTATAGAAGTAGTAGGGAGAAATTGTTTGGATATCAAGAGAATTCATCTTGTGTGATCATGTCCTTAATTCTCATGACCTTTTTGATTGATAAGGCATTGATATTACAAGGAGAATTTTGATGCTGAACACTCTTGGGGCTTAAAGGGTTAAGCCTTCATAGTGCGATGTGCCTTACCATGAACACCCAACAAACCGTTTTACAAGTTTGCACAATATCGCCAACTAATTCTTATAATCATTTTCCTAACTGTGGGTACATGTGAAGCAATAAAATGTCGAAAAAAAATCTTTGTATTTTGTAACTAACTTTGTAAAATTCATTTTATTTAATAATTCATAAGGGTGCTAACAAACAGAAATGAGCCATTCCAATCACATGGTTAACCCTGTATACCAGAAACAATCTTGATACAACTCACTGGTGGTTGTATCTAATTTACATTCCAGATACAACTCACTAGTGGTTGTATCTTATTTACATATCAGATACAACTCACTGGTGGTTGTATCTTATTTACATATCAGATACAACTCACTAGTGGTTGTATCTTATTTACATATCAGATACAACTCACTAGTGGTTGTATCTTATTTACATATCAGATACAACTCACTAGTGGTTGTATCTAATTTACAATCCAGATACAACTAACCAGTGGTTGTATCTAATTTACATGTGAACGTGAATTTCACAAGTTTAGTTGTTTACTACATTAGTGTCTGTGTTGTATCGGCACTATACATTCACTCCCGTTCATGTAGTAAACATTACTTACACTTCTGTGATAAACACAAAGCAAAAAGTAACATTACATCGTACTCAACTTTGCCAGGAGGCATACTCGTCAATTGAATTCCAATCTCTGATTGGCTTACTTGGCTTACAGAGGGGGTACCTTTATGAGGCTGGCGGAATATAAAAGGGTAGGGATTTCACAAGTTGAAGTATAGAAAAGGGTATGGAAAACTGTCATTTAGGTCGCATGTATGCTCTAATTCATCTATTACTGCGCCTTTCAATAACATGCGGAATTTAAAATTCAAGTTTCCACCAACGGTTGTGTTTTACACTGCCGTCAATTATCTTAGCTTACCTCTCAGGAAACAGATCTTCACCTCAATGAGTTCAAAAGGTCACGTCCGTGCATTATGATTGGTAGATTTCGATCCATTTTGTTTGTTTCTTTTTTACACGGTCCGTTGACTTTCGTATTAATTATGATTGACGGCAGGGAATAACGCAACCGTTGGTGGAGATTTGAATTTCAAATTCTGCATGTTATTGAAAGGCACACTAAAGCATTTTAATGTTTATATTGAAGTATAAAGTAAACGTTCTTAAACGTCCTTTGTCATTATGACATGTATCGGGGATGTAAGTCAGGGATGCAAGTCAACTACAGCTGTAGGTATATGAAAGGGTTACCTTTAACATCAAAAACTGCATATAAAAGAATAAGGGTTTGGACCTCAGGGTCGAGCATCCCCGAAAAAGAAACCATTCATATTCAACGACATGCAAATAAGTGGCCGGGTATTCTGTAGTTTAGCCAACTTGGAGCCCCGAAAAAGTTTATAAGAAAATGGGATTAAAGTCTAAGGTCCAGGAAAACTATCAAAAGAAAAGACTTGTTTAAAATGTGAGGAAGTGAATGGCTGTGAGCTACAACTACTTCTGCCAACTTTTTCTTAAATACCTTGATCACGCAATTTATTTCGCCATCTTTGAACTCGTCATTTGCGTGAGCATTAATTTTCAGAAAGTTGTTTTTCGTTTTTTCGTTCTATAGAGCGCGGCGCCACTAAAAGTAACGAAAGTCGTATGCAGGAATGAAGAATCAAAGTTATTCATTTGATAGATACTTACACATCATCATATATTGTCGGTTACTGAGCAATGCGTTAAGGCTGTAGTTGCAAGGCGTTGAAATGTTTCCAAAAGGAATTCGTGGAATAGGAAATTTTAGACCTAACTGCTGTACAATCTGGCCGTAGGAATCGGAAAGTAATTCAGGAGATGCAGTCAAATGTGCTGGAAATAAGCAGAGCACGAGAAAACAGGCAAAGACTTCCACCAAAAATTTACACCGGGCAGCCATTTTTCCGGCTTATTTACACTCAGGCACTGGTCACGAGACAGTCCTGATGACGTCATTTCTTTAGTGGCGGGAGCTCCTCCGCGTTTTGTATTGATGTGATGTACTCCAAAAATTCTGGCGTATTTGAACGAACTGGCTCCTGTCGGAAATTATTACTCTCACGATACTAAAGAGGCTTGCGTGTCGTATTGGGCCATCTCGGGAATATTAAGGCGGGGATACACCTGAATGCCATTTTCCGTCACTTGACATGTAAAACTATAATAACGGTAAAACCACAACGACAAACCAATGAAGACAGAGTACCGGATCTATCGTAGACCAGGATCAGTAAAAATCTTGAAACAGTAATGGTAAAAACGACAAACTGATCCTTACGGCAAGAAGAAAAGATAGAGACAAGTGAAATAAAAATATAATAAAAACAATTGAATATATTTGCCCGATATTTCGGTTTGCAAAACAAACCTTCTACGGGGGCTAGAAAACAAAAATGACAAACAAAAAAAGACCCCGAAGAAGGTTTGTTTTGCAAACCGAAATATCGTGCAAATATATTCAACTGTTTAATGGAAATACCTCGTTGACGTTTCAAGCAATCCAAAAACTCTCTGCTCATCTCATGAATCTATGTTATGGGGTGTTTTGTAAATTTTTGGGTGATTTTTTGGGTATGTTTGAGAGAAAAAAGTTTTTCTCGAAGGATTTGTAAATTTAAGAGAAATAAGAAATATTGACGATTTAGTGAAGTTTTAAAACTAGAATTTGTAGTTAATAATTAATAGACGGACACCAAGTTAGTCCACTAGCAACCTGGGGTGCTCATGCGCGGGTATCAACTGTCTGTTAGTCCAAAACTCATATTCTTTCTTCTATCCCTTCTTTAAACCTATTACAATTTCATTTAAATTCACGTGTACCCCGTCTTAAGAATTTGAAGGGAGATATTTATCATTCTACGTCGGTTAGTTGCCTAGTTAGTCTAACGTTCCCTTTTTCAATTTAAATTCTTATTTTAAATATGCTGGAAAACGAAATGTTGTCAAAAAGTATCAAGTTAGTTATAATGTTATCAGTTTTTGTACCTTTTCCTCGAGGTCGAGTGCGACTGCACGTATAGAGCGTATGCACATGACGTCACGGCGGCCATATTGGTGTACCAAAACAATAGAACGGCGGCCATGTTGGTGTACCAAAACAATCCTGTGGGATTTGAACGCTTTTCTTATGTTAACACTTTCTTTTGTTCCAATAAATTTGCATAGCTGCTTGCCACGTGAGTGCATACGCTCTATAGGGAAAATACGTCTCTCCCATTTTTTGGGTTTTAGTGGTTTTTCGTAGCTGGCGTGGCACAATTTTCTTAACTTTTAAAATATAATGTAAGTGAAATGTAATTTTAAAGGATCACGAGAAAAGACAGAATATGTTATTAGGATACATTCATCAGATGACTGACTGACTCATCCTTATTAAACTATTTCATATTGAATGTCTCGGAGTTAGCCGTAAATTTCTAAAAGAACCGTTAAAGGGGGTGTCACGTGACAAAATATTCCACGATTCCTGTAGTATTTTGTCAGCCATTTGCTGAGGTTTCTACGACCCGACGCCTGCCACGTGATTTTGCAAGCTAAGAAGGCCCTCGCTAGGCTAGCCTGTTCCAGGCGTTCAGATAGTGTCTTCGCGCCTTCCCCAACTATTCGCGCTTTCCCCACTATCTGAACGCCTGGAACACTGAGGCTATAGCTAGGCATGAGGTTGGGCAAGTTCCAGTAACAGCCTGGAGCCAAGCTCGACATCCTGGAACTGACCTAATTGGATAAAACCAGTTGAGATGAGGGAACACTTCTCGCCAAACAGTTATCTTTTCTTTTGAAAAAATATCTGAAAAAAATCAATGCTTACCCCTCTTCCGCCTGTGCAATGTTGTTTAGGAAAGCTGCTCTTCTACAAGCACCAAATTTTAGAGATGACAACAACATTGGTATGGGTAAAGGGAATGAAAATCAGCTTCTGGTTTGTTTAAGAATGAAGCCGACTGGTTTAGTGTACGAAAAGGTAGAGAAGCAGACTCTTGACCCTTTTTCTATTATCCATATTTAGCATAGTATCCTCACCTATTTAAATTGTAAGTTTTTTTGCCTTACGAATAAGGACCCTAAAGAAGAAAGGCTGCGCCTTTTAAAATATTGCACATTTTACAAATATATTCGTTTCTGTAGTGAATCAGACTTGCGTTTTTGTCAAATCGTTGCATTATTTTATAGCTGATTCGATAAGGATCCGGTGCTTCTATTCCGTTAGGGTGATCTTTGCAAATACAGTTACTGGTTTAGCCGGTAACATTTCAATGGGATCCTCATCTCTCTTGTCCCACGCGCCCGAGGGGTAATGGGAAGGAAGAAAGCGAGGGAGAGAGACCCTCCCCTTTCCTCCTCCCCATCACTTCGCGCTCATTTTTTTACGTGCGCCTCGTGAAAGAGACAATAAATGAGACGCGCACGAGTGGGGACAAATTTCGCTTTACAGACACAAGCTTAATACGGAGACCTCGTTATTACGGACAGTTTTCTGATCTGTCCCAGCAGAAAGTCCATTCATTTTTCTTCAGAATTAATCTGACAACGGACAGTTCTTCTCGCCCAGGCTCCAAAAATCTCCTACAAAATTAACCTCAGTAATAGGAACAATTTGGCCAGTTTTAGTGTTGAAAATTGTCGAATGCGCTAAGTCACAAAATAAAATATTTATTAGTTTGGCTGAACGAAAAATGCTTTGTTAAAGTAGATTTTAGAGGAACTGCGGTTGGATTTTATCTCCTCTTTTTAAGGCTAGTGGAATTTATTCAAAGTTCCTCGGGTAGCGTAGGCATTGCTGAAGTATCTTTAACACAGCATCTACTTTATTTACTATTACAGCTATTAACTTTTTTTAAAGGCGTACCTTTTATTTACAAGTTTCGTATAGATCTGTACTAAGAAGAATCATACAATCTTCAGAGAGACTACGGTTCTCTTCAGTTTGTTTGGTTCAATTATTCTTCCTCAATTAAAATTCTTCCTCAGAACTAGACTACAAAACAGTCTGAAGTTTTTCCTCTTATTCGAAAATTACCAGTGGGCATTGCAGAACTAATTATTCGGGCAAAACAAGGCGATTATTCAGGCACCACAGACACAGTAAAATTACTGACTTGTTTTGTGATTCAATGTCTTAATTTATTTGTTTTTATTTCGTAACCCACATTACTCACTTAACTTTCTAACCGAGCTCTATACTACATCGATCATGTCATTCATGTGATAGCTCCATTAGATGCTCACCGTGTGAGCAGGCTTGGAACGGCAAATTTGCATTGTGCTCCGCCAAGCCGGGTGGGAATGATAATGTAGACCGCGCAGGGATTGAAACTAAGGGCGCGTTCGTATTCTGCCCATTCCAAAAACAGAAAACCTCAAACTATTGCACCTATTCCTCTTGTAAAATATGGAAAGAAGTCGGTACTTTGACTATGTGTACTGGAAAAATTTCCGTGTGTCAGAATGTAAACAACATAATTTTGTTAGAGTATTCTGATTTCAGGATGACCAGAATATGTCCCAAAAAATCGCGCCCTAAGTATAACATTTGGTGACCATCTTGCATGTGTGGTTGGCATCTGGTCGTGGTCGATTTAAATAGTATGTCTTCGTCAAGTCTCGTAAAAGATCTTATCGGTACAGTGTGAAGCGCGAAGAATGCGAGATGTAGAAGCTCATTTTCGGATCGTTCACAGCGGTAGAAAAGTAAAATGTCAGCGAGTGCTAGAATCAGCATCATCATGACAAATAAACATGAATGAAGTTCAGCACCCCCGACAAAATTTTTCCCGTACACCGATGGCCATGTTGTCCATACAGCTGTAGCTAGCCTTGATGCTATTGCGGTTAAAGATCTTGTGAAGCGTCCGTTTCTTGGGAAAGTGCTTGTCAATCAATTGGAGGAAACATTTGCCTACGTTGGTTAAGACCAACGTCATCAAACGTCACAATCTGAGGATACCGGCTCAGATCCAACGCACCAAAGGTTAAATCCTTTCTCCTTTACGGCTCTGAAACATGGATAGAGAATGCCGTTCTCGTGAAACATGTCCAAGTCTTCATCAACAAATGCTTGCGACAACGGAGACTTGGAATCCGGTGGATCGAGAAAATTTTTTACTAAAGACTCATGAAGACAGATTGGCCAAGAACCGATCCGAGTTAACATCACTGAGAGGAGACGCTGGAAATGGATTAGACGCACGGTACAACAACAATAACAACAACAACAACAACAACGTTAAAAAAAGAAAATTCCATAGTACGTCAAGTCCTGGAAGGGAATCCACAAGGTAGTAGGAAGTGAGGCCGACCCAAGAACACTTGGCCTCGTGGATTGCAGAGGGATTTTTTAAAACAAGGTAGACATTTCTGGGCGAGGTAAAGAAGAGGGCGATGAACAAACAAAGATAGCAATCTACAGTGGACTCCCTGTCCCCTTGAGACGAAGAGGACTACCGTGTGGAACTATATTTCTGTGGCTGCTAATTTTTTCGATTTTGGGGGATCTTCACGCGCGATCCGCAAGAAAAGGTTCCCACATTTATATAGACAGACAGTTTTCTTTTTTCCGGGAAGAAAGCCCATGTATTTTGATCTAAAATGAACTAGCCTGTACGGACACCCGTTTCATCGATCCTCGATCTCAACTCCTCTTTACATGAAATTCCAGTGTACAAGTCCATCAGGGTGTCCCACAATTCATTTTGGCTATGCCGCTCCGATGGTAAGACTGGGCGCAAGATTCTTCGCTTGTGGAATGAAGAACTTCGTGTTTACAAAAGGTAAGATATCTTTTGAAGAATAGCCTAGCAGCATAAGGGTTAGTCTCAATGGTATAAATACCAAACGGGTCAAATCTTCTCTTCCTTTCCGCACCATTTTTCTTCGCTATTTGTTCGTCTGGGCGGTGCCGAACTCAGCGCTATCCTGCTGTCATCTGTTGAAGGCTCTTTACGCAACACACGTCCTGTTTATTTCGATCTCTGGGCTTTTACCGTGCTTTTAACGGGTGGCATCAATAGAACATTAATTATTTCCCTTCTGTGGCATTATGAATGTCATTGCCATTTTTAATAGACCAGAAATATGGAGATTCAGACCACAGGGTGCCCAGACTCACAACGAGAGTTCTCAACGACAAAAATGTAAGGATTTGTATGGGATTTTATCGTGAGTTTGATAAAATATCAAAATTATAAATAAACAGCAATTAAATTTTAGTCAATTTTTAAATTGTAAGCGCCTTTTTAAATATTCTAGTTAATTTTACTTTATAACTTTTGATATGTATTTTTATAAAATAAATAAAAACATTATTATTACATTATTACATTATTATTATTATTATTATTATTATTATTATTATTATTAAAGTGTTCATACCTTATTAAATAATGTCTACCTGTTGTTTCTTGGCAGCTTTATGGCTTCTAAATTGCATTTTAACAAGTTTTGTATTTTCTGGTTTGACTTCACCTAAAAGAAGTAAAGGAAGAACTCAGATTTCAAAGTCACTCCAATGAAAAGGAACAAAATTTACCTTCAGTTGATCCCAACCACACCAAAATTTTGCTTGAGCGAGCCCGTTCCTTTCTATCCACTCCACATTTAGCTCCACAACCTCAGTCGCCTCCTAAAGATGATAAATACAACCAGAAAATTCAATCTTCTTGCTTCCTTTGATGCCTTTTTGCTTCAAGTCACATGTGCGGCCGTTGGCTTGGCTTAACATCCAGTTTGTTTGGTTCAAATTCCTCTCGTCGGGGAGGGACATGAGCAAAACAACCATTTAAAAAAACTGGATTTGCACTTTGTCGTTGAGAACACTTGTTGCGACTCTGAGTACCCTGTGTCCAGACCTGCTATGGCAATATTATGTTAGAAAAATACAAGTCAAACTGTTTGTATGAGAGTATTTAATGGCTCTGAGAATTTTTTGCTTGTTTGCAACAATATGTAATTTAATTAATTGCACTCAAAGCCTACAACACGGATACTTATTGCATGATAGAATCATATACTCCACTGTTACTATTAAAAAGGGGCCAGAAACCGATGAAATGTGAAGACTACCACAATGAAGCCAGTGATTCATTTAAGTCTAATATATACCTAACGTGAACATTAGTAACGTAAGTAGGGTTGTAGGAACGGTTTAGTGACACTTCAGTAACGCTATTTTATCGAAAGTCAGAGTAGCTGGAAGTCACTAAACAGGAAGTGTAAATCGCAAAACTATGAACCGGATATGCACAATTTAACATATGTGTGCATAAATTTGCATGCAAAATCGTGACACAAAAAATAAAAATAAAAATGGAGCCAGAACCTTACCTCATGCCGCTTCGTGCATGAGTAATGAATTTATTATAGCTTGTGTGAATCATTGCATGGTTTGTGAATGCTCAATTGCTCTGTGAAAGAATGCTGCAAGATGGTTGAGGATTGAGGACCGACGTATAAATATTAATTATGACAGAAAATAACAAAATATAACTATATTATAATTTGACTGTGACATCATTTTACCTTATAAGGGAAAGAGAACACGCAAAATATCCAGTATACTTAGATTGTGGAATTACACCTTACTGTCTAGATTTAAAGACGTAAACTATTCAGTCAAATAATAAATCCATTATTTGACGGCTTAACAGATAATACATGCGGACATTTTGTTTCAAAATACTAAGCAACTTGTAAAATACCCGCACATGTCATTTATTAAACCATTGAATTGAATAAGGTGTATATTGAATAAGGCCCATGGATCTGCCACTGGTCAATTGCAAAAGCAATCATCCTCTCTTGGGAAAACCCCTAGGTATTTGATTTTTTGAAAAAGTTTGGTTAAATCCACCACCGTCAGTAGTGGGCAATTTATCAGTCAGATGCCCTCCTGGTTTGGGGCCAAATTGTGCACTTTCTAGCCTGCGCGCAGACTATGCACTTTCTGGACAAACTGACAAGCAGTTTCAAAGTCTACAAAGTTTTAATAAAAACAGTGGTCTTAAACTGCATATATCTCATCTGTGACTGAGATGATTTGTGGTGCACAAGAAATGTCCAGTCAATGTATGGGGCTATAAAAAATCTTCTGTAAATGATCACCGTAAGGTGTTTCCCTCTAGTTTCCATGCAGCCATGGTCTGAATTAATTAAAGCGTCTTTGTGCATCTTCAACCGTGCAATCAAAACACAAAGTCTCAATCGCATTTTAGGTGAACTTTATTATTTTATTTGACCATGTTGCAATGTTCCAATCAAGATAAAACTTCAAGACAATGTTGTTCATATTATAAAGAAACGAATATAAAAGTTTAAAAAAAATATATCTCGCAGTTTTTGAAATATGTAGAAAAGTGCTAAAACTACAATATCAAGGACGCAGTCAAAAATCTATGGTTTCCTATAGAAAATCGAATCTCCAAAACTAAAACGAGAAACGCTTTCAAACTTTCATAGTTTCATCTCATACACTCAACACACATTTTGGCGTAAATTTGAGATTGAGAAATTAAACTTTTATAAGCTTAATTGAGGAACGTATGGATGTGCTTGTACACATGCAAAATCACAAGTTCGAAATGTTTTTCTGATTTACCCAAAATCGGCTTGACAAAAGTTTCTAATTTTTAGATATTTTGTTTGCCATATGTCATAGTTTATAGTAATAGTTTGGATTTTTCTAGATGCCATCGCAATCGCTCGGAATTTAGACTCAAGTGATTTCAATGTTTCTCGTTTATCTCCGCAATTTTAAATGCGATTTACCAAATTGTTACATTCTTATAAACTTCAAACTAAGTACAATATTTTGTGTAAGTTTCATACTAATTCAATAAAGGAAAGGTAGTTAAACGGCCACTCAAAAATGTTCGGTGCGGCTACACGGAAACTGGAGGGAAACACCTTAAAGCATTTTGTAGATCCAGTCAAAACATCGGAGCTTCAAATACGTGCTTTAACTCCCCCCTATTTGGAGGCAACCTGAAATCACCTGGCATGTGCCTGGGGAGGAGCAGAAATGACCATGCTTGAAAATGACTGATGCAAGACAAGTTACAATTGCCAGGAATGCCCCTGACCCCTACCTATTTTAAGACAAAACATACTCTTTTTTACATCTAAACTGTCAAATTATATACCAATGTTCAGACTAAGATTACTTAGAAAACCTTCCCTTCACTACATTACCCTACCCTACCCTATGTTTGCAAATAGCTTTTATAGTACCCAAGCTCTCCCACAAACTGACTGAGGCTTATCTACATTGGCTTGATGAAAGTCATGTCACTGACATTTGAAGCCCATTTTAATATTAATGGTAGGTATGGTGTGGAGGGGAGAGTGTTAATGGAGAAGGGCCTTATTTTAAAATTTGAGATCTAAACGTGCGTCTTGTTCGATCGTGTGGTTTTATGGGGCTTTTGAGTATTGCAATACACCTGGCTCTGGAGAGAAAGAGCAGGTATTTCTTGGCGTAAATGTTAATCCATTGTTGGTTGGCAATTGTGTTCTGGTGTAGGTATTGCCTGTTAATTGTCTTTTAAAACATATGTTTTACGTCATTTGGGGATCGCAACATTCGCAATACTTATAGACTTCCCAGAAAGATGTGTATGGATACATCCCATGCCTTGCTTGAGGCTCGCCATTGTAAAACCCTTACAGATCGTCTACTCTTATTATAAACCCTTTTGCAGTAGTTTACTTCACATGTAGAACCTAAGTGATGTAACATTTCAACTCTTCAGGAATGCAATAGTCATGGACATTATTTGAAAAAGAAAAAGTTCACATTGCCTCGATTCTTGTGTCATGCCCCTGACGTAAAAACGAAGAAGCAACCAACAAAAGAAAACGGGCAGGGTAATGAAGTGTTCCAAGTGCAAGAACTTGTCACCTTCAAAGAATCATAAAGAAAAACGCACAAGAGGGAAACCTGATGAGTCTAAATACTGTGATAAACACTCCAAACATGCATCACCACGCGAGAGAGGTGAACGTACGCGCCTAGAAGAGAAGCCTCACAAGTTGTGTCTTAGACAGAAAGGAAATTGTAAGGCACACAGACCTACGCACACAGGACAGAAACCTCATAAATGCAAGTATTGTGGTAAGTGCTTTAGACGGTCTGATACTTGCAATATACATGAACGAACACACACTGAACAGAAACCTTATAAGTGTAAGTATTGTGATAAGTGCTTTGGACGGTCTGATACTTGCAATATACATGAACGTACACACACAGGACAGAAACCTCATAAATGCAAGTATTGTGAAAAATACTTTAGACAGAAAGGACGTTGTAAAGAACACGAACGTACACACACTGGACAGAAACCTTATAAGTGCAAGTATTGTGATAAGTGCTTTAGACGGTCTGATACTTGCAATATACATGAACGTACACACACTGGACAGAAACCTTATAAATGTAAGTATTGTGATAAGTGCTTTGGACGGTCTGATACTTGCAACATACATGAATGTATACACACTGGACAAAAACCTTATAACTGCATGTATTGTGATAAGTGCTTTACACAGAAAGGAAATTGCAAAGAACACGAACGTACACATACTGGACAGAAACCTTGTAAGTGCAAGTATTGTGATAAGTGTTTCAGACAGAAAGGAAGTTGTAAGATGCATGAACGTATACACACAGGAGAGATACCTCATAAGTGCAAGTATTGTGAAAGGTGCTTTAGCAACTCATCGGATTGCAAAAGGCATAAACGGACACATACAGGAGAAAAACCTTATAAGTGCAAGTATTGTGATAAGTGCTTCAGCGATGGATCAAATTGTAAGAAACACGAAAGGCTCCACACAAGGCAGAAACGTTATCAATGCAAGCACTGTGGCGAGTGGTTTAACCGATTACATTCATTAAATCAACACAAAAGAACGCACTCAGGGAATACTTCTTTGACATACGAGGATAAAACCGCTCACTCTGAAGAGACTGAGCCTCAACTGTTATCTTCCACTGCTGAACACACTGCAAACCAGTTGAACACATTCAGCTGTTGGATTTGTCAAGACGAATTAAGTAGTCAGGAGCGTCTTATTGAACACATTGATAATCATATGATTCTGGATTGACACTGGGTTTGACAAAAGGCAAATTGAAAATGGATTCTTGTTCAATGTTTAAAATATGGAAATAATCTCAGAAGAGACGTTTTCCAGCTGCATACGTCACTACCACCAATTTCACTGCTAGGCGACGTTTTGCATCAAACTTCACTGGGCGGTTTGCATTAGACGTGCTATTCCTCGAATTTTACGAACAGAAAGATAACAACGGCAACAGCCTTACTCTGTTAGACGGTGCTTGGTAATTAACGGTAGTCGTATTTCTGTATATACTCCAAATTTTCTTGAGAGATAACTGGCCTATGTAAATAAATATTGCAATATCCAGGACTTGGAAACCTCACACGAGCAAATAAACCACTTGCACCATACAACGGTCCAGACAAGGTATGATTGACGAAAGCTCATTGCAAACTGTTCAGTGATGTTTTGATTCAAGATGTTGGGAAGCAATAAAATTGATGGGAAAGGCTTGTTTTATATTTAAGGACTTGTTTATTGATGTTTAACTACAGTGTACGGGTTCCATTCATTCAATTAATATGCTATGTTGTTTTGTGGAAGTAAACTTCCTTGGTTCAGATTGTTCTTTAAATATCGTTAGGATTTGTTGTTGTTGTTGTTGTTTTGTGGGACAAAGATTCCCTCGGTTCAGACTGTTTGTTTAATATCGTTAGGTTTTGTTGTTGTTGTTTTATTAAAGCGCAGTGGTTGTTTTTAATGAAACGCAGTGGTTATGAAACCTGAGAAAGTTCGTTCGTTTTTTGTTAGCGTTTTTTGGCCTTGACCGTGCACATCCACAATAGATTTTGAACTTAGTTGGAGCAAATTACCTATGTTCTAGAAACACAATGCATAAATCACTCTTAGAAATGTTTTCATCAAGTTATTCAGTCATAGCCTGTGATCGAAAAACCACAGATGTGCGTGGTTTTAGTACTTTCAACAAAAATTGTAGCTCCTTTGTTATCGCCACTGAAGTCTGCAAGGTTTCATGACCAGTCTCTCGACTAACCATGATTAAAGAGGTAACATATTTGAAATAAAAAGCGTTTGTCTTACTTGCCACATAGTGTGAAAATAGTTGCTTCAAGAATATTCCCCACTCCTTTTTGTGGCGCAACGCCGACTGCTTTATCAGCCAAGCCAAACCCTAAAAATATGTGTTGCAATATCCAGTCAACTACCTTTTTCGGATTCACTATTTTTTCGTTATTTTTAATGTCAATTCCATCCTCTTTGTTTTTGTTGTGTAGTCAGTATATATCCAACAGTGTTTTTTACCGGTTCAAATCTGTTATCGTTATCATACATGTTGGAGTCACTGATGCCGACTAAAGTTTCTGCTCAGAGAGCAATTTCTTCTGAGTATGATTTTTTTTCACTATTTGCAAGAATTTTTTTTTGCTAAAATATTATAATAAGTCTTTTTTTCACGTGCTTTCTTGTGCACTATTTTTTGTGCTATTTCTTGTGCACTATTTTTTAGTTACTATCTGTAATATCTTCTGCAGGAATTTTTTTTTTGGAAATTGCCCACCCCCCCCCCCCCCCCACCCCACCACAAAAATTAAATGGTTCGTCCCTAAAACCCTTGAACCGAAGGATTTAGGCCCCGTCCACACGTATCCGGATATTTTTGAATCCGCAACTTTTTTGTTGCGGATTAGAAAATATTCGCGTCCACACGTAGCATATTCGAATCGTATTTGCCCCATACGCAAAGGCCAAGTTCAAATCAAAGTTCAACTGTAAGCACGTTATAAGACTAGAAATAAGTCCGTGTAGAAGTGAAGCGATAACATTTCGGGTCGGCCATGTTGAATATTCGCGCGGTTAAAGACTGGATCTGATACTGTTACGTCAGCGTATTAAAAAATATCCGGATTCGAATACTTGTATTCAAAAATTTCCACTCTGGAGAGCGAATTAAAAAAGTTGCGGATTGGTGAGCCGATTTCGCCGGATACGTGTGGACGGAAGGCCAATCCGCAACAAAAAAGTTGCGGATTCAAAAATATCCGGATACGTGTGGACGGGGCCTTATTCTAGACCCTGGTGGTTTTCATGGCGCGCATGGATATGTATAATCGTCTTTTCAATCAGCTGACTGACCGCGACATTTTCACGGGAAATTTCCCGCCAGAGTTATCTACTCGCTTCCGATTGTTCTAAACAATGAAATTAAATGGGTTACGTCATAGCTTGCACATGCGCCGATCCGTGAAACCCTCCCTTTTATTCCTATGTTACATCACCAAAATAATACCACATATATACATAAAATTGGATAAAAAGATTCTATAGAGCCAGGAAAAGCTCCTGATAGAGCACAACAGAACCAGTAGTTTGTATAAAACATACAGGATTGCAACCATTAAAGTGCATTACAGTTCATCATATTTAATTTCTTTTCGGGCGGTCACAAAATCAAAATTGCCATTCTTTGGTTGAATTTTGAGTTTTTGGAGCTTCAACGCAAAATTCGTTGAGGGGGGAAGGGGTGCGTGACCCGTTTAAAATAAACCATAGAACTTTCTTACGCAAGCTCGTGAGTATAGGCTACTTGTAGTCTCTTGTTTGTCTCAAAATCATATTTCTTTGCATACGTTCATCACTTTTGGCTTTTTTTCTTCCCATTTCAAGATAATAAAGCAAGCTGTTAAAAAGCACTCCCCTGGCCATAAAAACACGATATTTAAGCCAGAACACTGTCCCCTTAATATGTGGTTTAAAGCCGACGATCTGGGAATTTCAGCAACAACAACATGAAAAAAAAAATTAATAAAAATATTAAAGCCAACGCGACTGTCAAAAATATTTTGCTCAACGTGCCGTACAGTCCACCTTAACACGGAAACCAAAAAGATGGGACCTCAGGGACCGCGGAGCAAGGTGAAAAGTGGGAGGGCTGACAATGGAAAATATTTTTTTTCATATTGAAAATCGAAAAAAGGAATAAAATCATAGTATTTGATTCGCAAAAAATTGGTGGGGCCGCGGCCCTACCAGCCCCTCCCCCTCCGCGGTCCCTGGACCTGGTATCCTTTTTACAGAGGTGTCCGTATTATAGAAGTTGAGTTTCTACGGAGTTTTGATCAGTTTTGGTCTCTTTGCGGATCAAGTTAATTCTCCGTAATTGAGAGGTATCCGTAAGGAGAGGCTCGGCTACAGTTCTTCTGTTTACAAAATTAGCTTCCTAACACGATGACTTCGGATTTGTCATAATACAATGATTATATACAAAAAAACAAGTAACTGTATTTGCAGCAAAGACCACTGTAACGAGAAAGAAGCATCGGATCCTGTATCAAAGGATCTAATCAGCTGTAAAATAACGAAACAATTTGATAAAAGACTGATTCCAGTTACCATTATATGCAGAACCACGTTTGCAGACAGACGGTTTTCTTTTCCAGGAATAAAGCTCCATGCATTTTTTTGTAAAAGAGATAACTAATCCGAGCCGGGCTGACTGCATAACTGGGAATACGGTATGTATTTTTTTTTTTCCACTATTTCGTCACGCACGGCCTGACTTCTTTTATTAAGGGAGTAAAACGTTACAATTCAAATCGCCAAGAAACAAAAGAATATAAGATTACAATGGAAAGATGTTACATTTCAAAAAATATAAGATGAAACGTAAAAAATATTCAAATAGTAGAGAAACAAAAAATATAAGATAACAAGAACGGTCGGAGACCCATTAGACGGAAAAGTTTTCTCGGCCAGAATGAAATAATCTGAAAAGGAGTTTTTCTTTTTAGCCATTTGTAAACATTTTTTTTTTCTTTCAGTCAAATCGTTCATTTCATTAAGGCAGGACTCAACCTTAATTTGAATGAAATTTTAAGAGGTTTAAAGGAGGGATAGGAGAAAGAAAATTATTTTTGGAACACCAACAGACAGTGGATACCCACGCAAGCAGCACCCCAGGTTGCTAGTGGACAAACTTGTTGTCCGTCTATTGGTTATTAACTACTAAAACTCCACTAAATCTTCAATATTTCTTTTTTCTCTTAATTTTACCAATCCTTTGAGAAAAACTATTTCCTCCCAAACATACCCCAAAATCACCCCATAACATAGATTCATGGGATGAGCATAGAGTTTTTGGATTGCTTGAAACGTGAACATGTCAAGTGACGTGAAAATGGAGTTTAGGTTAAGTCCCGTCTTAATCGATCGGTATAAACATTCCTCGACTCTCGATCTCAACTCCTCTTGGGATGAAATTCCAGTATTCCTCCATTTCATCAGGGTGTCCCACAATTCGTTGCCGCTCCGATGGTAAGACTGGGCCTAGTTTTTGCAATGGCTGCGTTCCAGGTCCTGTTTGTCTGTTAAAATCGTTCTCGCTTTTTTAGGATTTCGTCTGTAAAGGTAAGACATCTTTTTAAAAGTGGCCTTGCAACATAAGGGTTTATAGTCTCGATGGTATAATCTACTTATCACTGGCTTTCCCGGGGGTCAACTCCCAGGACACTCCGTCTCCCGGGGATTTGTTTTCACAATCATGAATCAGACAAAAATCTGCTAAATTCCCGGGCTGTAGGGCATAAAATTTACGCCAAATACCCCTCCCCCAGGGGCTAAGAAGCCAGAATACCTTTATTTGCACTGTATATGTGCAGTAATAACAGACGAATTTTTTTTTTGCTTTTCTTGCACTAATCTTCACACAGCGTCCATGGTACCAAATGTGTCAAATGTGACAGCTTGCCCCTCCTTATCACACTTTATCATGAACCTGAGAATAAAATAGGAGCTCTCTAATTGGCCGGAGAGCTTAGTGGATAACTGAAAATATTGCACTGGAAGATGCAAGGCTAGTTTTTCAGGTTTCTTAGCAACTGATCAGGTTATTAACATCATTGCCGCTAGGAACACAGATTTCACTCATGTATCATCAGTAGTTGTTGTATATTGTTATTCAATACATTCCCATTCAAGAAACACAATTGTCAACATCTGGAATTTTATGTTTGACAACAACAACAACAACAACAATTTATTTTTCAAATAATAAAACAAAATATAGTAGCAACCAGCAAATAAGTAGAGTTAATCGTGGTGGGTTGCTGCACACTAAACAGTTACAGAAGCTCACTATAAATAAAGAGAGTTTGAGAAAAGCGATTGTTTTGCCCTTGCTCAAAAATTCATTGACAACTTAAGTTGAAAAAATGTGGGTATTTCAGCAACTGAAGATGCCATCACAAATCTCATGACCAATCCCTTTCTATGTTTTCAAAAGTCTCAAAAGCTAGTTATCAAAGCCATTATTACATTTTTAGACTTAAAAATACCTGCAGGGCATTTGTACACAAAATTTCTTGCCACCATTCTGTGATAGAAGGCTTCACAAACATGCCCCTTGGACAAGGAAGCAATTTGTTTTTATCTTTAATTTTTGTACATGCAAATCATGGGGGTGGATCCCAGGGTCTGGCCTATTCGTTTCCAAAACTAAACAATGTCCCTTCCTCGCGGGGCAAAACAAAAATTGTCAAAAATGTTCTATTCCCCGCATATTCCCAGGATTCCCCCTGTGGTTTCCCAGCGATTGAGCCAAATAACAAGCAGATAAAATCTCTTTCTTTGCCCATCTCAGCACCATGCTGTTGTCATCTGCTGAAGGTTCTTTATGCAACACACATCCTCTTTTAATATGCATGGCTCAATTTTTCCTGTTACCGCATCCCACCCGGGAATTTGCAAATTTTTTTTCACTTGATATTCAATTCCCCACCTCCTGGACAGACAGAAAGAGACCCACCCCCATGACTCTTGACGTCAAACTAAATGGGTTTGGCTACTTTTATAAGTGCTTCATTTCACAAGAAGGTTACAATAATTATTTCTGTATTTAAATAAAACCAGAAGTTTTACATCAATTAAAATCACTTTTGAAGTAGAGCAAACAAACTCTATTAAAAGACCAACCTGGAGGAAGCTCCAACCACACTTCCTCAGAAAATTAAATGAATCAATATTAAAATTCCTGAAAGTAATCTAGAATAGTGCCCTTGGAAATTAATTTTTCAAAATGATCAGAATATTTGACTATTAGTATATTTTGCAACATTAAGAAAGATATATTGATCAAGATAATTTTTTCTTTGTGATGAATAATGCAAATGAAAAAGTCAAAGCTCTACATTCATCTTTTGTGTGCGATTCGAACTTTAGTGTCACATACGCATTACGCATTGAATGCAGAAATCTAACTTTATTTTACAACAGAGCTAAGAACCGCTAGCAGCATTTGAATATTCCAAAGCATATACCTTTAAAATAATAAAAGTAGATGAAAGCTTTGAATATAAGCTTAAAACTATTAACTATTCATTACTTTTATAAAAGCTTTTGCTTTTTAGGCTTCTCCAGCCAAATGCAAACAAATTCCAGTGATTTCCCTGGAAAGAATGGAAATTGCAGTGCTCATTGTTGTTTGTCTCCTAAGAGATGCTGTTATACAGTTTGTAGTTTTTTAATCATAACCAGAAACTACACTGAAAAACTGCAACAAGAAACACGACATATTTGACTCATGGGACGAAAGCTAAATTACATATTTGTTGCAAACAAGGTGGAAATCTCAATGCCATTTGAATATTCTCATATAAGCAGATTGACTTGTATTTTTCTAACATGGAATCATATTCTCCTCTGCTATAATTAAAATGTAGCCAAAAACCTTTGAAATAGCCACTCCCCTGAAAAACATTCTACCTGCACTGTGTGAATTCCTTTCCATTTGACATAAATACAGATGTTCATAGTCAAGAGAAAAAACATGTCATAGACTGATCAAATAAATGTATTATAGCTTGTGTAAATCATTCGATGGTTTGTAAAAAACTCATTACAATTGCTTTGAAAAGATTCCATAAGATAGTCGAGAACTGATGTATAAATATTAATAACGATTTTCATATGTTCATATTCACAGAAATTAATATACAATATAACTATGATATTTCCCTTTAAGATCTTCTAGTGACTGCATTGTCGCAGCCATGATTGTTCCTTCCACTTGCGAATGTGTGAAATGAAAGGGAATATAAAAAAACAATAGCATGAATGGGGGTTGTGATGGGTCTAGTACAAGAAATATTATACACAAAGTCTTCAATGATTCGAATCTCCTGTAAATAAGGATATGAAAGTAATTCCTCCTAAAGCAGAAAGCAGGTAGTTTACTTAAGAAAAAGAACATGTACAATTTCCCACTGTTGGAAAAATTAAAAAAAGCACCAACAGTGGGGACTGACAACTTGACAAATGCTCAACATGGATTTTTTTGTGTCATTTAACAGTGATGGATCCAGATGCCATTGTAAGGGGGGTCCAAGGGGAAATAAGGCCTTATTTTGTTGGCGAGATAAGAGGGGGGAGGGTCCCTGGATCTGCCACTGGTCAATTGCAAAAGCAATCATCCCCTCCTTGGAAAACCGCTAGACGTTTGACTTTTTAAAATGTTTGGTCAAATCACCACTTAGTGGTCAATTTGATAAGTCAGATTCCCTCCTTATGAGGGCCACATTGAAGGGGTGTTTATTAGAGAGTGGGGTTTAATGTGCCTTTTACGGTATTTGCAATACACCTGGATTTGGAGAGAAAGAGCAGGTATTTCTGGATGTAATTGTTAAACCACTCTTGGTTGGCAATTGTGTTCTGGTGTAGGTATTGCCTGTTGTCTTTTAAAACTTTTGTCTTCAGTCATTTGGTGATCGCAAGATCTACTTGGAGACTACGCAGAAAGATGTATATCGATATATCCAATGCCTTGCTTGAGGCTCGACATTGACCCTTACAGATCGTTCGTTGTTATTATAAACCCTTTTACGGCAGTTTACCTCTTGAATGTACGGCCAAAGTGATGTAACATTTTTACTCTTCAGGAATGCAATAGTTATCGAGATTATTTGGAAAAGAACAACTTTACATTGCTTCGATTCTTGTGACATGTCCCTGACACAAAAAGAAGGAAACAACCAAGAAAAGAAAACAGACACTGTAACAAAGCGTTCCAAGTTCAAGAACTCATCACGTTCAATGAATTATGAAGTCAAACACACAAGAATGAGACTTGATGAGTCTAAACACTGTGATGGACACTCCAACCATGCATCAACATGCATGACAGGTCAACCTACGTGGCTAGAAAAGAAACCTCACAAGTGCAAGTATTGTGATAAGTGCTTTAGTGAAAGAGGTAATTGTGAGATGCATGAACGTACACATCAGTATAGGACAGAAACCTTATAAGTGTAAGTATTGTGATAAGTGCTTTAGCCGGAAAGGAAATTGTAAGGTGCACGAACGTACACACACAGGACAGAAACCTCATAAGTGCAAACATTGTGATAAGTGCTTTACCCAGAAGGTACATTGTAAGCTGCACGAACGTACACACACAGGTCAGAAACCTCATAAGTGCAAGCATTGTGATAAGTGCTTTAGCCGGTCTGATACTTGCAATATACATGAACGTACACACACAGAACAGAAACCTCATAAGTGTAAGTATTGTGATGGGTGCTTTAAAACCCCATCAAATTGTAAGGTACATGAACGTACACACACAAGACAGAAACTGTATAAGTGCAAGTATTGTGCTGAGTGCTTCAGCTTTGCATTAGATTGTAAGAGTCACGAACGGACACATACCGGAGAAAAACCTTATAAGTGCAAGTATTGTGATAAGTGCTTTAGCCGGTCATCGGATTACAAAAAGCATGAACGGACACATACAGGAGAAAAACCTAACAAGTGCAAGTATTGTGAAAGGTGCTTTAGCAACTCATCGGATTGCAAAAAGCATGAACGGACACACACAGGAGAAAAACCTTGTAAGTGTAAGTATTGTGATAAACGCTTTAGCCTCTCATCGAATTGCAAAAAGCATGAACGGACACATACAGGAGAAAAACCTTATAAGTGCAAGTATTGCGATAAGTGCTTCAGCGATGGATCACATTGCAAGAGACACGAAAGGGTCCACACAGGGCAGAAACGTTATCAATGCAAGCACTGTGGCGAGTGGTTTAACCGATTACATTTATTAAATCAACACAAAAGAACGCACGGAATACTTCTTTGACAAACGAGGACGAAGCCGCTCACTCAGAAGAGACTGAGCTTCAACTTTTATCTTCCGCTGCTGAACACACTGCAAACCAGTTGAACACATTCAGCTGTTGGATTTGTCAAGAGGAATTAAGTAGTCAGGAGCTTGTTATTCAGTGAACACATTGATAATCACATGATACTGGATTGACACTGGGTTTGAAAAAAGGCAGTAAATTGAAAATGGATTCTTGTTCAATGTTTAAAGTAAGGGAATAATTTGAGAAGAGGCGTTTTCCAGCTACATACGTCACTACCATTGACTCATTGCTAGGCGACGTTCAGTTTTGCATCAAACTTCACTGAGCGGTTTGCATTAGACCTGCTATTCCTCGAATTTTACGAACAGGAAGTTTCGCGAAGTCTTTGAAGGTAACAACGGCAACAGTCTTACTCTATTAGACCGTGCTTGGTAATTAACGGTAGTCGTATTTCTGGTATACTCCGAATGTTCTTGACAGATAACTGGCCTATCAATGTAAAGAAATATTGCAATATTCAGGACTTGGAAGTCTCATACGAGCAAATGAACTACTTGCATCATTTTTTAACCTTTAAATATCTGAGGTCTTGTATATCACTCACGAATAAATTCAACTGTCAATAAAAGGTATAATTTACGGAAGTCTATTGCAAACTGTTCAGTGGAGTTTTGATTCAAGAGGTTGAGAGGTAATAAAGTCGATGGAAAAGGCTTTTATATTTAAGGACTTGTATTGAATTTTTTAAACTACAGTGCACGGGTTCCATTCATTCAATTTATATGCTATGTTGTTTTGTGGGAAGTAGACTCCATTGGTTCAGATTGTTTGTTAAATATCGTTAGGTTTTGTTGTTGTTTAATTAAAGCGCATTGGTTATTGTTAATACAGTGCAATGGTTATGAAACTTGAAAAAGTTCGTTGTTCGTTGTTTTTTGTTAGCGTTTTTCGGCCTTGACCGTGCACAACCACAATAGATTTAGAACTGAGTTGGAGCAAATGACCTATGTTGGAGAGAGACAATGCATAAATCACTCATAGAAAATGTTCGGTTTCAGTAAGTTATTCAGCCATAGCCAATGAGCGAAAAACAAAAGGTGTGCACGGTTGTAGTACTTTGAACAAAACTTGTAGCTCCTTTGTTATCGCCACTGAAGTCTGCAAGGTTTCATGACCAGTCCCTCGACTAACTATGAGTAAAGAGGTAACATATTTGAAATAAAAAGCGTTTTCCTTACTAAACGCATAGTATGAAAATGGTGCCAGCAAGGATATTCCCCACTCCTTTTTGTGGCGCAAACCCGACTACTTTATCAAACCCTAGAAATATGTGTTGCACTATCCAGTCAACTGCCTTTTTTCGGATTTAAATGATTTCAGAAAATTTTTTCTTAGTGTTTAATTGGATTTTAAGTTTCATCCTCTTTGTTTTTGTTATGAGTTATAGTACCCTACAGCGTTTTTTACCGTTTCAAATCTGTCATCGTTAATTCGTTATCATACATGTGGGAGTCTCAGATGAGGACTTAAGTTTCCGCTCAGAGCAGTGATCATTAAGAGATTTTATTGCTCTTTAATGTTAATGTAAATCAAAATTCCTCAGACAGCTTGGAGTGACCACGCCTTTGACTCCCAAGAATGCTACATATCAACATTTTAGAAAAATCCCAAATTTCATTTTGTAAAATATTGAAAAACAAACGGTGCGATGCAAAAGTACTGCTGAAGAGGTTTCATTTGAATGGTCACAGCGTAGGATTACTTTCACAGACTCAAAAGTTAGAACTACATTATAGGTCTCCTTAATTGACTCTGGGAGTGAAAAGAAAGCTTCACTAGATTTCAGTTGATGTGATCACAAGCACTGTCTTAAATATGCTTATTTTACTCACAAAAGTAACACTTGTTAGGGAAGCGTTTATTTAAAATGATGATGAAAAGTTTCATTGCCGTATTATTTGTTGACAGCTGGTTTATTTCAGAACTATATCTTTCCCAGTCCTTCTATGACTAGAGACACACAAAACTGGACCCTTATTTTTCTGTTTTTACTAATAGAGAAACAGTTTGTGGTTTTTGAAACTCGACACCAAATTCCCGCAAGATTGCCCTGTACTTCAGATCTGTCATAGTAAATTGATTATATACAACATTTATTGCGAACGTGTGTTGGTTTGATTTGTGATCAATGACAATTTGCCTTTGAAGGCACCTGTTATCAGACATACGGTTTCTGTTTTTTTTTAATTTTATTTATTTATTTACACCATTTATTGTTATTACAAACATTTTCTGAAGTTATCAAGATAGAAAAAAAAAAAACGGAGAAGGGCAAGATCTAGGTAAACTAATTAATGCCCTATAACTTAATTACATTTTTTTTAAGAAAAAAGAGAATACACTACTAAGAAAGGAATAGAAACATTAGATTAATACGGTGATTAATACTGAGCAAAATAATATTGGTAAAGTGCTCTTCTAAATTGTTGTTTAGTTTGCTTTTTGCGTATGGACATTGGGATATCATTCCAGTAATAGCATCCAATAACTGTTGGACAAAATTTTCTTATGTTTATTCTGAAGGAACTAGGATTTACATGTTGTAAGGATGTACTTCGAGTGGCGTAATTATGTTGCTCAGATACAAAAGATATAGTAAGATTAGACGGCTTATTATTTACAATAACATCATAATTATTGACAGGTATTTAATTTTAATTTTTTATTTTGATTTTTTATTTTAATTTTTCATGTTGAAAAGCTCTTTTCACACAAAGTGGGGATGATTTGAACACTATCTATAGAATATGCCAAGAAAAAACCTGTGCAATCCTGAACTACCAGTAGTCCCTTATTACTCTCAGTCAAGCAGGCGATCATGCGAGCGCTCGCGAAAATCGCCACCCACGAGGAGATTCGTACACGCGCGTCGCCCACGGTCTCCTCGTTGAAGGCGATTTTCGCGAGCGCTCGCAGGATCGCCTACTCAAAGTCCAATACTCTCTTGACCAGCAATAACGGCTCAATATTTATGAATATGCAGTCAAATACGGTCACCAAAGGGACCTAAGTGTTCAGATTACAGAGATGTCCGTATTATAGAGTTTATGGAGTTTTGTTCTTTTTAGGACAAAGTAAACTAAATGTCTGTAATATGAAAATTTGGATTTATCAACTGAGTTGACAAGGAAAATTGGCCTTCGTACAAAGATTGAAAAACGTGACGTTTTCAGCGTTAACCTAGACAGACTTGCCACAAGTCGACCTTCGCTTTTTTAGTCGAGTTTTATTCGATAAATTTGCGCGCGAAGGACGTCTCTCCCAACCCCGGGGGTACTCCCTATAATGGGCTATACGGGGATGCTCCGCCCGAAAGGGGTACCTTTTTGAGGCTGGAGGTATATGAAAGGGTTGGGATTTCACGAGTTGAAGTATATGAAAGGGTAGGGATTTCACGAAGAATAGGAAAGGGTAGCGAAAACACGAGTTGAAGTGTAAAAAACGTAGGGAAAACTGTGATTTAAGTATTATAAAAAGCGGCTTTCAAAATATATCAAACAGACGCACGTAAAGGCTACAGGAAAGGGGTACCTTTTCTGTCAAAAACGGTATATGAAAGGGTAAGGGTTTGGACCTCGTGCGGAGCATTCCGGTACAAAACTTTGTTGAGTAACCCCCCCCCCCCCCCCCCCCAACCCCGGGCGAAGAACCTAGCTTAGCGAAAGTGTGTATTGGAAGGGACTTGTGGTAAGTCTAGCGTTAACCCTTCACTCGAAACGTCAGCTCTAGTTTATATCAACTCAGTTGATGAAACTAAATTTTCATGTTTTACTCTCCCACCTTCGCAGCACCGCAGTTTCTTTTCCCAAATAACCAAATAACCCCCTTATACATGAATGTAATAGAGTGGTGTACGTGTTAGCTGCATCGAGGTTTATGGCAAAACAAGGGCGTATAACTGTGGAGACCTCTTATCCTAATCATTAATTTCAATAAAAAAATGGGAGTATTTTGAGCAATATCAGTGCTGTTTAAATTACCAACAATTCTACCAGATTTATACCGGAGTGGTATAGAAGAAGACAAAATCTAGAAGGAAGAAGGCACAAAAAGCTTTCGCGATGTTGCGCCCGGTTTGGAGTTGCAAATCCTTTCGCACTAAAACCAAGATACGGATATTTAACTCCAACGTTAGATCCGTTCTCCCTTACGACTCTGAAACATGGTGAGAGACTACCGCCCTCGTGAAACAGATCAAGTCTTCATCAACAAATGCTTGCGACAGATATTTGGAATCCGGTGGCCCGAGAATATTTTCAATAGAGACGCATGGAGACGGATCGGCCAAGAACCGCCGGATCCAAGTTAACATCAAGAATGAACGATAATCCTTCTATTGCACGGCATTCATGGAAAGCAGGCATTTTTTTTATGAATTAACTGAATTAGAGTTTTATTTGTATTGTTTTTAACTAGATTTTATATTGTTTGATATTAGCATTAGTCAGTAGTTTATTATTTATTTTTCTTATGCCTGATGATTCTTTTTACCATGCTTAAATAAATTAAAGTTATTGTATTGTATCGCATTGCATTGCATTGTATTGCATTGCATTGCATTGCATTGCATGGCATGGCATGGCATGGCATGGCATGGCATGGCATGGCAAGGCATGGCATGGCATGGTATTGTATTGAATTGTATTGTATTAGGAGACGCTGAAAATGGATTAGACACACTTTAAGAACAGTAAATTCCATATTGAATGGATTCCACAAGGCAGTGGGAAGCAAGGCCGGCTCAAGAACACCTGGCCTCGTGGCTTGCAGAGGTACCCAGTCGTCACTTATTTATTTCATTTCACGCGCGAAAAGGCGCTTGGGAATTCCCTTGATGCACCGTGAACTCACCAAATCCTTCCCATAAATAACAGCGCAAATGCAAAGAAGCGACTGCGTAGACATTTCTGGACGAGGCAGAGAAGAAGGCGATGAACAGATAAAGATGGCAATCTACAGTGGACACCCTAAATGTCCCCCTGGGACGAAGAGGACTACCGCGTGGAACTAAATTTTAGTGAGTTTTATTTTTTCGATTTTTGCGGGTATTTTCGCGATCCGCAAAAAAAGGTTTCCACATTTATAGACAAACGGTTCTATTTTTTTTCCAGGAAGAACTTACTTACTTACTTACTTACTTACTTAATCCTCTTTGTGCTCGGTAGCACATAAGGCCGACTTTTTATCCGGTTTCTGTAGCATGCGGTTTTTTTACGTGGCAGGGTCGCTGGCCCTGCGCACAACCCTCCTCCTTTCGCATCCTGGGCTTGGGACCAGGCAATGGCGGAGTTAAAAGGAAGAAAGCCCACGCAAATGAACTCGCTTTTATGGACTCTGTTTTAGTCAATTCGTTCATATAATTAATCGATCGGTAGAACATTTCTCAGCCCTCTATCTCAACTCCTCTTGAGATGAAATTCCAGTATTCCACAATTCCATCAGGGTGTCCCACAATTCATTTTGGCTTTGCCGTCCCGATGGTAAGACTGGGCACAAGTGTTTATAATGGCGGCGTTCATTGTGGTGTTTGGCTGTTTCTTCGCTTTGTAATTTAGGATTTCGTGTGTTAAGGTAAGACATATCTTTTTCAAAATAGACTAGCAGCATAAGGGTTAGACTCAATGGTATAAATACCAAGCGGGTCAAATCTCTTCTTCCTTTACGCACCATTATTCTTCGCCATATGATCGTCCTGGGCGGTGCCGAACTCTGACAGCGCTATCCTGCTGTCATCTGTTGAAAGCTCTTTACGCAAGACGCGTCCTGTTTATTTCGATCTCTGGGCTTTTATCGTGCTTTTAGCTTAATGTGCTTAATTATTTACCTTCTTTGGTATTGCTATTTTTAATAGACAAGAGTTTGTAATGGAATAATATGAAGATCCAGATCAGCTATGGCAATAAGTATGGCAAGTATCTGTGTTGTAAGCTTTGCATGTGACTGCACATCAGGAGTGCAAATAATTAATTAAATTACATTAAATTAAATTAAGCTGAAAATCTCAATGCCATTGAATATTCTCATACAAACACATTGACTTGTATTTTTCTCACATGGAATCATATGCTCCACTGTTATGCAGGTACCGGTGGCCATCCTGGCACCCCGGGGCACTTGCAAAGACTTGTTGAAGCTCCTGTGGTAGAGCTAAAATCTTGTAACAAATACCAAACCTCTGGGTCTAAACGGGACAATGCCGTGTTCCAACTACAAGCAGAGAAGTTCTCCAAAGATCTTAATATTTTCCTCTGAGCATCCTTTGAGAAGAAAACACAGTACTTTGGAGTCAGTAACAACCTCAAAATAAGGTTTAACCAGCAGTTTATTTCAACATTGCAATGTAAACACAGGTTTTTTTTCTGGAGTATGGCAACTAAAAGATAAATAATGGCGCATAAAATTTTCGCCGATGTGTCAAATGAGGCACACAAAATTTCGCAAATGAAGACAACATTCTTGTATGTGAAATCAATTTATAGTACTTGAAAACATCAAAATAATATCCAAAAAATTACAAAGAGAAGCAAAAGGTATCACAGTTTTCTGCTAATCTAAGTCCCTTCTTGATTAATCCCATTGAGATACTTTATTCAATAAATTGGCGTACTAGGAGCAACTGGAACTGCTGCATAACTTTTTGAGGGCCCATTTTCACAATATTTGGGCCCCAGATATTTGAACTTCGGTAAACACAACTTTAGATCTAAATGTAAAAATGTAAATTTTGTAATGTTGCATTACAAATTTACATTGTAACCAAAGGTTTCAAAAGTTGCAGGGATGGTTCAACAAAATCACGGATTGTAGATCCCTGGGGAATTTTGCCATGGCACGGGATAAATTACCACTGAACCTTGTGACAGCAGACCATTAGCAAATCACGTGGATAGATCCCTTGGGAGGTTTGCCCAAAAACACGAAAGCACACTAATGCGATGTCCCTATGGAACATTTTTGCTACAAATCCTCTACCAAGCCAGTGGGTTCCCCTGGGGTTGCCCGGGGGTCGATCCCCCGGGCTGGACGTTGATACCTGCATAATTATTAAAATGTGGCCAAAAACCTATTAAATAACCAATGAAAAACTTCCTAGCTTGCACTGTGAATTCCTTTTTATTTAACATATGTACATGTTTTGATAGTAGAAAGAAAAGACATGTTGGAGACCCAATATGATCAAATAAATTATTATAGCTTGTGTGAATGATCATTTATTTGGTGGCAGTTTCTTGCCCCCACCTTTACTGAAGAGATAATTGTTATTTAATTTGTTGTTGTTGTTGTTTTAGAATAAAAATCGTCACTTCTGAGTGGTCACATTTTTTATAATCAATTTCCCCTTAGTCAGCTTGAAACTCTACCCCAAAACGAGTGCTCTGCCACGCAGAGCTCTCTTGCTTGCTCGTCGGTCTGTTTTGATTCGTTTATTAAAATAACTTGAAATAAAAACATTTTTGAGATAATGAAAAATAGCTACTTTATTTTTTGGTTTAGTATATACTAATACCAAATAATCATCAGTTATTGATTATCAATTGAAACCAAACATACAGCAATATGTAAGTTGCGACAGTGTTAAATTGCGGTTCATACCATTCGGTTGTTCTAGTTTTATAAATTACCTTTTTTAATAGATTTGAGGCGTTTATTACAAACTGCGTTGATTTGAGGAGGGTTAATTAAAAAAATTAGACTAAAAGGAAAACGTGTACACAGAGTCTGAATAAATGTTCCCTTCACAACTTTCGATGACGACCAACGGTTACTTGTTACCCTGCTCAGTTGGTTCTGTTCCGAGGGACATGTACCGCTTTAAGAATGGAATTTTGCTTACTTAAAGGATGGTTTCACGGTTCGGCGCATGTGCACGGATTAAAATGCTTTATTCGCTTTCGTACCAATTTTATCGGTTAAAAAACCACTAACATTTACTTCAATAATCATATACTATAATTAGTCCAAACAAAGCGAAGGATAACCAAAATTCACATAAAATTTCAACGGATTACACCAAAAAAGTCAACGCTAAATAAAACCAAATATATACATAAAATAGGATAAAAAGATTCTATAGCTAGAGCAGTCAACAGAACCAGTAGTTTGTACAGAACATACAGGATTGCAAGCATTGAAGTGCATTACAGTTCATCATATTTTCTTTCTTTACAGACTGTCGCGAAATAAAAATTGGCATTCTTTGGTGGAATTTTGAGCTTTTGTAACCGTACAAAGATTAAAAAACCTGACGTTTTTAGCGTTAACCTAGACTTGCCACAAGCCGACCTTCGCTTTTATAGTCGTGCTTTATTCGATAAATTTGCGCGCGAATTAAGTTAAGTGGCGAAGGACGTCCCTTCCAACAAAGAACCTAACTTAGCGAAAATAAGTATTGGAAGGGACTTGTGGCAAGTCTGGCGTTAACCCTTCGCTCGAAACGTCAGCTCCAATTTATATCAACTCAGTTGATAAAACTAAATTTTCATGTTTTACTCTCCCACCTTCGCAGCACCGCAGTTTCTTTTCCCAAATAATTCCCTTATACATGAATGTAATAAAGGGGTGTACGTGTTAGCTGCATCGAGGTTTATGGCAAAACAAGGGCGCATAGCTGTAGAGACCTCTTATCCTAATTATTGCATTTTAATAAGAAGATGGGAGTATTTTGAGAAATATATCAGTGCTGTTTAAATTACCAACAATTCTACAGGATTTATACGAGTGGTATAGAAGAAGGCATAAAATCTAGAAGGAACAAGGCACAGCAAGCATTCACGATGTTGCGTCCTGTATGGAGTTGCAAATCGCTTCGCACTAAAACCGAGATACGGATATTTAACGCCAACGTTAGATCCGTTCTCCTTAACGACTCAGAACCATGGAGAGCCTAGACTACCGCGCTCGTGAAACAGATCAATTCTTCATCAACAAATGCGTGCGACAGATATTTGGAATCCGGTGGCCCGAGAATATTTTCATAAGAGACACATGGAGACGGATCGGGCAAGAACCGCCGGATCCAAGTTAATACCAAAAGGAGACGCTGAAAATGGATTAGACACACGTTAAGAACAGAAAATTCCATAGCACGTCAAGCGCTTGAATGGAATCCACAAGGCAGTAGGAAGCGAGCCGACCCAAGAACACCTGGCCTCTTGGCTTGCAGAGGGACTTTAACAAGATAGACATTTCTGGGCGAGGCAGAGAAGAAGGTGATGAACAGCTGACTCGTCCCCAGTCTTCTCTCAATTAACGAGGGGAGCGCTTCTCTCGTTCCGCGTCTATCCCCCACGCGCGTCTCCCGCGTCTTGCCTAGAAAGACGACTGGGGACGAGTCAGGATGAACAGACAAAGATGGCAATCTACAGTGGACATCCTATGTCCCCCTGGGACGAAGAGGACTACCGCGTGGAACTAAATTTTTGTGGGTTCAATTTTTTTCGATTTTTGCGGGTATTTTCGCGATCCGCAAAAAAAGGTTCCCACATTTATAGACAAACATTTTTCTTTTTTCTCCAGCATTTTCATCGGAAATGAACTCGCTTTTATGGACACCTGTTTTAGTCAATTCGTTCATATAACAACAACAACAACAATTTATTTCGGTATTCCCATATAAATACATGGTATTACCTATACAAGTAGTACGTATAAAGTATTACATGTAAGTATAACAACAACAACAAAGAAAAAGAAAGAAACGGGTATATCTGATAATTAAATTAACATAGATTGTCGATTTAACATTGAATTATAAATATAAGCAGCGGTAGTCCTACAGACAAAAGGATCAGTGCTGTTAAAGAGAAACAAGATTTTAGAATTATTGTCTAGATTATTAAAATTTTGATATCTATCATTTATTTCACTAAAATATTTCTTGCGTAAATTGTTGTGATGATGGCAGGTGAATAGAAAATGTGATTCGTCCTCAATTTCATTTAAGTTACAGAAGGAACAGATTCTTAAATGTTCGGGTGTTTTGTTGTGTCTGCCAGTTTCAATTCTTAATTTATGGTTTCCAAGGCGAAATTTATTTATTTGCTTTTTGTGAAGGGGATTTTTTATCGAATCCAAGAAGTCTGCGGCTTTATGGCAATCCTTTTTAAAGGAGGAATAGAATTTAAGCTTTTTATTTAAATTTAACAAATGAAGTTGATGACTAACTGAAGTTGTGTTAACAGTTAATCGAATACGTGTAATAAGGGTATTTGGATTTTTAATATCTAAAGTGGAAATATTTTGATTCGAAGCTTTACATAAAGAATCAAATTTTTGCATTAAGCTCAATTGATTTTTTCCTGCCATTTCTTTAGACAGGTAAAGGCATTGTTTGGCAATATTATCCTCTGGTAAATTCTCCAAGTGTAACCAAAATTTAATGATATTTATGTCGATATTTCCTTTTAACGATAATCTGCCGAGTTCATTTCTACATGCAACATTTGGGCATTGTTTATTGACTCCTAAGAAAAGTTTGGAAAAATAGATATGTGTTCGTTCAATTATGTCTTTTTCCCATGAATTATAATCAATTTTATCATAAATTCCCCAAACTTCTGAACCATACATGAGAATAGGAAGAAACAGGGAATCAAATATTTTGTTAACGATATCAATTGGTAATTTTGAGAAGTCTAGGTAACGGCGTGTTGCAAAAATAGATCTTCTAGTTTTCTCCTTTAAATTTATTTTGTGATCTCCGAAATTTCCATTTGTTGAAAAATTGACACCAAGGTAAGTATAATTACTAACGATTTCTATTTTGTCGCTATTAATGTAAAAGTGTTGTTTATCTAAAGTAGATTTTCTAAGTTTCTTTTGGAAAATAAGAATTTTCGTCTTCTTGGGATTTATATTTAGTAACCAGTCAGAACAAAACTGAGCTAATGCATTTAATGCTGTTTGTAGTCCTGTGGCTGTGTGAGAAATCAAAACTAAATCATCAGCATAAAGGAGACAATTAAGGTGTGAGCCATCAGGTAATAATACTGGATCTGTATTTTCTCCATCAAGGAGAGTAGGGATTTCGTTTAGATAAAGGTTAAAAAGCATTGGCGAAAGGATGTAACCTTGTCTAACACCATTTGCGTATTCAAAAAATTCTGTTCTTTGATGGCCAGATTTAATAGAACATTTAGATTTTGAATAGAGATTTTTAATTAAGTCATAAAATTTTCTCCCAATCTTGTTTTTCAATAATTTATAACATAGGCCATCGTGCCAAATTGAATCAAAAGCTTTTTTAAAGTCAATAAAGCAAGTGAATAATTTGCCTTTAGTGGTATGTGTTACATGTTTATCGATTAATGCTCGAAGGGTAAAGATGTGATCAGACGTGCGATGGTTTGGTAGAAATCCAATTTGGGCGCGATGTAAGATGTTTTCTTTAATTAAATAGTTTTGTAATCTGATGTTAAGTACAGAGGTGAATAGTTTTCCAAGACAACTGTTAATACAAATTCCTCTGTAATTCGATGGATCTGATTTGTCGCCTGACTTGTAAATAGGGGTGATGATACCTTCACACCAAGTGGAGGGGAAGAATCCACATTTTAGTACAAGATTAAAGAGTTTACAGATTGCAGCTTTCAAATAACTCAGGCCTGTTTTTAGCATTTCATTGCGAATTCTATCAGAGCCAGGGGCTTTTCTTGATTTTAACAGTTTTGTGGCATGTTCAATTTCTTTTAAGGAAAATGGTTCATCTAAACAATTGTGATTATCCTTATAGTCTTCTAATGTGGAAATTTCATGTTTTAAAGAACGGGTTGGATTTGGTTTCGAATGTAAATTTTTGAAATGTGTGAATAAGTTATCAATAGGTACTTCTTCTTTAGTTTTATCACGGGGATTGTCTTCATTTATTGATTTTAGGTAATTCCAAAATTCATAATTTCCTTGGTTACTTATAAGGTTATCAATCTTAGAGTTGAGGTGCACCGTTTTCTTAAGCTTAATTAACTTCTTAAAGTCACGGCGAGATTTGTGGTATTCTTCTCTTTAACTCTGTGTTACAAGGATCTTTGTGTGTTTTGTTAGATAGTACCTTCAGAGATCTTCTTAATATTTTGCAATCGTTATCAAACCATTTTTTGGAGAGTTTATTTCGTGACGATTTCTTTTGGCAGGTTAGTTTTAGAGAACGCAATGAAATTTCATTTAGCAAATTAGTAAATTGTTCAGTTGCCAGTTGAACACCGTCATTGTTTGAGGCGAAATCAGTTTGTTTGAACAGCGACAGTTTTGATTGAAATTCGTCCATTTTCAGAGTGTTGAGGGAATTTTGTGATGAGTTTTTATCCCAGATATATTGTTTTGGTAAATTATGGATATACTCAGGGAATACTTCTTTGACATACGAGGACGAAGTCGCTCACTCAGAAGAGACTGAACCTCAACTGTTATCTTCCACTGCTGAACACACTGCAAACCAGTTGAACACATTCAGCTGTTGGATTTGTCAAGACGAATTAAGTAATCAGGAGCTTCTTATTGAACACATTGATAATCACATGATACTGGAGTGACACTGGGTTTGAAAAAAGGCAGTAAATTGAAAATGGATTCTTGTTCAATGTTTAAAATAAGGGAATAATCTCAGAAGAGGCGTTTTCCAGCTGCATACGTCACTACCACTGACTCATTGCTTGGCGACGTTTTGCATCAAACTTCACTGAGCGGTTTGCATAAGACGTGCTATTTCTCGAATTTTACGAACAGGGAGTTTAGTGAAGGTAACAACGACAACGGTGTTACTCTGTTAGACCGTGCTTGGTAATTAACGGTAGTCGTATTTCTGGTATACTCCGAATGTTCTTGACAGATAACTGGCTTATGTAAAGAAATATTGCAATATTCAGAACTTGGAAGCCTCAAAGGAGCAAATGAACCATTTGCACCATTTTTTTTAACGTTTAAATATCTGAGATCTTTTATATCACTCACGGGTAAATTCAACGGTCAATACAAGGTATGATTGATGGAAGTCCATTGAAAACTGTTTAGTGGAGTTTTGATTCAAGAGGTTGAGAGGCAATATAATCGATGGAAAAGGCTTTTTTATATTTAAGGTCTTTTCTATTGATTTTTTTAAACAACGGTGCACGGGTTCCATTCATTCAATTTATATGCTGTGTTGTTTTGTGGGAAGTAGACTCCCTTGGTTCAGATTGTTTGTTAAATATCGTTAGGTTTTGTTGTTGTTGTTTTATTAAAGCGCTGTGGTTATTGTTAATAAAACGCAATGGTTACGAAACCTGAATACGTTCGTTGTTCGTTGTTTTTTGTTAGCGTTTTTCGGCCTTGACCGTGCACAACCGCAATAGATTTAGAACTGAGTTGGAGAAAATGACCTATGTTGGAGAGAGACAATGCATAAATCACTCTTAGAAATGTTCAGTTTCAGTAAGTTATTCAGCCATAGCCTGTGAGCGTAAAACAAAAGGTGTGCACGGTTGTAGTACTTTGAACAAAACTTGTAGCTCCTTTGTTATCGCCACGGAAGTCTGCAAGGTTTCATGACCAGTCCATCGACTAACTATGATTAAAGAGGTAACATATTTGAAATAAAAAGCGTTTTCCTTACTAGACGCATAGTATGAAAATGGTGCCAGCAAGGATATTCACCACTCCTTTTTGTGTCGCAAACCCGACTACTTTATCAAACCCTAGAAATATGTGTTGCACTATCCAGTCAACTGCCTTTTTTCGGATTTAAATGATTTCAGAAAGTTTTTTCTTAGTGTTTAATTGGATTTTAAGTTTCATCCTCTTTGTTTTTGTTATGAGTTATAGTACCATACAGCGTTTTTTACCGTTTCAAATCTGTCATCGTTAAGCCCCACGGTCTCCTCGTGAAAGGCGATTTTCGCGAGCGCTCGCAGGATCGCCTACTCAAAGTCCAATACTCTCTTGACCAGCAATAACGTCTCAATATTTATGAAAATGCAGTCAAATACGGTCACCAAAGGGACCTAAGTGTTCAGATTACAGAGATGTCCGTATTATAGAGTTTGTGGAGTTTTGTTCTTCTTAGGACAAAATAAACTACATGTCTGTAATATGAAAATTTGGGTATATCAACTGAGTTGACAAGAAAAATTGGCCTTCGTACAAAGATTGAAAAACCTGACGTTTTCAGCGTTAACCTAAACAGACTTGCCACAAGTCGACTTTCGCTTTTTTAGTCGAGTTTTATTCGATAAATTTGCGCGCGGAATTAAGTTTAGTCGCAACGGACGTCCCTTCCAACGAAGAACCTAACTTAGCGAAAACGAGTATTGGAAGGGACTTGTGGTAAGTCTAGCGTTAACCCTTCACTCGAAACGTCAGCTCTAGTTTATATCAACTCAGTTGATAAAACTAAATTTTCATGTTTTACTCTCCCACCTTCGCAGCACCGCAGTTTCTTTTCCCAAATAACCAAATAATTCCCTTATACATGAATGTAATAAAGGGGTGTACGTGTTAGCTGCATCGAGGTTTATGGCAAAACAAGGGCGTATAGCTGCAGAGACCTCTTATCGTAATTATTGCATTTTAATAAGAAGATGGGAGTATTTTGAGCAATATATCAGTGCTGTTTAAATTACCAACAATTCTACAGGATTTATACGAGTGGTATAGAAGAAGGCATAAAATCTAGAAGGAAGAAGGCACAGCAAGCTTTCGCGAGCGTCCGGTATGGAGTTGCAAATCGCTTCGCATTAAAACCGAGATACGGATATTTAACGCCAACGTTAGATCCGTTCTCCTTAACGACTCAGAACCATGGAGAAAGACTGCCGCCCTCGTGAAACAGATCAAGTCTTCATCAACAAATGCTTGCGACAGATATTTGGATTCCGGTGGCCCGAGAATATTTTTAATAGAGTAGAGACACATGGAGACGGATCGGGCAAGAACCGCCGGATCCAAGTTAACATCAAGAGGAGACGCTGAAAATGGATTTGACACACGTTAAGAACAGAAAATTCCATAGCACGTCAAGCGCTTGAATGGATTCCACAAGGCAGTGGGAAGCGAGCCGACCCAAGAACACCTGGCCTCGTGGCTTGCAGAGGGACTTTAACAAGATAGACATTTCTGGGCGAGGCAGAGAAGAAGGCGATGAACAGACAAAGATCGCAATCTACAGTGGACACCCTATGCCCCCCTGGGACGAAGAGGAGTACCGCGTGGAACTAAATTTTCGTGGGTTCTAATTTTTTCGATTTTTGCGGGTATTTTCGCAATCCGCAAAAAAAGGTTCCCACATTTATAGACAAACAGTTTTCTTTTTTTCCAGGAGGAAAGCCCACGCATTTTCATCTGAATGAATTCGCTTTTATGGACACCTGTTTTAGTCAATTCGTTCATATAATTATGCGATCGGTAGAACATTTCTCGACCCTCGATCTCAACTCCTCTTGAGATGAAATTCCAGTATTCCACAATTCCTTCAGGGTGTCCCACAATGTGCCGCTCCGATGGTAAGACTGGGTACAAGTGTTTATAATGGCGGCGTTCATTGTGGTGTTTGACTATTTCTTCGCTTGGTAATGTTAAGGTAAGACATATCTTTTTCAAAATAGACTAGCAGCATAAGAGTTAGACTCAATGGTATTAATACCAAGCAGGTCAAATCTTCTCTTCCTTTACGCACCATTATTCTTCGCCATATGTTCGTCTGGGCGGTGCCGAACTCTGACAGCGCTATCCTGCTGTCATCTGTTGAAAGCTCTTTACTCTAGACGCGTCCTGTTTATTTCGATCTCTGGGCTTTTATCGTGAGTTTTAGCGGGTGGCATCAATAGAAGCTTAATTATTTACCTTCTATGGTATTGCTGTTTTTAATAGACAAGAGTTTGTAATGGAATAATATGAAGATCCAGATCAGCTATGGCAATAAGTATGGCAAGTATCTGTGTTGTAAGCTTTGCATGTGACTGCACATCATGAGTGCAAATAATTAATTAAATTACATTAAATTAAATTAAGCTGAAAATCTCAATGCCATTGAATATTCTCATACAAACAGATTGACTTGTATTTTTTCTCACATGGAATCATATGCTCCACTGTTATGTAGATACCAGTGGCCATCCTGGCACCCCGGGGCACTTGCAAAGACTTGTCGAAGCTCCTGTGGTAGAGCTAAAATCTTGTAACAAATACCCCACCTCTGGGGCTAAACGGGACAATGCCGTGTTCCAACTACAAGCAGAGAAGTTCTCCAAAGATCTTAATATTTTCCTCTGAGCATCCTTTGAGAAGAAAACACGGTGCTTTGGAGTCAGTAACAAACTCAAAATAAAGTTTAACCAGCAGTTTATTTCAACATTGCAATGTAAACACAGGTTTTTTTCTGGAGTATGGCAACTAAAAAATAAATAATGGAGCATAAAATTTTCGCTGATGCGTCAAATGAGGCACACAAAATTTCGCAAATGAAGACAACATTCTTGTATGTGAAATCAATTTAAAGTACTTGAAAACATCAAAATGATATCCAACAAATTACAAAGAGAAGCAAAAGGTATCACAATTTTCTGCTAATCTAAGTCCCTTCTTGATTAATCCCACTGAGATATTTTAATCAATAAATTGGTGTAGGAGGAGCCACTGGAGCCCCTGCGTAACTTTTTGAGGGCCCATGTTCACAATATTTAGGCCCCAGATATTTGAACTTCTAAACACAACTTTAGATCTAAATGTAAAAATGTAAATTTGTAATGTTGCATTACAAATCTACATTGTAACCAAATGTAGGAGGAAGAAGGTTTCAAAAGTTGCAGGGATGGTTCAACAAAATCACAGATTTGTAGATCCCTGGGGAATTTTGCCATGACACGGGATAAATTACAACTGAACCTTGTGATGGATAGATCCCCAGGGAGGTTTGCTCAAAAACACAAAAGCGCACTAATGCCCTTGTCCCTAGGGAACATTTTTGCTACAAATCCTCTACCAAGCCAGTGGGTTCCCCTGGGGTTGCCCGGGGGTCGATTCCCCAGGCTGGACATTGATACCTGCATAATTATTAAAATGTGGCCAAAAACCTCAGAAATAACCAATGAAAAACTTCCTAGCTTGCACTGTGAATTCCTTTTTATTTAACATATATACATGTTTTGATAGTAGAGAGAAAAGACATGTTGGAGACCCAGTATGATCAAATAAATTATTATAGCTTGTGTGAATTATTGCATGGTTGGTGAACATTCAATTGCTCTGTAAAAGAATTATGCAAGAACATAAACATTTGTAACTATAATTTTTTCCCTTAAGGTACTTACCCAGGATATATTTGCCCTCTCTGAATATCTCCCAAAAATGTCTCAGGAAGCATCCTGATGTCCAATTTCAAAATCCAAAATTTCGGGTCATTGTCTTAAATTGTTCAGAAGATAAGGACATTCAAAAGTTGGCCATTTGACCACTTTTGAGCACTCTGATTGGTTGAATTAGGTCACATGACACTTTGGCGGGACATTCAAAATATAGTTGTGTTAGCTAATTCAAATGAAAAGAAACTGATTTTGAGGATTGAAAACATTCTTTTAATATAATTTTGATCTGTCAAGTCAACAGTTGAGGGAGTTTGACAGCTGTCAATCAATGGGAATTACCAAATAACGAAATCACAAAAATGCGTTTTTCTCATTCGGATTTTAATATTTTTCGATTCTGTTTTCAGCAATGCATTTCAACAGCCAATTGGCACAATCATGTGGTTGGGAACTTGAGTTGCATCATTATTAGTCATATTCCCTCCTTATGGGGGCCACATTGTGCACTTTCTGGACAAACTGGCAAGCAGTTTCAAAGTCTAGAAAGTTTTGGTTAAAACGGTATTCTTAAACTGCACATATTTCTCAGATGATTTGTGTGGCACAAGAAAAGTCCAGTCAATGTATGGGGTTATAAGAAACCTTCTGTTAATGATGAACTTAAAGCATTTTGTAGATCCAGACAAATGACTGGTACTTCAACTATGGTGCTTTTCAAAGAGTTAAAAAAATTACAATTAAATTAGATTAAAGAATTAAAATTCTCCACTATTTGGATGTCTCACAAAACCTACCCTAGTTTTTCAGTATTGAAAAGGGCTTGAAATGTCAGTGAAATGACTTCCATCAAGCCAACGTAGATAAGTCTCAGCCAGTTTGTGCGGGAGCTGGGGTACTATGCTATTTGCAGACCCAAAGTAAGTAAAGGTAGGGTAGGGTAGGGTAGGGTTTAATGGGTCTTTTACGGTATTCACCTGGATTTGGAGAGAAAGAGCAAGTATTTCTGGGTGTAGTTGTTAAACCACTTTTGGTTGGTCTCTTTATGTAATAGGCGCATTCAGAATTTCCTTATATTATTATATAAGAGCCTGTTTTTCACTCATTTTCCTGCTTATATGAAAAATATGTTTTCACTCCGGTCTTCTTATCATCTTCGCGGCAATTACATTCTGTCACTTAGTAAACATAGAACAGCTAGCCATGGCCTTTTAAAATTCGTTTTCTTACTTCTCAGCTAAGCCGTCGAATGCGCCACCTGATTCTATCCGTACTAGTGTATTTACAGTCTTTAGAAGGAAAATTCAGGGTTGTAACTTTGTGCAGTCGCTTTTTGCTTAGCTGAATGAATTTCTAATGATAATATATATAGATAGGCTTAGCCTAACAGCGTCGCTCCCTGAAAAAGCTTAACTAAGGTGAAACTTAACTAAGGTGAACGGTCGGAAGCACAAGAATTAATAAAGATTGACGACCGGGCTATTTTTCAATTTTAGCATTTCTCAGTATTACGCGACCGTCTGCACAGTACATTTAGATCGTACAAAAGTTCACAAAAACAACTTTTTCTCCGTCTACAATAACTAGTACGACTACTTTCCGAATAAAATACAGTTGTTGCTTGTCAAATTGCCCGAGAAACTGATTTGGAAATCAAAATTGTAAAAATACTCAAACATAAGCTTAAGGTTATTTGCATAAGGCGACGCGAGTGTAGACAGAACTATAAGATCGCTTTTCAATCTATGTAATGAATGAACAAACACATAAAAATGGACGACACAATCTTCTTTCGAAAATTTTTATTCAGATCTCTATTAGTTTATGTTTAAAAGCAAAACGCGTACCATTTATAGCATCGAGTTCGCCGAGCTGCCTTGGGTGAAATTCAAGAAATCGATACAACGTTTTGAAAACAATTCTCCAAAACTACACAAGAGCACAGAGAAAAAGTCAATCAGATTGATAACAACATAAATTCCCATCGAAAAATGTAATCTGTTTTACCTTTAAGTCTCTCGCTTGCTTGGAAATTCTTTAATATATCTCTGCTTCTGTGGTTGAAATCCGTAATGAAAACAAACATCTCGGACTACCCAGAAAAATGTATATGGATATATCCAATGCCTTGTTTGAGGCTCGACATTGTAATAACCCTGACAAATCGTCTACTCTTATTATTAATCCTTTTACAGCAACTTACATCAAATGAACAGCCTAAGTGATGCAACATTTTTACTTTTCAGGAATGCCATAGTCATCGACATTATTAGAAAAAGAACAACTCTGCATTACCTTGATTCTTGTGACATGTCACGGACAAAAACACGCAGAGTCAACCAACAAAATGACACTGTAACAAAGCGTTTCAAGTTGAGGAACTCATCACGCTCAAAGAATCATGAAGAAAAACGGACAAGAGAAAAACCTGATGAGTCTAACCACTGTGATAAACGTTCCAACCATGCATCAACATGCAGGACAGGTCAACCTACGCGCCTAGAAAAGAAACCTCACAAGTGCAAGTATTGTGAGAAGTGCTTTAGCCAGAAGCTAAATTGTAAGGAACACGAACGTACACACACGGGACAGAAACCTCATAAGTGCTTGTATTGTAATAAGTGCTTTGGACGTAAAGGACATTGTAAGGAACACGAACGTACACACACAGGACAGAAACCTCATAAGTGTAAGTATTGTGATAAGTGCTTTACCCAGAAGGGAAATTGTATGGTGCATGAACGTACACACACTGGACAGAAACCTCATAAGTGCAAGTATTGTGATAAGTGCTTTAGCCGGAAGGTACATTGTAAGGTGCATGAACGTATACACACAGGACAGAAACCGTATAAGTGCAAGTATTGTGATAAGTGCTTCAGCAATGGATCAGGTTTTAAGAGTCACGAACGGAAACATACGGGAGAAAAACCTTATAAGTGCAAGTATTGTGATAAGTGCTTCAGCGATGGATCAGGTTTTAAGAGTCACGAACGGACACATACGGGAGAAAAACCCTATAAGTGCAAGTATTGTGATAAGTGCTTCAGCGATGGATCAGGTTTTAAGAGTCACGAACGGACACATACGGGAGAAAAACCTTATAAGTGCAAGTATTGTGATAAGTGCTTCAACGATGGATCAGGTTTTAAGAGACACGAACGGACACATACGGGAGAAAAACCGTATAAGTGCAAGTATTGTGATAAACGCTTTAGCATCACATCGAATTGCAAAAAGCATGAACGGACACATACAGGAGAAAAACCTTATAAGTGCCAGTATTGTGATAAACACTTTAGAAACTCATCGCATTGCAAAAGGCATGACCGGACACATACAGGAGAAAAACCTTATAAGTGCAAGTATTGTGATAAGTGCTTCATCGATGGATCAAGTTGTAAGAGACACGAAAGGCTCCACACAAGGCAGAAACGTTATCAATGCAAGCACTGTGGCGAGTGGTTTAACCGATTACATTCATTAAATCAACACAAAAGAACACACCCAGGGAATACTTCTTTGACATACGAGGACGAAGTCGCTCACTCGGAAGAGAGTGAGCCTCAACTGTTATCTTCCACTGCTGAACACACTGCAAACCGGTTGAACACATTCAGCTGTTGGATTTGTCAAGACGAATTAAGTAGTCAGGAGCTTCTTATTGAACACATTGATAATCATATGATACTGGAGTGACACTGGGTTTGACAAAAGGCAAATTGAAAATGGATTCTTGTTCAATGTTTAAAATATGGAAATAATCTCAGAAGAGACGTTTTCCAGCTGCATACGTCACTACCACCAATTTCACTGCTTGGCGACGTTTTGCATCAAACTTCACTGAGCGGTTTGCATTAGACGTTCTATTCCTCGGATTTTACGAACAGAAAGATAACAACGGCAACTGTCTTACTCTGTTAGACGGTGCTTGGTTATTAACGGCAGTCGTATTTCTGTTAAAAATGAAAAGATATTAAAAAGTTGACACTGGCTAAAAATGTTGTTTTGGACGTTTCGGCAACTACTGTTGCCTTCTTCAGCAAAAGATAAAAATGCAAATGTCTAACGGCGTCCTGATGGTATAAGATACATGCAAATATTAAATCGCACCTCGAAAGAATATTTTGAGGTGAAACAAAAGTCTCTAGAGCATTCTTAATTATTTCTACAAATTCTTAATGTTATTGTAAACATTTGTAAGCGCTATGTGTTCGTTTATAGCGTTCGTGTTACGCACGGAATGCCAAGCTTCAAGAATTAGTCTTTGTCATGTATCTTATACCATCAGGACGCCGTTAGACATTTGCATTTTTATCTTTTGCTGAAGAAGGCAACAGTAGTTGCCGAAACGTCCAAAACAACATTTTTAGCCAGTGTCAACTTTTTAATATATTTTCATTTTTAACATGCCTAGCTACACACCAAAAACATTTTCGTATTTCTGTATATACTCCGATTTTTCTTGAGAGATAACTGGCCTATGTAAATAAATATTGCAATATTCAGGACTTGGAAACCTCACACGAGCAAATAAACCACTTGCACCAGTTTTTTAAGTAAAAATATGTGCGATCTTGTATATCACTCGCAATTAAATACAACTGTCCATACAAGGTATGATTGACGAAAGTTCATTGCAAACTGTTCAGTGATGTTTTGATTCAAGATGTTGGGAAGCAATGGAATTCAGTTGATGGGAAAGGCTTGTTTTATATTTAAGAACTTGTCCATTGATGTTTAACTACAGTGTACGGGTTCCATTCATTCAATTAATATGCTATGTTGTTTTGTGGAAGTAAACTTCCTTGGTACAGACTGTTTGTTTAATATCGTTAGGTTTTGTTGTTGTTGTTTTATTAAAGCGTAATGGTTGTTTTTAATGAAACGCAGTGGTTATGAAACCTGAGGAAGTTCGTTCGTTTTTTGTTAGCGTTTTTTGGCGTTGACCGTGCACATCCACAATAGATTTTGAACTTAGTTGGAGCATCAAGTTATTCAGTCATAGCCTGTGATCTTACTTTCAACAAAAATTGTAGCTCCTTTGTTATCGCCACTGAAGTCTGCAAGGTTTCATGACCAGTCTTTCGACTAACCATGATTAAAGAGGTAACAGATTTGAAATAAAAAGCGTTTGTCTTACTTGCCACATAGTGTGAAAATAGTTGCTTCGAGAATATTCCCCACTCCTTTTTGTGGCGCAAAGCCGACTGCTTTATCAGCCAAGCCAAACGCTAAAAATATGTGTTGCAATATCCAGTCAACTACCTTTTAAGGATTTAAATGATTTCACTATTTTTTCGTTTTTTTTAATATCAATTCCATCCTCTTTGTTTTTGTTGTGTAGTCAGTATATATCCAACAGTGTTTTTTACCGGTTCAAATCTGTTATCGTTATCATACATATTGGAGTCACTGATGCCGACTAAAGTTTCTGCTCAGAGAGCAATTTCTTCTGAGTATGATTTTTTTTTCCAGCATCACTATTTGCAAGAATTTTTTTTTTTGCCAAAATATTATAATAAGTCTTTTTTTCACGTGCTTTCTTGTGCACTATTTTGTGTGTGCTATTTCTTGTGCACTATTTTTTAGTTACTATCTGTAATATCTTCTGCAGGAATTTTTTTTTTGGTAATTGCCCCCCCCCCCCCCCCAACCCCCCCACAAAAATTAAATGGTCCGTCCCTAAAACCCTTGAACCGAAGGATTTAGGCCCCGTCCACACGTATCCGGATATTTTTGAATCCGCAACTTTTTTGTTGCGGATTAGAAAATATTCGCGTCCACACGTAGCGTATTCGAATCGTATTTGCCCGTCCACGCGTATCCGGATTCGCTCTAGCAGCCAGGGCTCCTCTTTAAATGTTGTCAAAAAAGCATACGCAAAGGCCAAGTTCAAATCAAAGTTCAACTGTAAGCACGTTATTAGACTAGAAATAAGTCCGTGTAGAAGTGAAGCGATAACATTTCGGGTCGGCCATGTTGAATATTCGCGCGGTTAAAGACTGGATCTGATACTGTTACGTCAGCGTATTAAAAAATATCCGGATTCGAATACTCGTATTCAAAAATTTCCACTCTGGAGAGCGAATTTAAAAAGTTGCGGATTGGTGAGCCGATTTCGCCGGATACGTGTGGACGGAAGGCCAATCCGCAACAAAAAAGTTGCGGATTCAAAAATATCCGGATACGTGTGGACGGGGCCTTATTCTAGACCCTGGTGGTTTTCATGGCGCGCATGGATATGTATAATCGTCTTTTCAATCAGCTGACTGACCGCGACATTTTCACGGGAAATTTCCCGCCAGAGTTATCTACTCGCTTCCGATTGTTCTAAACAATGAAATTAATGGGTTACGTCATAGCTTGCACAAGCGCCGATCCGTGAAAACCTCCCTTTTATTCCTATGTTACATCACTAAAATAATACCACATATATACATCAAATTGGATAAAAAAGATTCTATAGAGCACAACAGAACCAGTAGTTTGTATAAAACATACAGGATTGCAATCATTAAAGTGCATTACAGTTCATCACATTTAATTTCTTTTCGGGCGGTCACAAAATCAAAATTGCCATTCTTTGGTTGAATAGGCCATTTGCACGATGACGTCATTTGACTACTACTACCAGAATCCTTCAGGTTTTTGTTTTGTAGTGCAAATAAGGGCTATTGTTATTTAAATCGCACTGGGATTACAAAATTTAAATAAGAAAGGAAAAACGAAATGAATTCTGGTAGTAGTAGTCAAATGACGTCATCGTGCAAATGGCCAATTTTGAGTTTTTGGAGCTTCAACGCAAAATTCGTTGAGGGGTGCGTGACCCGTTTAAAATAAACCATAGAACTTTCTTACGCAAGCGCGTGAGTATAGGCTACTTGTAGCCTCTTGTTTGTCTCTTAAAATCATATTTCTTTGCATACGTTCATCACTTTTGGCTTTTTTTTCTTCCCATTTCAAGATAATAAAGCAAGCTGTTAAAAAGCACTCCCCTGGCCATAAAAACACGATATTTAAGCCGGGACATTGTCCCCTTAATATGTGGTTTAAAGCCGACGATCTGGGAATTTCAGCAACAACAACATAAAAAAAAAAACTAAAAATATTAAAGCCAACGCGACTGGAAAAAATATTTTGCTCAACGTGCCGTACAGTCCACCTTAACACGGAAACCAAAAAGACGGGACCTGGTATCCTTATTATAGAGGTGTCCGTATTATAGAAGATGAGTTTCTACGGAGTTTTAGTCTCTTTGCGGATCAAGTTAATTCTCCGTAATTGAGAGGTGTCAGTAAGGAGAGGTTTGGCTACAGTTCTTCTGTTTACAAAATTAGCTTCCTAACACGATGACTTCGGATTTGTCATAATACAATGATTATATACAGAAAAACAAGTAACTGTATTTGCAGCAAAGACCACTGTAACGAAATAGAAGCATCGGATCCTGTATCAAAGGATCTAATCAGCTGTAAAATAACGAAACAATTTGATAAAAGACTGATTCCAGTTACCATTATATGCAGAACCACGTTTGTAGACAGACGGTTTCTTTTCCAGGAATAAAGCTCCATGCATTTTTTTGTAAAAGATTTAACTAATCCGAGCCGGGCTGACTGCATAACTGGGAATTCTTGGTTTGCACATGACGTCACGGCGGCCATGTTGGAGGACACCTACAAAAGAATTTTGATGAACGTCTTTTGTTCTGGCACCAACATGGCCGCCATGGCCTTTGCCATTTGAGTCCCACAGGACTGAAGGTCACGTGATTGCAAACCATCAATACGGTATGTATTTTTTTTGTCCACTATTCGTCACGCACGGCCTGACTTCTTAAGGGAATAAAACGTTACAATTCAAATCGCCAAGAAACAAAAGAATATAAGATTACAATGGAAAGATGTTACATTTCAAAAAATACAAGATGAAACGTAACAAATATTCAAATAGTAGAGAAACAAAAAATATAAGATAACAAGAACGGTCGGAGACCCATTAGACGGAAAACAGACGAGTTTTCTCGACCAGAATGAAATAATCTGAAAAGGAGTTTTTCTTTTTAGCCTTTTATAAACATATTTTTTTTCTTTCAGTCAATTCGTTCATTTCATTAAGGCGGGACTCAACCTAAATTTGAATGGAATTTTAAAAGGTTTAAAGAAGAGACAGAAGAAAGAAAATGATTTTTGGAACACCAACAGACAGTGGATACCCACGCAAGCAGCACCCCAGGTTGCTAGTAGACAAACCTGTTGTCCGTCTATTAGTTATTAACTACTAAAACTCCACTAAACCTTCAATATTTCTTCTTTCTCTTAATTTTACCAATCCTTTGAGAAAAACTATTTCCTCCCAAACATACCCCAAAATCACCCAAAAGTTTACGAAACACCCCATAACATAGATTCATGGGATGAGCATAGAGTTTTTGGATTGCTTGAAACGTGAACATGTCAAGTGGCGTGAAAATGGCGTTTAGGTTAAGTCCCGTCTTAATCGATCGGTATAAACATTCCTCGACTCTCGATCTCAACTCCTCTTGGGATGAAATTACAGTATTCCTCCATGGTCGTGACTAGAATGGATACTCTAAAATCAGGTTGGACCACCTCGGACACTTATTGAGAATTATATAACGTAATATCGACACTTACAATTTATTTTCAATAAATTTTTAAGTGTAAAAAAGAAAATCTAAAATCCCCTCTCAGGATTGAACCTGTGACCTCAGCTTGCATAGCCTACCGTACCACTGTACCACCTAGCTTCTCGGGTTGCTTAGTCCTAAATTTAACTATATATTTAACTATATATATAACTATATATATAACTATATATATAACTATATATATATATAACTATATATATATATTAACTATATATATAAATTTAACTATATATTGTTACCCCCAACCTCAACTGAGAGCTAACCAGTTACTCCATTATTGCGGGCGACAAGGAGCCCGCAGACTAATCTTCGTTTCGAGCAGCGGACTTACATCCCGCGCGTGCGCCGCACCTACGTAGGCTTTTCTGTTGGCCGGATTTTTCGTCTTCCAACTGGTATGTATGGAATGCAATCACGTCATTGGTCCACGTGATTAGGATTCATGCGCAAGCCGCGTGATAAGATATCCCGGATGTCCAGAACCAGTAAAACCTGTTGGAAATCCTTTCCACGTTCTTCCACGTGAGTGATCGCGACTGGTGAATGTGCGGTAGGTGGCTGTTGTGGGTCCAACTGCAAGTTTCATTGGTAAGTCAATCTTTATAGCAATTACAAGGTCATCTATACATTTTGGAGGTGTATTTGCAAAGCATCGCCATGTTTCGGTTCATAAAATTGGTTCGCTGGAGTGCTTTCATGTTGAAATCATACAGATATTTTGAGTTTCACTTTCCACAGACTAACATCTTTCCATCGGCAATTGGTGCACTTCGATGCATTCTGTATCCTCGAAATGATCAGCGAAGCCGTAATCTGCTTCATTCAAGCATACAGCCAGTTTATTTATCAAAAATAGGCACAGTTTTGCCGCAATTTGACCAAATTTGGTCCCCAAAGCCAGAACCACTTTGGTCATCAAACAACAAGTCAATCCCAGTAACACAAATCAAGTTGAAAACTATACCAGAACTAGCACGGTTCAGTTATAACAACACTACGAAGTAACAATTACCTTGCAGTTCTCTAACCTTTTCTCAAAATCAACACAAAACTGTTATTACAACCATTACTCGCCCGCACTTTTTAACCGAAGGTTACCACTAGTATAAGTCTCAATAAGGTGTCCGAGGTGGTCCAACCTGATTTTGGAGTATCCATTCTTGTCACCATTTCATCAGGGTGTCCCACAATTCGTTGCCGCTCCGATGGTAAGACTGGAACGCAGCCATTGTAAAAACTAGACCCAGGTGCTGTTTGTCTGTTAAAATCGTTCTCGCTTTTTTTAGGATTTCGTCTGTAAAGGTAAGACATCTTTTTAAAAGTGGTCTTGCAACATAAGGGTTTGTAGTCTCGATGGTATAATCTACTTATCACTGGCTTTCCCGGGGGTCAACTCCCAGGACACTCCGTCTCCCGGGGATTTGTTTTCACAATCATGAATCAGACAAAAATCTGCTAAATTCCCGGGCTGTAGGGCATAAAATTTACGCCAAATACCCCTCCCCCAGGGGCTAAGAAGCCAGAATACCTTTATTTGCACTGTATATGTGCAGTAATAACAGACGAATTTTTGTTTTTGCATTCCTTGCACTAATCTTGACACAGCATCCATGGTACTAAATGTGTCAAATGTGACAGCTTGCCCCTCCTTATCACACTTTATCATGAATCTGAGAATAAAATAGGAGCTCTCTAATTGGCCGGATAGCTCAGTGGATAACTGAAAATATTGCACTGGGAGATGCAAGGCTAGTTTTTCAGGTTTCTTAGCAACTGATCAGGTTATTAGCATCATTGCCGCTAGGAACACATATTTCAGTAGTTGTTGTATGTTGCTAGTCAATACATTCCCATTCAAGAAACACAGTTATCAACAACTGTAATTTTATGTTTGACAACAAAAACAATTTATTTTTCAAATAATAAAACAAAATATAGTAGCAACCAGCAAATAAGTAGAGTTAATCGTGGTGGGTTGCTGCACATGACTTTGTAGCTAAACAGTTACAGAAGCTCACTATAAAATAAAGAGAGTTTGAGAAAAGTGATTGTTTTGCCTTTGCTCAAAAATTCGTTGACAACTTAAGTTGAAAAAATGTGGGTATTTCAGCAACTGAAGATGCCGTCACAAATCTCATGACCAATCCCTTTCTATGTTTTCAAAAGTCTCAAAAGCTAGTTATCAAAGCCATTATTACAGTTTTAGACTTAAAAATACCTGCGGGGCATTTGTACACAAAATTTCTTGCCACCATTCTGTGATAGTATGCTTCACAAACGTGCCCCTTGGACAAGGAAGCAATTTGTTTTTTTTGTACATGCAAATCATGGGGGTGCATCCCGGGGGTCTGGCCTATTTGTTTCCAAAACTAAACAATGTCCCTTCCTCGCGGGGCAAAAAAATTGTCAAAAATGTTCTATTCCCCTTATATTCCCAGGGTTCCCTCTGTGGTTTCCCAGCAATTGAGCCAATGATAAGTGCACAAATAATGAGCAGGTAAAATCTTCTCTTCTTTTGGCCATCTCAGCACTATGCTGTTGTCATCTGCTGAAGGCTCTTTATGCAACACACATCCTCTTTTAATATGCATGGCTCAATTTTTCCTGTTACCGCATCCCACCCGGGAATTTGCAAATTTTTTTTTTTCACTTGACATTCTATTCCCCACCTCCAGGCACACAGAAAGAGACCCACCCCCACGACTCTTGATGTCAAACTAAATGGGTTTGGTTACTTTTAGAAGTGCTTCATTTTACGAGAAGGTTACAATAATTATTTCTGTATTTAAATAAAACCAGAAGTTTTACATCAATTAAAATCACTTTTGAAGTAGAGCAAATAAACTCTATTAAAAGACCAACCTGGAGGAAGCTCCAACCACACTTCCTCAGAAAATTAAATGAATCAATATTAAAATTCCTGAAAGTAATCTAGAATAGTGCCCTTTGTATATCTCAGTGGAAATTAATTTTTCAAAATGATCAGAATATTTGACTATTAGTATATTTTGCAGCATTAAGAAAGATATATTGATCAAGATATTTTTTCTTTGTGACGAACAATGCAAATGAAAACGTCAAAGCTCTACATTCATCTTTTCTGCGCAATTCGAACTTTAGTGTCACATACGCAGTACGCATTGAATTCAGAAATCTAACTTTATTTTACAACAGAGCTAAGAACCCCTAACAGCATTTGAATATTCCAAAGCATATACCTTTAAAATAATAAAAGTAGATGAAAGCTTTGAATATAAGCTTAAAACTATTAACTATTCATTACTTTTATAAAAGCTTTTGCTTTTTAGGCTTCTCCAGCCAAATGCAAACAAATTCCAGTGATTTCCCTGGAAAGAATGGAAATTGCAGTGCTCAATGTTGTTTGTCTCCTAAGAGACGCTATTATACAGTTTGTAGTTTTTTAATCATAACCAGAAACTACACTGAAAAACTGCAACAAGAAACACGACATATTTTACTCATGGGACGAAAGCTAAATTACACATTTGTTGCAAACAAGGTGGAAATCTCAATGCCATTTGAATATTCTCATAGAAGCAGATTGACTTGTATTTTTCTAACGTGGAATCATATTCTCCTCTGCTATAATTAAAATGTGGTCAAAAACCTTTGAAATAGCCACTCCCCTGAAAAACATTTTACTTGCACTGTGTGAATTCCTTTCCATTTGACATAAATACAGATGTTCATAGCCAAGAGAAAAAACATGTCAGAGACTATGATCAATTAAATGTAAATCATTTGATGGTTTGTAAAACACTCATTACAATTGCTTTGTAAAAAGATTCTGCAAGATGGTTGAGGACTGATGTGTAAATATTAATAATTATTTTCATATATTCATATTCACAGAAATTAATATACAATTACTATAATATTTCCCTTTAAAATCTTCTAGTGACTGCATTGTCGCAGCCATGATTGTTCCTTCCACTTGCGAATGTGTGAAATGAAAGGGAATCAAAGAAAACAACAATAGCATGAATGGGGGTTGTGATGGGTCTAGTACAAGAAATATTATACACAAAGTTTTCAATGATTTGAATCTCTTGTTAATAAGAATATAAAAGTAATTCCTCCCAAAGCAGAAAGCAGGTAGTTTACTTAAGAAAAAGAACATGTAAAATTTCCCACTGTTGGAAAAATTAAAAAAAGCACCAACAGTGGGGACTGACAACTTGACAAATGCTCAACAAGGATTTTTTGTGTCATTTAAAAGTAAGGGATCCAGATGCCATTGTAAGGGGGATCCGAGGGGAAATAAGGCCTTATTTTGTTGGCGAGATAAGATGGGGGAGGGTCCCTGGATCTGCTACTGGTCAATTGCAAAAGCAATCATCCCCTCCTTGGAAAACCGCTAGACGTTTGACTTTTTAAAATGTTTGGTCAAATCACCACTTAGTGGTCAATTTGATTAGTCAGATTCCCTCCTTATGGGTGCCACATTGAAGGGGTGCTTATTAGAGAGTGGGGTTTAATGTGGCTTTTACGGTATTGCAATACACCTGGATTTGGAGAGATAGTGCAAGTATTTCTGGGTGTAATTGTTAAACCACTCTTGGTTAGCAATTGTGTTCTGGTGTAGGTATTGCCTGTTGTCTTTTGAAACTTTTGTCTTGCGTCATTTGGTGATCAGAAGATCTACTTGGAGACTACGCAGAAAGATGTATATCGATATATCCAATGCCTTGCTTGAGGCTCGACATTGACCCTTACAGATCGTTCGCTGTTATTATAAACCCTTTTACGGCAGTTTACCTCTTGAATGTACGGCCAAAGTGATGTAATATTTTTACTCTTCAGGAATGCAATAGTCATCGAGATTATTTGGAAAAGAACAACTTTACATTGCTTCGATTCTTGTGACATGTCCCTGACACAAAAAGAAGGACAGAAAAGAAAACAGACACTGTAACAAAGCGTTCCAAGTGCAAGAACTTATCACGTTCAATGAATTATGAAGTCAAACACACAAGAATGAGACTTGATGAGTCTAAACACTGTGATGGACACTCCAACCATGCATCAACATGCATGACAGGTCAACCTACGTGGCTAGAAAAGAAACCTCACAAGTGCAAGTATTGTGATAAGTGCTTTAGTGAGAGAGGTAATTGTAACATGCATGAACGTACACAGAAACCTTATAAGTGTAAGTATTGTGATAAGTGCTTTAGCCGGAAAGGAAATTGTAAGGTGCACGAAAGTACACACACTGGACAGAAACCTCATAAGTGCAAATATTGTGATAAGTGCTTTACCCAGAAGGTACATTGTAAGGTGCACGAACGCACACACACAGGACAGAAACCTCATAAGTGCAAGCATTGTGATAAGTGTTTTAGCCAGTCTGATACTTGCAATATACATGAACGTACACACACAGGACAGAAACCTCATAAGTGTAAGTATTGTGATGGGTGCTTTAAAACCCCATCAAATTGTAAGGTACATGAACGTACACACACAAGACAGAAACTGTATAAGTGCAAGTATTGTGCTGAGTGCTTCAGCTTTGCACTAGCTTGTAAGAGTCACGAACGGACACATACCGGAGAAAAACCTTATAAGTGCAAGTATTGTGATAAGTGCTTTAGCCGGTCATCGGATTACAAAAAGCATGAGCGGACACATACAGGAGAAAAACCTAACAAGTGCAAGTATTGTGAAAGGTGCTTTAGCAACTCATCGGATTGCAAAAAGCATGAACGGACACACACAGGAGAAAAACCTTATAAGTGTAAGTATTTTCGTGATAAACGCTTTAGCCTCTCATCGAATTGCAAAAAGCATGAACGGACACATACAGGAGAAAAACCTTATAAGTGCAAGTATTGCGATAAGTGCTTCAGCGATGGATCACATTGCAAGAGACACGAAAGGGTCCACAGAAGGCAGAAACGTTATCAATGCAAGCACTGTGGTGAGTGGTTTAACCGATTACATTCATTAAATCAACAGAAAAGAACGCACGAAATACTTCTTTGACAAACGAGGACGAAGCCGCTCACTCAGAAGAGACTGAGCTTCAACTTTTATCTTCCGCTGCTGAACACACTGCAAACCAGTTGAACACATCCAGCTGTTGGATTTGTCAAGAGGAATTAAGTAGTCAGGAGCTTGTTATTCAGTGAACACATTGATAATCACATGATACTGGATTGACACTGGGTTTGAAAAAAGGCAGTAAATTGAAAATGGATTCTTGTTCAATGTTTAAAATAAGGGAATAATCTGAGAAGAGGCGTTTTCCAGCTGCATACGTTACTACCATTGACTCATTGCTAGGCGACGTTTTGCATCACACTTCACTGAGCGGTTTGTATAAGACGTGCTATTTCTCGAATTCTACGAACAGGGAGTTTAGTGAAGGTAATAACGACAACGGTGTTACTCTGTTAGACCGTGCTTGGTAATTAACGGTAGTCGTATTTCTGTCCGAATGTTCTTCCGAATTGGAATTGGAAGAACATTCTGTCCGAATGTTCTTGACCGATAACTGGCTTATGTAAAGAAATATTGCAATATTAAGAACTTGGAAGCCTCATACAAGCAAATGAACCATTTGTACCATTTTTTTAACGTTTAAATATCTGAGATCTTGTATATCACTCACGGGTAAATTCAACGGTCAATACAAGGTATGATTGATGGAAGTCCATTGAAAACTGTTTAGTGGAGTTTTGATTCAAGAGGTCGAGAAGCAATATAATCGATGGAAAAGGCTTTTTTTATATTTAAGGTTTTTTCTATCGATTTTTTTAAACTACAGTGCACGGGTTCCATTCATTCAATTTATATGCTGTGTTGTTTTGTGAGAAGTAGACTCCCTTGGTTCAGATTGTTTGTTAAATATCGTTAGGTTTTGTTGTTGTTATTTTATTAAAGCGCTGTGGTTATTGTTAATAAAACGCAATGGTTATGAAACCTGAATACGTTCGTTCGTTGTTTTTTGTTAGCGTTTTTCGGCCTTGACCGTGTACAACCACAATAGATTTAGAACTGAGTTGGAGCAAATGACCTATGTTGGAGAGAGACAATGCATAAATCACTCTTAGAAATGTTCACTTTCGGTAAGTTATTCAGCAATAGCCTGTGAGCGAAAAACAAAAGGTGTGTGAGGGTTATTGACCAGGAGCGAGGGGATATGTGATATATTCCCCTCGTGGCGTACCCGAGGGCGTAGCCCGAGGGAACGCCACGAGGGGAATATATCACATATCCCCGAGGGACTGGTCAATAACATGCTTATTTTCCACCTTGTAAGGTTTTCTAAAACAAAGAAACTATTAATTTTTCGGAGAGTAACATTCCGTTCAATTCAAATGCAAAAAAGCATGATTCCGCAAGGCCGCATTGGGATCACGGCACATTACGAAGCGAGACGGCAAACATGTTTTTTTTGCTTTTGCCAAATTTGCATTGAGCACGTTGCTTCGTTATGAGTAGAAGGAGAGAGAGAGAGAGAAGAAAATGTATCAACAGTACTCGTGGTCTCGCCATGGCCCAACTGCCCGCCTTCATCTTTCGAAGATCAATGGAGTGGTTGCGGTGTGTTTTCCAAGGGAAAGCGGGAGAAACATATTCAGGTTCAAACGTAAAACGAGGTGTCATACATTATTGAAGACCCGAAACCTGAATCGAGGTACGATACCATCGAATAATGTTATTAACATTTTGCTTTTTGGTCGCGACCGGCAAGTTAATTACGTAGGAATATGATTGATGAAGTTGTCTTTTTTGTAAACAAAAAATATTGACCGTTTTCCTTGTTACGCCCTATTTTGTATTCCCGTTTGTGTTATTCTATTATGAGGGGAATAAGTCGAGGGGAATATGTCGAGGGGAATATGTTGGGGGGAATATGTTGAGGGGAATACATAATCCTTTGTTTTGCTATTGTTATCAGCTATTGTTTTCAGCCCCGCCTCCCCTGTTACAATCAAAGCCGCACCCAGCTTTTCAGACACTGTAATCAACGGGGTTATGTGATATATTCCCCTGGAAAGAACAAAGAAAACCGAGCTAGGTGGAAAATAAGCACGGTTGTTTTCATTAAGTTATTCATTCATAGCCTGTGATCGAAAAACCACAGATGTGTACGGTTGTAGTACTTTGAACAAAAGTTGTTGCTCCTTTGTTATCGCCACTGAAGTCCGCAAGGTTTCATGACCAGACCCTCGACTAACTATGATTAAAGAGGTAACATATTTGAAATAAAAATCGTTTGTCATACTTGACGCATAGTGCATAGTGTGAAAATGGTGCCTGCAAGAATGTTCCCCACTCCTTTTTGTGGCGCAAATTTGACTGCTTTATCAAACCCTAAAAATATGTGTTGCACTATCCAGTCAACTGCCTTTTTTCGGATTTAAATGATTTCAGAAAATTTTTTGTTAGTATTTAATTGGATTTTAAGTTTCATCCTCTTTGTTTTTGTTATGAGTTATAGTACCCTACAGCGTTTTTTACCGGTTCAAATCTGTCATCGTTATCATACATGTGGGAGTCTCAGATGAGGACTTAAGTTTCCGCTCAGAGCAGTGATCATTAAGAGATTTTATTGCTCTTTAATGTTAATGTAAATCAAAATTCCTCAGACAGCTTAGAGTGACCACGCCTTTTACGTCTTTGACTTCCGAGAGTGCTACATATCAACATTTTAGAAAAATCCCAAATTTCATTTTGTAAAATATTGAAAAACAAACGGTGCGATGCAAAAGTACTGCTGAAGAGGTTTCATTTGAATGGTCACAGCGTAGGATTACTTTCACAGACTCAAAAGTTAGAACTACATTATAGGTCTCCTTAATTGACTCTGGGAGTGAAAAGAAAGCTTCACTAGATTTCAGTTGATGTGATCACAAGCAATGTCTTAAATATGCTTATTTTACTCACAAAAGTAACACTTGTTAGGGAAGCGTTTATTTAAAATGGTGATGAAAAGTTTCATTGCCGTATTATTTGTTGACAGCTGGTTTATTTCAGAACTTTCTCTTTCCCAGTCCTTCTATGACTACAGACACACAAAACTAGACCCTTATTTTTCTGTTTCTACTAATAGAGAAACAGTTTGTGGTTTTTGAAACTCGACACCAAATTCCCGCAAGATTGCCCTGTACTTCAGATCTGTCATAGTAAATTGATTATATACAACATTTATTGCGAACGTGTGTTGGTTTGCTTTGTGATCAATGACAATTTGCCTTTGAAGGCACCTGTTATCAGACATACGGTTTCTGTTGTTTTTAATTTTATTTATTTATTTACACCATTTATTGTTATTACAAACATTTTCTGAAGTTATCAAGATAGAAAAAAAAAAAACAAAACGGAGAAGGGCAAGATCTAGGTAAACTAATTAATGCCTTATAACTTAATTACATTTTTTTTAAGAAAAAAGAGAATACACTACTAAGAAAGGAATAGAAACATTAGATTAATACGGTGATTAATACTGAGCAAAATAATATTGGTAAAGTGCTCTTCTAAATTGTTGTTTAGTTTGCTTTTTGCGTATGGACATTGGGATATCATTCCAGTAATAGCATCCAATAACTGTTGGACAAAATTTTCTTATGTTTATTCTGAAGGAACTAGGATTTAGATGTTGTAAGGCTGTACTTCGAGTGGCGTAAATATGTTTCTCAGATACAAAAGGTATAGTAAGATTAGACGGCTTATTTTCTACAATAACATCATAAAATATTTGATAGGTATTTAATTTTAATTTTAAATTTTTATTTTAATTTTTTATTTTAATTTTTCATGTTGAAAAGCTCTTTTCACACAAAGGTAAGTGGGGATGATTTGAACACTATCTATAGAATATGCCAAGAAAAAAACCTGTGCAATCCTGAACTACCAGTAGTCCCTTATTACTCTCAGTCAAGCAGGCGATCATGCGAGCGCTCGCGAAAATCGCCACCCACGAGGAGATTCGTACAAAAGGCGTCGCCCACGGTCTCCTCGTTGAAGGCGATTTTCGCGAGCGCTCGCAGGATCTCCTACTCAAAGTCCAATACTCTCTTGACCAGCAATAACAGCTCAATATTTATGAAAATGCAGTCAAATACGGTCACCAAAGGGACCTAAGTGTTCAGATTACAGAGATGTCCGTATTATAGAGTTTATGGAGTTTTGTTCTTATTAGGACAAAGTAAACTACATGTCTGTAATATGAAAATTTGGATTTATCAACTGAGTTGACAAGGAAAATTGGCCCTCGTACAAAGATTGAAAAACCTGACGTTTTCAGCGTTAACCTAGACAGACTTGCCACAAGTCGACCTTCGCTTTTTTAGTCGAGTTTTATTCGATAAATTTGCGCGCGGAAGGACGTCCCTTCCAACCCGGGGGGTACTCCCTATAATGGGCTATATGGGGATGCTCCGCCCGAAAGGGGTACCTTTTTGAGGCTGGAGGTATATGAAAGGGTCGGGATTTCACGAGTTGAAGTATATGAAAGGGTAGGGATTTCACGAAGAATAGGAAAGGGTAGCGAAAACACGAGTTGAAGTGTAAAAAACGTAGGGAAAACTGTGATTTAAGTATTATAAAAAGCGGCTTTCAAAATATATCAAACAGACGCACGTAAAGGCTACATGAAAGGGGTACCTTTTCTGTCAAAAACGGTATATGAAAGGGTAAGGGTTTGGACCTCGGGGCGGAGCATTCCCGTACAAAACTTTGTTGAGTAACCCCCCCCCCCCCCCCCCCCCCCACAACCCCGGGCGAAGCGAAAGTGAGTATTGGAAGGGACTTGTGGCAAGTCTAGCGTTAACCCCTCGCTCGAAACGTCAGCTCCAGTTTATATCAACTCAGTTGATGAAACTAAATTTTCATGTTTTACTCTCCCACCTTCGCAGCACCGCCGTTTCTTTTCCCAAACAAGAGGCTCCTAGCAGCCTATACTCATGCGCATGCGTAAGTAGGCTGTACCACAATGAAGGGAATGATTCTTCTAAGACTTATATATACCAAACATGAACATTGCTAATGTAAGTAGGGTTGTAGGAGACGCTGTCGTGGCACTTGAGTAACGCTCTTTTACCGGAAGTGAGAGTAGCCGGAAGTCACTAAACAGGAAGTGTAGTGGAAAAGCTATGAACCGGAAGTGTACAATTTAAAATATGCGTGCATAAATTTGCATGCAAAATCGTGACACAAAAAATAAAAATAATAATAATAATAATAAAAATAACAAGAAAAACGGAGCCGAAACCTTACCTCATGCCGCTACGCGCATGAGTAATAACCACAAAACCCCCTTATACATGAATGTAATAGAGTGGTGTACGTGTTAGCTGCATCGAGGTTTATGGCAAAACAAGGGCGTATAACTGTGGAGACCTCTTATCCTAATCATTAATTTCAATAAAAAGATGGGAGTATTTTGCGCAATATCAGTGCTGTTTAAATTACCAACAATTCTACCAGATTTATACCGGAGTGGTAAAGAAGAAGACAAAATCTAGAAGGAAGAAGGCACAACAAGCTTTCGCGATGTTCCGCCCGGTCTGGAGTTGCAAATCCATTCGCACTAAAACCAAGATACGGATATTAAACTCCAACGTTAGATCCGTTCTCCCTTACGACTCTGAAACATGGAGAGAGACTACCGCCCTCGTGAAACAGATCAAGTCTTCATCAACAAATGCTTGCGACAGATATTTGGAATCCGGTGGACCGAGAATATTTTCAATAGAGACGCATGGAGACGGATCGGCCAAGAACCGCCGGATCCAAGTTAACATCAAGAATGAACGATAATCCTTGTATTGCACGGCATTCATGGAAAGCAGGCATTTTTTTTATGAATTAACTGAATTAGAGTTTTATTTGTATTGTTTTTAACTAGATTTTATATTGTTTGATATTAGCATTAGTCAGTAGTTTATTATTTATTTTTCTTATGCCTGATGATTCTTTTTACCATGCTTAAATAAGTTATTGTATTGTATTGTATTGCATTGCATTGTGTCGCGTTCCCCAACCTTGATGAATTGCGAGCCAGGTAAACGCCGTTACAACCAGGTGCCACGATTCTCACAGTTACTCTGATCTTTATTTAAAGTCTCTTTCATAGCACGTGGTGGAAAAACTACAATTACAATGATTGAAAATATACTTAAAATATGGCGAAATCTACGGGAAAATCAATCAAAATAAGAACTTACGCTGTCCTTCTCCAAGCTCTACAATGTCTGCTTAGTGAATGGTTGACTTTCGCGGAATAACGATAGAATATGTTCAACGCTAAAGTACAGTAAACTCCTGTTCTCCGAGAGTATTTTCCGACAAACACGACAATGGGGCGTAAGCCTAAATCACATGACGATTAAGTAACTAATTAACTAATTAAGTAGACATGTCCGGTAATAAGCGTGACTCGCGTGACACTCCTCGCCCAAGGATCCCCGTGGATCCTTGCTTCGACTACAGTCACCGACTCCTATCTGTAATCTTAATTATCTTTGTGAACAGGAACATCAGCAGAAGGGACCAATAGTACGAGAGCACTGATTGGTCGTTCGTATGTCTTCTTCTGCCCGTCTCTGAAGGTCAGCACCGTCGTCTTCCTCACCCTTCCGTCTTCACTCTTGACTGCGTCGACCACTCTGCCCAGGGGCCAGTTGTTTCGGTGGGCTTGCTCGTTTTTCATCATGACGATGTCTCCGACAGCTAAATTCCGACGCTCGCGGTTCCACTTCGTCCTCGCTTGTAGATTTTGGATATATTCCCGTCTCCATCTGGTCCAAAACTGATCCGCCAGGAACTGAACCTGTCTCCATCTTCGTTGGGCATAGACGTCCTGCGCTGTGAAGTTGCCCGGGAGAGGACCAAGTGGACGTGTCTTCTGCGTCAGCAACATTGCCGGTGTCAACGGTAGAGGTTCGTCGATATCCGATGGTAAGGCTGTGATCGGACGGGCATTGACTATCGCCGCAACTTCTGTCATCAAGGTAGTCAGCAGCTCGTGGGTTAGCTGCCGCGTTCCTAACTCCAACAGCATGGCATCTAAGATGCGCCGGATGGTGCCTATCTGTCGTTCCCAAACGCCACCATAGTGGGATGCGTGGGGCGGGTTAAATAGCCACTCACAACCTTGCTCCGATAGATACTTTGCCACCGACTCCTTATCCATCTCCGCTAGGGCTTCGTCTATCTCGGTCTTCGCACCAACGAAGTTGGTGCCTCGGTCACATCTCAAGTGCAAGGCAGGTCCTCGTATAGCGAAGAAGCGCCTCAGGGCACACAGAAATGAACTGGCGTCCATTGTCTCTAAGAGCTCGATATGGATTGCTCTACTGGCCAAGCACGTAAAGACTAATCCCCAGCGCTTTGCGTTCGCCACTCCTCCTCTTGTCCTCCTAGTCTGCACCGTCCATGGTCCGAACACATCAAACCCTACGTTTGTGAAAGGGGGTCCAACCTCTGTTCTGTCTGGCGGCAGGTCTGCCATCTGCTGTTCTAGCATGGAACCTCGTAGCTTCCTGCATGTCACACACAAACCAATCAGCCTTGCTACGGCTGCATGACCGCCTACGAGCCAATATCCAGCGTTCCGCAGGGCTCCGTGGGTGATTTGGCGTCCTTGGTGATGCACTGCTTCGTGATAATGGCTTAACAGCAGCTTCGATACGTGGTGCTCCTTTGGTAGAAGTATTGGATGCTTCTCTTTCAAACTTAGGTTAGACCGGCGAAGGCGACCGCCGACTCTCATTATTCCGGCATCGTCGACGTAGGGGTCTAGCCGGTAGAAATGGGACTTCTTTAGTTTCCTCTTTCTCTCTTTGACACCGTCGCGGCCATCACCGTTTTGGGGGGTAACACTCGCGATGGCGTCTAACTCTTCCTTGAAAGCTTCGTGCTGGACGGCCTTGATGATGACATCGGTAGCCTGAGTGAGCACTTCGGGGGATAGGCGTTGTTCAGACTTATGCTGTGATGCCTTGTCTGCTGTGTTCCTCTGCTTGAACAGCCTCACCTTGGCTATAAGGACAGCAATGGCGCGCCTGAAGGCCAGCCAGGACGAAAACCTCTTGGAAACTTCTTCGCGCAGTGCACCGGACTCCTGTGGCTTAACACTAGTCGTACGAGACTTCACCTCCTTTCGCACCTCCGGATCGTCTGCGTTGAGGCTCACTTGATCTGCGTCAAGTATAGGAGCATCGACTGCGACGTTTCTTAAAAACTCGGGACCGTTAAGCCAATCTGATTCGGTGAGGTCTTTCGCCCGTAAGCCGCGAGTAGCCAGGTCAGCAGGATTGTTGCAGCTCTCCACGTACCTCCACTGGTCAGGTGTAGAGCTCTTGCGTATGATCTCCACGCGATTTGCTACGTAGATATGAAATCTTCTGCTCTCGTTGCGGATGTAACCCAAGACGACCTTTGAATCAGTATAGAACACCACCTCCGATATTGCCATGTCTAACTCCTTCACTATTTTGTCTACAGCTTGGACTGCTGATACAGCTCCACAAAGTTCAAGTCGCGGGATGCTGACGGGATTGATTGGCGCTACTTTCGCCTGACCGAACACGAGTGATGCAGCTACTTCATCCCTGATATTGAATAGGCGGAGGTAAACGGCTGCTCCGATTGCTCGCTGACTTGCGTCTGAAAACGCATGGATCTCGGCCCTTGTAACTGGTCCGAACTCTCCGGGATGATAACACCGTTGTACAGACGCTTTCTCCAAGTCCGGGAGCGCATTCCTCCAACACTGCCATCTGTTTGCAAGTTTCTCTGGAAGTGGGTCGTCCCATTCTAGAGGTGCGGTGGCAGTTGTCTTCTTGCCCATGGCGACTAGTTCTTGGAGCAGTAATCTACCTTCCAGCAAGACCGGTGCGGCTAGGCCCAGGGGGTCGTAGATTGAGTTCACTAACGACAGAACTCCGCGTCGGGTGAACGGTCTGTCAGGCATTGATACCTTGTAGGTGAATACATCTCTCTCCAGGTCCCAAAAGACACCAAGAGAACGTTGTGCTGGTAGCTCGTCGTGGCGCAAGTCTAAGCTGCGAATGTCCTTAGCTAGATCTTCTGTGGGAAGGGCTTCCATTACTGTCACAGAGTTCGACACTACTTTATGAAGTCTAAGGTTTGCAGTGGCGAGGGCAGCTTGTGTGTCTCTAACTAGCTTGATGGTCTCTATTGCAGTTGGTTTCGAAACCAGGCCGTCGTCCACATAGAAGTTTCTTTCTACAAACTCCTTTACTCCAGGCCCGAACTCCTCGCCGTCTTCGACTGTTCTCCTCAGGCCATATGTGGCTACCGCGGGACTTGGTCCATTCCCGAACAGGTGGACAGTCATTCTATACTCTATAATGTGCTGTGAAGGATCGTTATCCTTGAACCATAAGAAACGTAGAAAGTTCCTGTGTTTTGGGTCTACGTGAAAAGAATGGAACATTTGCTCCACATCGCACATTGCTCCAATGTCTTCGCGGCGGAAACGGGTTAATACTCCGACTAAGCTGTTCATGAAGTCGGGGCCTGTCAGCAGTTGTCGATTGAGGGATACACCTTGATACTCGGCTGAAGAATCGAATACCACACGAATTTGGTCTGGCTTCTTCGGGTGGTATACTCCGAAATGCGGGAGGTACCATACTTGTCCAGGATCTTCGTGGGACGAGATTTCTTCTGGGGGTACCGGGACTGCGTGACCTTTATCGAGGACCTTTGCCATAAAGTCAACATAGTCCTTCTCCATCTGAGGTTTGCGTTTCAGGGTTTGCAGCAGGCCATTTAAACGTTTGACCGCGTAACTCCGGTTGTTTGGCATGAAAACATTGTGTGAACGGAACGGGAGAGGCATTTCCCAATTTCCTTGTGCGTTCTTATGGATGCCGTTTTCCATAATCTCGATGAATCTTCGATCTTCAATTGATAGACCTACGTCATTGTCACTACTGGTCGTACGGTACACGTCTTCTTTGGTTGGGGTTACCTCACCGTGCTCATCATAACTTTCTCTGAGTTCGAGTTTATTGGGGCATCGGATGATCTCGAATTCCGCCTCTGTGTTCGCCCCTGCGAAGGCTCCATGGACGACACAGGTCCTCCTCGCGCGGACATGGATAGGTCCGTCTGTAAGATCTAGGCATGCCTGGCCTGAAATGGTCCATCCCAACACCAACTTCTGAGCCCACGGTGCACCTTTTGGGCCGTTTTTGAACGCTCTCACTTTTAGGAGTTCAGGTGCATCTCTACCAATTAGGAGTTGGACCTCCGCCTGGCTGTCGAGGGGTGGGATCTCGTCAGCAATGCTACTGAGGTGAGGATACTGCATCGCGATCTCCGGAGTTGGTATTTCCCCCTTATCTTGTGGAACGCCATCACACTCTATCAGGGTGGGTAGTCTTGATGTTCTCCCATGGACTGACCTTACGACCAGGCCTGTGACTCTACGTCCATATCTGACTTCCTTTTCCCCACCGCAAGTTGAAAGGTAATACCTCCACTCAGGACCTTTAGCGTCCAGCTTGTCCGCTAAATTCGTCGTTATTAACGATGCATTACTTTGATCATCTATGATTGCGTACACTCGATGAACGTCGTCAGGACGGTCTTCCCAATAGATGTCCACTAGCACGATCTTGCTGCATGAAAGTCCACCAGAACTGCCTTTGCATACTGATGTGCATTTGGGGTTTACGTTTTTTGGATTCTCTACGATTGTTTCTCTATCCTTGGCTACTCTCTCCTTCTTCTCTTCTCTGCTCAAGTGAAGGAGGTCTGAGTGTCGCTCGCTTCCGCAGATACTGCACTTGATACTCTCCTTGCATGCACTGGCTACATGATCTGGCGAGAGGCAGCGAAAACACAGCCTCTCTTCGAAGATCCATTCCTCTCTTTCTCCAACTGTCATCTCGTTAAAGGCCTTGCATTCGGTTATCTCGTGACCGGCACTGTTGTGATAGATGCAATGTTTTACACTACGAGGCCTTGTGACTTCTTTCTCCGGGACCCTACCGCTGTCCGGGGTCGTGTCGGTCCTAAGTACTCGTCCGAGTTCGGGTTCAGGTTCGGGGAAAGGTCTTCCTTTGCTCTCCTCGCGATGGCGACTTACTCTGTTGCTGTTTGGTGTGATGACTCCTGCAGAAACATTTGGGTGGTTTTTCTTCCTTGCTTGGCTCTGGATCATCGCAGAGAATTCGTGAAACGTGGGGTAGGCATCGTTGTGATTTCCTGCATAGTCCACTATTTCTTTTTCCCATTTACTCCGTAAGTAGGCTGGGAGCCTCTCTACTATTGGGCGTATTGCGATCGGGTAATTCAGACAGGCTAAACCCGGTAGGTGTGCCATTTGACAGGCCACATCCGCACACAAATCGGCTAGTTTTTGTAGCTTAGCGTTGTCTTTTTCACCGAAGCCAGCTGCAGTGCAGAGCCGTTCGATTAGGGCCTGCGTGAGTGCCGCTGAGTTACCGAAGCGCCTTTCTAACTCCGCCCATAGATCACCTAGTGTGGTGGCAGGGTTGTCTCCCTGTCTCTTCCTGTAATTGTCCACTAGTTCCTGAGGATTACCGCTTGTAAAACTCCTTAGGTAGTTAAGTTCCTGCTCGGGAGCAATGTCCGCATCTCTCACCATCGCCTTGAACGATCTTTTCCACGAGTGGAACATAGCCACATCTCCTTTAAACACGTCAGGGTGGCATTTAGGAAGGCTCTGCTTCGCTAGTGTTGCTACAAGTTGTTGGTTAGAAGCAGCGAACGTTTCTAGGGAGATTCTTGAGAACTCTTCTTTGGGGGTAGTGAATCTAGGGGGGTGAGAGTAGCTCAATGTGTGCGGTGCGGGAGTAAACTGTTCCAGACCACTGGTATGTTGGTTTGGGAAGACTTCTCGTTGCGCGTTTGGGTGATCAACTCTCTTTTCAGGAATTTCAGCAGAGGCGTGTCCCTTTCTGGGGGTGTGTCCCTTCTCAGAGGTGTATCTGTCCCTAGGGGTGTGTCCGCCCTGAGGGGTGTATTGGCTCTTGTGGGTGTGTATATCCTCCGGGATGTATTGTCTCTTGTGGCTATCCCTAGGGGTGTGGTCGTGCTCAAGGGTGTATGTGACTTTTGGTGACGTCATGTCATTGTCACTTATGGGGGAACTGGAATGAACCCACGCTAAGGTTCTCTCTTGGCATTCCGTAATGTCCATGTCAGGGAGTTTGAGAGAAACACCTAATTCCCCTTCGACTATTGACTCCTGGATTGCCTTGAGCCTCGCGTTTGCTACGGCGACCCGTTTATTGGCAGACATGATCGCAACATCTCTCTCATGCTGTGCGCGTGCTTGTTGTCGGCGCCTCTCTTCCTCCGCTTCGCGTTGTTTCATATCGTTCTCCCTTTCTGCTATTAAGCGCTCGTAATCAGCCTGCTCTTTAGCTGCCGCCGCTTCTGCTGCAGCTTTCATTTTCATCACGCTGGAGGACGTGGACGCGCGCGACGAACCGCTGCGATGCGAATTACGAGACTTCACAGAGGATATTTCTGACGATTTGTCAGATTTCTTAGCATCCTTTATTAGCTTTATTAGCTCTAGTGAATATTGTAAACTTGCTTTCTCTGATACCAGAAGGGCTTCGCCCTCGAAGACCCCATGTTTGTCTTGACTATAGAGATTAGCTAACTCTTGTACAATCAACTCGAATTCCTGTGTTGCGGTCATCAGCTCACGCAGCATGTTGCTAGTGCAGAATTTCAGGTCTGACGCCTCTACGGCTCTAATTACAAGCCAAAGTTTTTTCTCTAAATTCTCCGCTTTTCTGCGTTTATTCTCGACTGTATACTCTAGGGCTTTCTGGGTCAATTTTCGGTCCCTTTTTTCCGTAGGATCAGCGTCTGGGAAGTCAAATTCTCCGGCTGATTGTGTGCTCTCTCCTCGCCGACTCATGGCCGATGCGTCTCCTCTCGGCGACAGTAAATTGTTTAGATACTTCTTACCTCTGCGAGTTTACTCCTCCAGAATGAATGGTAGCTTTTTCCACTGTCGCGTTCCCCAACCCCGATGAATTGCGAGCCAGGTAAACGCCGTTACAACCAGGTGCCACGATTCTCACAGTTACTCTGATCTTTATTTAAAGTCTCTTTCATAGCACGTGGTGGAAAAACTACAATTACAATGATTGAAAATATACTTAAAATATGGCGAAATCTACGGGAAAATCAATCAAAATAAGAACTTACGCTGTCCTTCTCCAAGCTCTACAATGTCTGCTTAGTGAACGGTTGACTTTCGCGGAATAACGATAGAATATGTTCAACGCTAAAGTACAGTAAACTCCTGTTCTCCGAGAGTATTTTCCGACAAACACGACAATGGGGCGTAAGCCTAAATCGCATGACGATTAAGTAACTAATTACTTTACAATACAATATTGTATTGTATTGTATTGTATTGTATTAGGAGACGCTGAAAATGGATTAGACACACGTTAAGAACAGTAAATTCCATATTGAATGGATTCCACAAGGCAGTGGGAAGCAAGGCCGACTCAAGAACACCTGGCCTCGTGGCTTGCAGAGGTACCCAGTCGTCACTTATTTATTTCATTTCACGAGCGAAAAGGCGCTTGGGAATTCCCTTGATGCAAAGCGAACTCACCAAATCCTTCCCATAAATAGCAGCGCAAATGCAAAGAAGCGACTGCGTAGACATTTCTGGACGAGGCAGAGAAGAAGGCGATGAACAGATAAAGATGGCAATCTACAGTGGACACCCTAAATGTCCCCCTGGGACGAAGAGGACTACCGCGTGGAAGTAAATTTTTGTGGGTTTTATTTTTTCGATTTTTGCGGGTATTTTCGCGATCCGCAAAAAAAGGTTTCCACATTTATGGACAAACAGTTCTATTTTTTTTTCCAGGAAGAACTTACTTACTTACTTACTTACTTACTTACTTACTTACTTACTTACTTACTTACTTACTTACTTACTTACTTACTTAATCCTCTTTGTGCTCGGTAGCACATAAGGCCGACTTTTTATCCGGTTTCTGTAGCATGCGGTTTTTTACGTGGCAGGGTCGCTGGCCCTGCGCACAACCCTCCTCCTTTCGCATCCTGGGCTTGGACCAGGCAATGGCGGAGTTAAAAGGAAGAAAGCCCACGCAAATGAACTCGCTCTTATGGACACCTGTTTTAGTCAATTCGTTCATATAATTAATCGATCGGTAGAACATTTCTCAGCCATCTATCTCAACTCCTCTTGAGATGAAATTCCAGTATTCCACAATTCCATCAGGGTGTCCCACAATTCATTTTGGCTTTGCCGCCCCGATGGTAAGACTGGGCACAAGTGTTTATAACGGCGGCGTTCATTGTGGTGTTTGGCTGTTTCTTCGCTTTGTAATTTAGGATTTCGTGTGTTAAGGTAAGACATATCTTTTTCAAAATAGACTAGCAGCATAAGGGTTAGACTCAATGGTATAAATACCAAGCGGGTCAAATCTTCTCTTCCTTTACGCACCATTATTCTTCGCCATATGATCGTCCTGGGCGGTGCCGAACTCTGACAGCGCTATCCTGCTGTCATCTGTTGAAAGCTCTTTACGCAAGACGCGTCCTGTTTATTTCGATCTCTGGGCTTTTATCGTGCTTTTAGCGGGTGGTATCAATAGAAGCCTTTACCTTCTATGGTATTGCTATTTTTAAGGTTACAGTGTACCTTCGGGGGTGTCTCCAGTATAACAGCTCTAGTGTCTTAAGATTACACTTAACATGCCTAAACCCAGATATCAAATTAAAGCTTATAGAGCTGGCTATCTAAATATGGAAACCATTTGGTAATAAAGTGTATTGTCGAATTTTTTACGACGTCTAAATTCGAACGTCCGAATCAGCTTTAAAACGCTATAACTCAAAGCGATTATTGTATTTTGCTAATTTGATTTGTTCTCGGGTTTCCGAACACGAAGCGCTAAAAAAACGTGTCGGCGATTTCCCATATTTAATTGCAATGAAAAGTTACAGAATATTTTCGAAAAAGGGAGGAAAAAAATTGGAATGATCGTACGGAAATGGCTCTTGACGAAAACGTTTTCGGAAATAAGAAATTCGCCGACACGTTTTTGTTGGTTATATGTTAGCCTAACTTCTGTCCAAATTTGAGGAAAATCAAACAAATTTCCTTTGAGTTATAGCTCTTTAAAGTGTCCCCAACAAGCGAAAAATTAACTTTGAGAAAACAGCGCTTAAAAAAAAATTTCGCCTCATAAACAAACTCCGCCCACAAAAGTTATACTGTCATTTCTCCGTCAATTTTCACTATTTTTCGATAACTTTTTTTTGGAATGAAAGTTCATTCTGTAAACTTTATTTTGACGCCAAAAAAAAATTTTCGATAAATTTTCGATCTGAAGGTACACTGTAACCTTAATAGACAAGAGTTTGTAATGGAATAATATGAAGATCCAGATCAGCTATGGCAATAAGTATGGCAAGTATCTGTGTTGTAAGCTTTGCATGTGACTGCACATCAGGAGTGCAAATAATTAATTAAATTACATTAAATTAAATTAAGCTGAAAATCTCAATGCCATTGAATATTCTCATACAAACAGATTGACTTGTATTTTTTCTCACATGGAATCATATGCTCCACTGTTATGCAGGTACCGGTGGCCATCCTGGCACCCCGGGACACTTGCAAAGACTTGTTGAAGCTCCTGTGGTAGAGCTAAAATCTTGTAACAAATACCCGACCTCTGGGTCTAAACGGGACAATACCGTGTTCCAACTACAAGCAGAGAAGTTCTCCAAAGATCTTAATATTTTCCTCTGAGCATCCTTTGAGAAGAAAACACAGTACTTTGGAGTCAGTAACAACCTCAAAATAAGGTTTAACCAGCAGTTTATTTCAACATTGCAATGTAAACACAGGTTTTTTTTCCTGGAGTGAGGCACACAAAATTTCGCAAATGAAGACAACATTCTTGTATGTGAAATCAATTTAAAGTACTTGAAAACATCAAAATAATATCCAAAAAATTACAAAGAGAAGCAAAAGGTATCACAGTTTTCTGCTAATCTAAGTCCCTTCTTGATTAATCCCATTGAGATATTTTATTCAATAAATTGGCGTGCTAGGAGCAACTGGAACTCCTGCGTAACTTTTTGAGAGCCCATTTTCACAATATTTGGACCCCAGATATTTGAACTTCGGTAAACACAACTTTAGATCTAAATGTAAAAATGTAAATTTTGTAATGTTGTGTTACAAATTTACGTTGTAACCAAAGGTTTCAAAAGTTGCAGGGATGGTTCAACAAAATCACAGATTGTAGATCCCTGGGGAATTTTGCGCCATGACACTGGATAAATTACCACTGAACCTTGTGACAGCAAACCATTAGCAAATCACATGGATAGATCCCTTGGGAGGTTTGCCCAAAAACACGAAAGCACACAAATGCCAATGTCCCTAGGGAACATTTTTGCTACAAATCCTATATCAAGCCAGTGGGTTCTCCTGGGGTTGCCCGGGGGTCTATTCCCCGGGCTGGACGTTGATACCTGCATAATTATTAAAATGTGGCCAAAAACCTATTAAATAACCAATGAAAAACTTCCTAGCTTGCACTGTGAATTCCTTTTTATTTAACATATATACATGTTTTGATAGTAGAGAGAAAAGACATGTTGGAGACCCAATATGATCAAATAAATTATTATAGCTTGTGTGAATGATTGCATGGTTTGTGAATGTTCAATTGCTCTGTAAAAGAATTATGCAAGACCATAAACATTTGTAACTATATTTTTTTCCCTTAAAATCTTCTAGTGACTGTATTGTTGCAGCCATGACTGCTTCTTCCACAGAATGTGTGAAAATGAAGTGGAATCAAATCATACAAAAACAGTATGATGGGTCTAGCACAAGAAATATAATACACAAAGTTTTAAATGTTTTGAATTTCTCGTTTAATAAGGATATGCAAATAATTCCTCTTTATAATAACAAATCAAATAGGCAGGTAGTTTACTAAAGAAGTAGAAAATGTGAAATTTCCCACTGTTGAAAAAATTAACAAATGCTCCAACTGTGGGGAATGACAACCTGACAAATGCCCAACAAGGATTTTTTGTGTCATTTAACAGTGATGGATCCAGATGCCATTGTAAGGGGGTTCCCAGGGGAAAAAAGGCCTTATTTTGTTGGCGAGATAACAGGGGGAGGGTCCATGGATCTGCCATTGGTCAATTGCAGAAACAATCATTCCCTCCTTGGAAGACTGCTAGACGTTTGACTTTTCTAAAATGTTTGGTCAAATCACCACTTAGAGGTCAAATTGATTAGTCAGATTCCCTCCCGCTTGGTGGCCATATTGTGCACTTTCTGGACAAACTGGCAAGCAGTTTCAAAGTCAAGAACGTTTTGGTTAAAACAGTATTTTTAAACTGCGCATATTCATGTCCAGTCAATGTTTGGGGTTATAAAAAACCTGCTGTTAATGATCAACTTAAAGCATATTGTAGATACTGACAAATGACTGGTATTTCAACTACGGTGCTTTTCGAAGACATTGGCTTGATGGATGTCATTTCACTGACATTTCAAGCCCCTTTTCCATACTGAAAACTAAATTATGGAAAGGTGAGGTGTGGAGCAGTAGAGGGGGGGGGGGGGGGGGTACGTTGGTGGTTAATCTTGAAGGGGTGATTATTACAGAGTGGGATTTAATGTGGCTTTTACGGTATTGTAATACACAATAGCAAGTATATTTCTGGGTGTAATTGTTAAACCTCTTGGTTGGCAATTGTGTTCTGGTGTAGGTATTGCCTGTTGTCTTTCAAAACTTTTGTTTTACGTAATTTGGTGATCGCAACATCTGCAATACTTAGAGACTACCCAGAAAGATGTATATGGATATATCCAATGCCTTGCTTGAGGCTCGCCATTAACTCTTACAGATCATTCGCTCTTTAATCTCTTAAATTTGGTCTTAAATGCACAGCCTAAGGGATGTAACATTTTTACTCTTCAGGAATGCAATAGTCATCGAGATTATTTGAAAAAGAACAACTTTACATTGCTTCGATTCTTGTGACATGTCCCTGGCACAAAAAGAAGGAAATAACCAAGGAAAGGAAACAGCCGCTGTAACAAAGCGTTTCAAGTGCAAGAACTCATCACGTTCAAAGAATTATGTAGGAAAACGCACAAGAGAGAGACTTGATGAGTCTAAATACTGTGATGAACACTCCAACCATACATCAACATGCAGGACAGGTCAACCTACGCGCCTAGAAAAGAAACCTCACAAGTGCAAGTATTGTGATAAGTGCTTTTTAGGCTCATCAAAATGTAAGGTGCATGAACGTACACACACAGGACAGAAACCTCCTAAGTGCAAGTATTGTGATAAGTGCTTTACCCAGAAGGTACATTGTAAGGTGCACGAACGTACACACGCAGGACAGAAACCTCATAAGTTCAAATATTGTGATAAGTGCTTTACCCAGAAGATACATTGTAAGGTGCACGAACGTACGCACACAGGAGAAAAACCTAATAAGTGCAAGTATTGTGATAAGTGCTTTGTAAGCTCAACAAATTGTAAGGTGCACGAACGTACACACACAGGACAGAAACCTCATAAGTGCAAGTATTGTGACAAGTGCTTTAGCCGGTCTGATACTTGCAATATACACGAACGTACACACACAGGACAGAAACCTTATAAGTGCAAGTATTGTGATAAGTGCTTTACCCAGAAGGTACATTGTAAGGTGCACGAACGTACGCACACAGGAGAAAAACCTGATAAGTGCAAGTATTGTGATAAGTGCTTTGTAAGCTCAAGAAATTGTAAGGTGCATGAATGTACACACACAGGACAGAAACCTCATAAGTGCAAGTATTGTGATAAGTGCTTTACCCAGAAGGTACATTGTAAGGTGCACGAACGTACACACACAGGACAGAAACCTCATAAGTGCAAGTATTGTGACAAGTGCTTTAGCCGGTCTGATACTTGCAATATACACGAACGTACACACACAGGACAGAAACCTTATAAGTGCAAGTATTGTGATAAGTGCTTCACAGATGGATCAAATTGTCGGAGACACGAAAGGCTCCACACAAGGCGGAAACGTTATCAATGCAAGCACTGTGGCGAGTGGTTTAACCGATTGCATTCATTAAATCAACACAAAAGAACACACTCGGGGAAAGCTTCTTTGACATACGAGGACGAAGTCGCTCACTCAGAAGAGACTGAGCCTCAACTGTTATCTTCCACTGCTGAACACACTGCAAACCGGTTGAACACATTCAGCTGTTGGATTTGTCAAGACGAATTAAGTTGTCAGGAGCTTCTTATTGAACACATTGATAATCATATGATACTGAAGTGACACTGGGTTTGACAAAAGGCAGTAAATTGAAAATGGGTTATTGTTCAATGTTTAAAATAAGGGAATAATCTCAGAAGAGACGTTTTCCAACTGCATACGTCACTACCACCATTTTCACTGCTAGGCGACGTTTTGCTTCAAACGTCACTGAGCGGTTTGCATTAGACGTGCTATTCTTCAAATCTTACGAACAGAAAGGTAACAACGGCAACAGTCTTACTCTGTTAGACCGTGCTTGGTAATTAACGGTACTCGTATTTCTTTATATACTTCCAATTTTCTTGAAAGATAACTGGCCTATGTATTCTAAATAAATATTGCAATATCCAGGACTTGGAAGCCTCACACGAGCAAATAAACCACTTGCACCATTTTTTAGTTCAAATATGTGTGATCTTGTATATCACTCGTAACTAAATACAACGGTCCATACAAGGTATGATTGACGGAAGTTCATTGCAAACTGTTCAGTGGAGTTTTGATTCAAGATGTTAGGAAGCAATAAAATTGATGGAAAAGGCTTGTTTTATATTTAAGGACTTTTCCATTGATGTTTAACTACAGTGTACGGGTTCCGTTCATTCAATTTATATGCTATGTTGTTTTGTGGAAGTAACCTTCCTTGGTTCAGATTGTTCTTTAAATATCGTTAGGATTCGTTGTTGTTGCTGTTGTTTTGTGGGAACTAGATTCCCTTGGTTCAGACTGCTTGTTTAATATCGTTAGGTTTTGTTGTGATTGTCTTATTAAAGCGTAGTGGTTGTTAATGAAACGCAATGATTATGAAACCTGAGAAAGTTCGTTCATTTTTTTGTTAGCGTTTTTCGGCCTTGACCGTGCACATCCACAATAGATTTTGAACTAAGTTGGAGCAAAGTTCTAGAAAGACAATGCATAAATCACTCTTAGAAATGTTTTCATTAAGTTATTCATTCATAGCCTGTGATCGAAAAACCACAGATGTGTACGGTTGCAGGACTTTGAACAAAAGTTGTTGCTCCTTTGTTATCGCCACTGAAGTCTGCAAGGTTTCATGACCAGTCCCTCGACTAACTATGATTAAAGAGGTAACATTTGAAATGAAAAGCGTTTGTCATACTTGACACATAGTGTGAAATTGGTGCCTACAAGAATATTCCACACTCCTTTTTGTGGCGCAAATCCGACTGCTTTATCAAACCCTAAAAATATGTGTTGCAATATCCAGTCAACTTCCTTTTTCGGATTTAAATGATCTCAGCATTTTTGTCATTTTTTAATTGGATTTTAAATTTCATCCTCTTTGTTTCTGTTGTGAGTTAGCACCCTACAGCGTTTTTTACCCGTTCAAATCTATTGTCGTTATGACACATGTACGATTCGCTGATGAGGACTAAAGTTTCCGCTCAGAGCACTGATCATTAAGAGATTTTATTGCTCTTTAATGTAAATCCGAATTCCCTAGACAGCTTAGAGTGACCACGCCTTTACCCCTTTGACTCCCAAGAGTGCTACATATCAACGTTTAAAAAAATGCCAAATTTAATTTTGTAAAATATTGAAAAACGAATGGTGCATGCAAAAGAACTGGCGAAGAGGTTTCATTTGAATGGTCACATCGTGGGATTTCGTCTACAGAATCACAAGTTAGAACTCCATTACATGTCTCCATAATTGACTCTGTGAGTGGAAGGGTTAAAGCAGAAATCTTCTGTCTTCTTCCTGCGTCCAACGGGATCATAGAAGGCAATCTGGTCCACAGGGCCCTCACCGCGTTTAAAATGGCGGACGGAGGAACCGCTGTACAAGGCTGCTAAAACCGACACCAAAACTCCTGCAGCATATTGTTGGGTGAAACACGTTTAGGCGCTGTCACACTATTGCGTATTAAAGAAACGTATGAGTTGCGTATGAAAATTCATAAAACAGTCTTCATACGCACAAAATTCCCTTGAAAATGCAGCGTATGACCAGCGTACTTGACCTATGAGTAACGTACCTCTAGCTCAACTCTCGCGTATTCAGCGTATACTTAGCGTATATAAACCATACATCTGAATACTCACAAAATTTTTAAGCATGCTTAAAAAATATTTTTTGCCTCGCCGTATGCCAGCGTATGCGACCGTATGCGACCGTGCTTGAAACGTATACAACCTATGCCTAACGTGCCCCTAGCGTATGTCAGCGTATACCGGCGTATGAGTGATATGTTTCATACGCTGGCATGGTATACCAGCGTATGAATGATATGTTTCATACGCTGGCATACGCTAGTACGATACGCAATAGTGTGACAGGGCCATTTGTTTCGTTTGAACATCGGTTACAGATTGCAATTAAACAAACACGGCTGCAATCGTTGGAAATAACCTTCGGAAAGATCAATTGAACAAACACGGCTGCAATAGTTGGAAATAACCTTCGGAAAGGTCATTTCATGGTGTGTCACGTGACAAAATACTCCAAGAATTGCGGAGTATTTTGCAGGAGTTTATACGCTTTGGTGTGGAGGCGCGGTAGTATTGTGGTTAGCGCGTGGAACTTTCAACCTGAAGGTCGGTGGTTCGAGCCTGATCTCTGCCGTCATGTTGTTTCCTTAGACAAGAAACTTTTCTCCACATTGTCTCTCTCCACCGAAGTATATAAATGGGTACCGGCGACAAAATGCTGGGGGTAACCCTGCGATGGACTAGCAACCCATCCAGGGGGGAGTAGCAGTATTCCTAGTTGCTTCATGTTACAGAAACCGGGTTAAGCTCCGGCCGTGTAGGCCATCCGTGGCTCGTTAGAAATATTAATTGTAAAATCTTTCTGTGTAGACAGACCTTTTGCTTACTTCATTTCCATGTCACATCGCTAAAATAACACCAAATATATACATAACATTGGATAAAAAGATTCTATACAGCACAACAGAACCAGTAGTTTGTACAAAACATACAGGATTGCAAGCATTGAAGTGCATTACAGTTCATCATATTTTATTTCTTTACAGACGGTCAAGAAATCAAACTTGCCATTCTCTGGTGTAATTTTGAGTTTTTGTATCCATTATTTGGCTCTTTGCATACGTTCATCAATTTTGGCTTTTTTTCTTCCCATTTCAAGATAATAAAGCAAGCTTTTCAAAAGCACTCCCCTGGCCATAAAAAGCACGATATTTGAGCCGGGACATTGTCCCTTAGTATGTGGTTTAAAGACGATCCGGGAATTCCAACAACAGCAACAACAAAAAACTGAAAATATTAAAGCCAACGTGACCGAAAAATATTTTGCACAACGTGTTGTACAGTCCACCTGGTATCCTTATAACAGAGATGTCCGTTTTATGGAATTTGGGTTTGTAGGAGTTTTGCCTCTTTTCGGATCAAGTGAATTCTCCGTAATTGAGAGGTGTCCGTAAGGAGAGGTTCAGCTACAGTTCTTCTGTTTACAAAATTAGCTTCCTAACACGATGACTTCGGATTTGTCATAATACAATAATTATATACAGTAAAATAGTGTATTTGCAAAGACTGGCCACTGTTACGAAATAGAAGCATCGGATCGTGTAGCAAAGGACATAATCACTGATCTAATTAGCTGCAAAATAACGAAACGATTTCATAAAAAAGGCTGATTCGTTGCCATTATATGCAGAACCACCTTTATAGACAGACGGTTTTCTTTACCAGGAATCAAGCTCCATGCATTTCCTTGTTAAAGAGATAACTAATCCGAGCAAGGCTGACTGGCTACTGGGCTGATTGTATAACTGGGAATACGGTATGTATTCTTTTGTCCAATATTTCGTCAGGCACGGCCTGACTTCTTAAGGGAATAAAACGTTACAATTCAAATCGCCAAGAAACAAAAGAATATAAGATTACAATGGAAAGATGTTACATTTCAGAAAATACAAGATGAAACGTAGCAAATATTCAAATAGTAGAGAAACAAAATAATATACGATAACAAGAACGGTCGGATGGAAAACAGACGAGTTTTCTCGGCCAGAATGAAATAATCTGAAAAGGAGATTTTTCTTTTTAGCCTTTTATAAATATATTTTAATTAATTCAGTCAATTAATCGATCGGTATAAGATTCCTCGACCCTCGATCTCAACTCCTCTTGGTATCAAATTCCAGTATTCCTCAATTTCATCAGGGTGTCCCACAATTCGTTTTGGCTTTGCCGCTCCGATGGTAAGACTGGGCCGAGTTTTTACAATGGCTGCTTTCATTGTGCTGTTTGCCTGTTAAAATCGTTCTCGCTCTTTTTAGGATTTCGTCCGTATTAAAAGGTAAGACATCTTTTTAAAAGTAGCCTTGCAGCATAAGGTTTAGTGTTATAATGTGTTATAATGCACTTATCATTGGCTTTCCCGAGGGTTAACCCGCAGGACACTCCCGGGGATTTGTTTTCACAAATTATCAGACAAAAAACGTGCTAAATCCCCGCGGTGTATGGCATAAAATACACGCCAAATACCCCTCCTCCAGGGGCTAAGAAGCCAGCATACCTTTATTTTCACTGTTTATGTACAGTAATAACGACACATTTGTTCTTTGAACTAATCTTGATGCAGCATCAATGGTACCAAATGTGACAGCTTGACCCCTCCTTATCACACTTTATCATGAAACAGAGAATACAAAATCAGCTCTCCAATTGGCCTGATAGCTCAGTGGATAACTAAAAGCATAGCACTGGTAGATGCAAGGCTATTTTTCCAGGTTTCTTAGCAACTGATCAGGTTATTAGCATCATTGCTAGGAACACAGATTTCACTCATATGTATAATCAGTAGATGTTGTATATTGTTTTTCAATATCTTTTCATTCAACTCACACAGATTGTTCAACATCTGGAATTTTATGTTTGAGAAAAGTGATCGTTTTGCCTTAACCCAAAAATTCATTGACAACTTAAGCCGAAAAAATCTGAGTATTTCCGCAACTGAGGATGCTGTTACAAATCTCACAAAGCTAGTTATCACAGGTATTATTACATTTTTAGACTTAAAAATACCTGCAGGGCATTTGGTACACAAAATCTCTTGCCACCACTTCACAAACGTGCCCCTTGGACAAGGAAGCAATTTGTTTTTACCTTTAGTTTTTGTACGTGCAAATCCTGGGGGTGCAACCCAGGGGTCTGGCCTATTTGTCTCCAAAACTAAACAATGTCCATACCCTGTGGGGCAAAAAAATTGTCAAAAATTTAGGGAAAATGTTCTCTTCCTTTGCCCATCTCAGCGCTATGCTGTTGTCTTTTAATATGCATGACTCAATTTTACCTGTTACCACACCCCACCCGGGAATTTGCCAATTTTTTTTTTCACTTGACATTCTATTCCCCACCTCCGGGCACACAGAAAGAGACCCACCCCCAGTACTCTTGACGTCAAACTAAACGGCTTTGGTTACTTTTAAAAGTGCTTCATTTTACAAGAAGGTTAATACAATAATTATTTCTGTATTTAAACGAAACCAGAAGTTTTACATCAATTAAAATCGCTTAGAAGTAGAGCAAATAAACTCTATTAAAAGACCAACCTGGGGGAAGCTCCAACCACACTTCCTCAGAAAATGAAATGAATCAATTTTAAAATTCCTGAAAGTAATCTAGAATAGTGCCCTTTGTATCTGTCAGTGGAAATACATTTTTCAAGAAGATCAAAGTATTTGACTATTAGTATATTTTGTAACATTAAGAACGATATATTGATCAAGATAATTTTTTTTTGTGATGAACAATGCAAATGAAAAAGTCAAAGATCTACATTCATTGCGATTCGAACTTAAGTGTCATGTACACATCAACTGTAGAAAATTTTATAACTTAATTTTACAACAGAGCTAAGAACCCCAAACAGCATTTGAATATTCCAAAGCATATACCTTTAAAATAATAAAAGTAAATGAAAGCTTTGAATATAAGCTTAAAACTATTAACTCGCCATTACTTTTATCAAAGCTTTTGCTTTTTTGGCTTCTCCAGCCAAATGCAAACAAATTCCAGTGATTTCCCTGGAAAGAATGGAAATTGCAGTGCTCAATATTGTTTGTCTCCTAAGAGACGCTATTATAGAGTTCATAGTTGTCAAATCATAACCAGAAACTACACCAAAAAGTTGCAACAAGAAACATGACATATTTGACTCATGGGACAAAAGCTAAATTACATATTTGTTGCAAATAAGCTGAAAATCTCAATGCCATTTGAATATTCTCATACAAACAGATTGACTTGTATTTTACTCACGAGGAATCATATTCTCCTCTGCTATAATTAAAATGTGGCCAAAAACCTTTGAAATAGCCACAACCCAAGCCTGCACTGTGAATTCCTTTCCATCTGAGATGAATACAGATGTTCATAGTCAAGAGAAAAAACATGTCAGAGAGTGATCAAATAAATGTACTATAGCTTGTGTAAATCATTCGATGGTTTGTAAAACACTCATTACAATTGCTTTAAAAAGATTCCGTAAGATAGTCGAGAACTGATGTATAAATATTCATAACGATTTTCATATGTTCATATTCACAAAAATTAATATGCAATATAACTATAATCTTTCCCTTTAAAATCTTCTTGTGACTCTTATTATTGCAGCCATGACTGGACAGAAACCTTATAAGTGCAAGTATTGTGATAAGTGCTTCAGCGTTGCATCAGCTTGTAAGAGTCACGAGCGGACACATACCGGAGAAAAACGTTATAAGTGCAAGTATTGTGATAAACGCTTTAGCAATTCATCGAATTGCAAAAAGCATGAACGGACACATACAGGAGAAAAACCTTATGAGTGCAACTATTGTGACAAACGCTTTATCAGCCCATCGAATTGCAAAAGGCACGAACGGACACATACAGGAGAAAAACCCTGTAAGTGCAATTATTGCGATAAGTGCTTCATCGATTTATCACATTGCAAGAGACACGAAAGGGTCCACACAAGGCAGAAACGCGGTTATCAATGCAAGCACAAAAGAGCGCACTCAGGGAATACGTCTTTGACACACGAGGATGAAGCCGCTCACTCAGAAGAGACTGAGTCTCAGCTGTTATCTTCCACTGCTGAACACACTGCAAACCAGTTGAACACATTCAGCTGTTTGATTTTTTAAGAGGAATTAAGTAGTCAGGAGCTTTTTATTGAACACGTTTATAATCACATGATACTGGAGTGACACTGGGTTTGAAAAAAGGCAGTAAATTGAAAATGGATTCTTGTTCAATGTTTAAAATAAGGGAATAATCTGAGAAGAGGCGTTTTCCAGCTGCATACGTCACTACCATTGACTCATTGCTAGGCGGCGTTTTGCATCAAACTTCACTGAGCGGTTTGCATTAGACGTGCTTTTCCTCGAATTTTACGAACAGGAAGTTTAGTGAAGTCTTTGAAGGTAACAACGGCACCAGTCTTACTCTGTTAGACCGTGCTTGGTAATTAACGGTAGTCGTATTTCTGGTATACTCCGAATGTTCTTGACAGATAATTGGCCTATGTAAAGTAATATATACACTTTATTCGATGGTTTAACAGGTAATACGCGCGAATATTTTACGAGTTGCGTAGTATATTTTCGAGCCCCGCAGGGGCGAGAAAAAATGCGAGCTATGAGTAAAATGTCCGCACGTATTATCTGTTAAACCATCGAATAAGGGATTTATTATTCGACTGAAATTCTTGTATTTATAATAGCTTGTGTCTTGAAACCGGAATGCTAAGGTGTAATACGGCAATCTACTGTGTAATACGCTCGGGTATTTTGCGTGTTCTCTTTCCCATATAAGGTAAATGACGTCACAGTCGAATAATAAAAGTATTGTTGACGGACGTCCATTGCAAACTGTTCAGTGGAGTTTTGATTCAACAGGTTGAGAGGGAATAAAATCGATGGAAAAGGATTTTTATTTTTAAGGACTTTTGTATTGATTTTTTCAAATTACAGTGCATGGGTTCCATTCATTCAATTTATATGCTATGTTGTTTGTGGTATGTAGGCTCCATTGGTTCAGATTGTTTGTTAAATATCGTTAGGTTTTGTTGTTGTTGTTGTTTAATAAAAGCGCATTGGTTATTGTTAATAAAATGCAATGGTATGAAACTTGAAAAAGTTCGTTGTTCGTTGTTTTTTGTTAGCGTTTTTCGGCCTTGACAATGCACAACCACAATAGATTACGAACTGAGTTGGAGCAAATGACCTAAGTTGGAGAGAGACAATGCATAAATCACTCTTAGAAATGTTCAGTTTCAGTAAGTTATTCAGCCCTAGCCTGTGAGCGAAAAACAAAAGGTGTGCACGGTTGTTATGTAGTACTTTTAACAAAACTTACAGCTTCTTTGTTATGGCCACTGAAGTCCGCAAGGTTTTATGACCAGTCCCTCGACTAACAATGATTGAAGAGCTAACATTACTGACGCATGGTGTGGAAATAGTGCCTGCAAGAATGTTCCCCACTCTTTTTTTCCAGTCAACTACCTTTTTTGGATTTAAATGATTTCACCATTTTTTTCGTTAGTTTTAATAGTAATTTTAAGTTTCATCCTCTTTGTTTTTGTTGTGAGTTGGAACCCTACAGCGTTTTTCATCCGTTCAAATCTGTTATCGTTATCATACATGTTGGAGTCACTGATGCCGACTAAAGTTTCCGTTCAGAGCACTGATCACTTAGAGATTTGATTGCTCTTAAATGTAAATCAAAATTCCCCTTACTATTGAAAAACAAATGGTACCATGCAAAACTACTGCCGAAGAGGTTTCATTTGAATGATCACAGCGTAGGATTTCGTCGAGAGACTCAAAAGTTAGAACTGCACTACATGTCTCCATAATTGACTCTGGGAGTGGACGGGTTAAAGCAAATACCCTGAAAGCAGAACCTGTGAAGATAGAAAGGGGCTCTGCTCGCAGGGTATAAAGCCCATTGTAAATGAGAAAAATTGCGAGAATTAAGATAATATATCTGCTTTCCTTTATTTGAATTTTTTTCAAATATCAAGAGACCAAACGTTTGTAAAGTAACATACCCTACCCCTATCCCTACCCCTATAAAAAAATCTACTTATCTATCGAGGTAAATCAGTATTTTATGTTCACAGCTTCGGTCCTCGTTATTTTACACCCAGTCCGCGTTTTATACCGAGTCCATGATTGTCAATCCGCGTATTATACCCTAGTCCGTGTGTTATACCCTAGTCCGTGTGTTATACCCAGTCCAGTCCATAGTCCGTAGTCCGCAGTTCATGTTTTATACTGGGGCCCTCGCCACGTTCAAATTGGCGGACGGAGAAACCGCTGTACACCAAAACTCCTGCAGCATATTGTCGGGTAAAACACAATGCAATACGTTTGTTTCGTTTGAACATCGGTTACAGATTGCATTTAAACAAACACTGCTGCAATCGTTGGAAATACCCTTCGTAAAGGTCGTTTTATGGTGTGTCAAATACTCCGCGATTCTTTGAGTTTTTTTAGCAGCCTTTTCCAGGAGTTTATACGGTTTTAGGACGAGGTTATGTAGAAAGTTAATTTAGAAGGGAAAAGTAGAAATATTAATTGTAAAATCTTTATAAAGACAGAATACTTTGTGCAAAACCTAACGTTGTGATGTAAACATATTAAATGTCTTTTATGTCAAGTCATCTCTATTAGCAATAGTCGACAGGCTTTATTTTCTTTGACCAATCAGGGGGCAGGGTGTGTCATTTTTATATGCAAGTTTTGCCATGTGCTCCCCCTTTTGGATCGTTCACCATCACACCATGCACGTCTCCTGGAGTATAATCAACTCAACCGCCCCGTCCGCCGGCCTGTGGACTCATTTTACTCATGCGCGTAGCAGCATGAGTTACAAAATGGCCTCCGTTTTTCTTGGAAGACCTTAGATAACAACGGCCTGGACCACCTCGGCCACCTTATTGAGACTTATATAATGGAGTAACTGGTTAGCTTTCAGTTGAGGTTGGGGTTAGCAGTTTTTATATGTTAAATTTAGGCCTAAACAACCCGAGAAACTAGGTGGTACTCTGTTGCGGTAGGCTATGTAAGCCTAAACCTGGCTGAGGTCACAGGTTCAATCCTGAGAGGGGATTTTAAGATTTTCTTTTTTACACTTAAAAATTTATTGAAAATAAAATTCTAAGTGTCGACATTACGTTATATAATTTTCAAAAAGCGTGTTATCTAAGGTCTTCCGTTTTTCTTATTTTTCTGTTTTTTGGTGTCACGATTTTGCATGCAAATTTATGCACGCATATTTTAAATTGTGCACTTCCGGCTCACAGCTTTGCCATTTAGACTTCCTGTTTAGTGACGTCCGGGTACTCCCACTTGCGGTAAAACAGCGTTACTGAAGTGTCACGACAGCGTCTCCTACAACCCTACTTACATTACTAATGTTCACATTTGGTATACAGCTATTTCAATCAACGTTGTCGGAAGAAAAGCAAAAAGCCTACAAGCCAAGACCGCAAGGTGGTATGGGTATTTGTTAAGTTTCGCCGTTGCCAGTGCAATATGATGGAGGAAGATGGAAGAAAATACTATAAACGCTGACCCCCGTGTTTTCGTTTCTGTACGAGTGAGGCATCGCTGATTTTGACAAATTTATTCTTTAAAACCCATATCACCTTGCGGTCTTGGCTTATAGGCTTTTTGCTTTTCTTCCGACAACGTTGATTGAAATAGCTGTATACCTAATTCAATAAAGGTTGCTTTGGTCATTGGTAATTGGGCATTGGGAAGCTATTGTTTGGCGGTCACTCAAGCGTAGCATTGCATTGTGTTCCGTATGCCAAATGCCAATTCCCAATTCCCAACTGCCAAAGCAACCTTTATTGAATTAGGTATATATAACACTCAGAAGAATCACTGGCTTCATTGTGGTACAGCCTTCATTTACAAAACATTCAATAGTAAACAACCTGGTTTGCAGGAACGATGACTGAATGAAAGGAGTCACTCTTCTCCATGTCGGACATTTTCTTATCATATTTAAAACATATCATAAAACTTTCTTACGCATGGAGCCTCTTGTCTAACGATCGAGTATCATTTATTTGGTGGCAGTTTCTTGCCCCCACCTTTACTGAAGAGATAGTTCTTACTTTGTTGTTGTTGTTTTAAAATAAATATCTTCACTTCAGTGGTCAGATGTATTCCAATCAATTTTCCCCAGTCTTGAAACTCTTCCCCAAAACGAGTACTGTGCCACACAAAGCTCTTTTTCTTGCTCGTCGGTCTGTTCTTGATTCGTTTATTGAAATGAAAACATTTTTGAAGTTATGGAAAATAGCTACTTTATTTCCTAGTTTAGTATACCGTATTCCCTTTCGATTAATCGCCCTCCTCGAATAATGGCCCCCTTTGGTGGAAATATTTGAAAAAATCGCCTCCGCCCCAATCCCCTCTCCTTTCTTTCACCTCCTCCCAGTCAAGATAAAAGTTTACTTCTTGTATAGCAAACAAACTTTGATTTAATCGTCAGAAAAGTTACAAAAGCACAGGTGTCATATAGTTTTTTAATTAGTGACGTTCATGTATTTGACTCTTTTCTTGATATTTTGGAGCTTTCTAATTAGCACATTAGCACGTGAACAATTTCATGGAGAAATATTTGAAATATATTTGCCCCTCTCGAATAATCGGCCCCTTTTGGGGTAAAAAAAAAATAATAATAATCGCCCCGGGCTATTATTACAGGAAAAACGGTATACATCTTCAGTTATCGATCACCAATTAAAACCAAACAAACAGCAATATGCAAGTTGTGACAGTGTTGCGGCTCGTACCATTCAGATGTTCTAGTTTCATAAACAACCTTATTTAATAGATTTGAGACGTTTATTACAAACTGCGTTGATTTGAGGAGGCATTAATTTAAAAAAATTCAGACTAAAAGGAACATCATGCACACAGAGTCTGAATAAATGTTCCCTACTCAATACCTTCGCTGAAGACCAACGGTAACTTATTACATCTCTCACCCGTGCTGGGTAATTTACGGTAGTCGTGTTTCGGTATACAGCTATTTCAATAAACGTTGTCTGATGAAAGCTTAAAGCCAAGACCGCAAGGTAGTATGGGTTAGGGTTAAAAGCAATTGAATAAAAATCCCATACTACCTTGCGGTCTTGGCTTTTCGCCTTTTTCCTCCGACAACGTTAATTGAAATAGCTGTATACTTCGAATTCACTCCGCAAATGACTGGCCTACTTGAAGCAATATTTACTACCTTGGCCAAAGGTTGGACTCAGCTGGTTCTGTTCCGAGGGACATGTCCCGCTGTAAGAACGGAATTTTGTTTACTTAATTTCCATGGTACATCGCCAAATGCCACCACCAAATATTTGACAAAATTGGATAAAAAGATTTTACAGCGCAAAACAGAACCAGTAGTTTGCACAGAAAGTATTGCAAGGATTGAAGTGGCTTACAGATCATCATTTTTGATCTCTTCACAGGCGGTCAAGAAATCAAAATTGCCATTCTATGGTGGAATTTTGAGTTTTTGTAGCCGTTACTGAGTATTTGTCCCTTTAGATCATATTTCTTTGCATGCGTTCATCAATTTTTTTTTCTCATTTCAAGATAATAAAGAAGGCTTTTAAAACACACACTCCTGGACATGAAAACACAATATTTCAGACAAGACATTTGCTCTGGTGAAAGCCCTTTACGCAACCCCGGAGGATACTCCCTATAATGGGCTATACGGGGATGCTCCGCCCGAAAGGGGTACCTTTTTGAGGCCGGAGGTATATGAAAGGGTAGGGATTTCACGAGTTGAAGTATATGAAATTGCAGGGATTACACGAAGTATAGGAAAAATTAGGGAAAACACGATTTGAAGTATAAAAAAGGGTAGGGAAAACTGCCATTTAAGTATTATAAAAAGGGCCTTTGAAATTATATCAAACAGACGAACTTAAAGGCTATTTGAAAAGGGTACCATTTTCAATAAAAGGTATATAAAAAAGGGGTACCATTTTCAATGAAAGGTATATAAAGGGGTACCTTTTCTGTCAAAAACGGTATATGAAAGGGTAAAGGTTTGGACCTCCGGTTGGAGCATCCTCGTACAAAAGTTTGTTGAGTACCGGGAAGTACCCCCGGGGAGACATTGTCCCTTTAATTTGAGGTTTAAAGACGATTTGGGAATTCCCGCAACAACAACAAAAAAACGAAAACTCGCCAAGGCCACCGTGACCGGAAAAAATATTTTGTACAACGTGTTGTACAGTCCACCTTCTTAACACGGACACCAAAAAGACGGGACCTGGTATTTTTATTACAGAGGTGTCTGTATTATAGAGGTTGATTTTGTAGGAGTTTTGGTGTCTTTTCGGACCAAGTGAATTCTCCGTAATAGAGAGGTGTCCGTAAGGAGAGGTTCAACTACAGTTATACTGTTTACAAAATTAGCTTCTTAACTCGATGACTTCGGATTTGTCATAATACAATTATTGTGTACAGGAAAACAAGTAACTGTATTTGCAAAGACCACTGTAACGAAATAGAATCATCGGATGCTGTAGTAAAGGATAATATATATAGATAGGCTGAGCCTAACAGCGTCGCTCCCTGAACAAGCTTAACTAATTAAGGTGAAACTTAACTAAGGTGAAAGGTCGGAAGCACTGCGAATTAAGATTGACGACCGGGCTATTTTTCAATTTTAGCAATTCTCAAAAACAGTATTACGCGAACGTCTGCACAGTACATTTAGACCGTACAAAAGTTCACAAAAACAACTTTTTCTCCATTTACAATAACTAGTACGACTACACAGTTGTTGCTTGTCAAAAATTGCCCGAGAAACTGATTTGGAAATCAAAATTGCAAAAATACACAAACATATTTGCATAAGGCGACGGGAGTGAAGATAGAACTATAAAATCGCTTTTCAATCTATGTAATGAATGAACAAACACATAAAAATGGGCAATGCAATCTTCTTGCGAAAAATGTTATTCAGATCTCCATTAGTTTGTGTTTAAAAGCAAAACGCGTGCCATTTATAGCGCATCGAGTTCGCCGAGCTGCCTTAATGACATTCAAGAAATCGATACAACTGAATTTAAAACTCCACAACTACACAATCTCCAAAACTACACAAGAACACAAAGAAAAAGTCAATCACAGATTGATGTCAACATAAATTCCCATCGAAATATGTAATCTGTTTTACCTTTTAGTCCCTCGCTTGCTTGGAAATTCTTTAATAAATCTCCGCTTCTTTGGTTGTGAAATCCGTAATGAAAACAAACATCTTGGATGTTGCGTGGCGTCATACGCGCATGTTTTGCGACGTCATACGCGCCCGCGAGCTAGCCGTGCCCAACGCGAGCACACGCACGCGCCCGCGAAACATTCCGCTAGCCATGACCATGAAAAAATGACGGGCATAGGTTCTAGGTTCTATGAGTATGGGGCTCCGCGCGGGCCTTCGGCCCGCAGAGCTCCGCTATAATCAGCTATAAAATAGCATAAAAGAAATACTGATTCCAGTTACCATTATATACAGAACCACATTTATAGACAGACAGTTTTCTTTTTCCAGAAATAAAGCTCCATGCTTTTTCTTCTAAAAGAGGTAACTAATCAAGCAAGGCTCAATGTACAACTGGGAGAACAACTGGGATTATAAGTATATTCTGTCTAATATTTCGTCAGGCACGGCCTGACTTCTTCATGGAATAGAATGACTAAATCGCCAACAAACAAAAGGATATAAGATTACAATGGAAAGATGTTACATTTCAAAAATATAAGATGAAACGTAACAAATATTCAAATAGTAGACAAACAAAAGAATATAAGATAACAAGATAAAATATGAAAGAAGATATGTAACATATATAAATGTGAAGTTTACATTTCTTCACGCTTGTTAAATACCTTTGTGTTCAAGGACCTTCAAGGGTTTGACCCCTTTCGGTCCTTTCGATAAGGAACGTTTCTCGATCTTATACTCTTATACGGTCGGAGAACCGTTTTTTCTCGTTGAGACTGAAAAGAAGATTTATATTTTTAGCCTTTTATAAACATATTTTTATTGTTTCAGTAAATTCGTTCATATAATCGATCGGTATAAACATTCCTCGACTCTCGATCTCAACTCCTCTTGACATGAAATCCATCAGGGTGTCCCACAATTCATTTTGGCTTTGCCGCTCCGATAGTAAGACTGGGCGACTGGGCCGAGTCTTTGTAATGGCGGCGTTCGGCGGCGTCCATTGTACATAGCTGTTGCTTGTACGTGGCGTTAGTTCTGCGTAGTTGTCTGTTTCTTCGCATTGACTTCGCTGGTTAAAGTCGTTCTCGGCTTCTAAGGATTTCGTATGTAAAGGTAAGGCATCTTTTTCAAAATAACCTAGCAGCATAAGGGTTAGTCTCAATGGTACCATCACTTTGCCCAACTCAGAAGGCTTGGGTATTGATCTGGGTATTATTTTTGATTCAAATTCACATTGACGAACTTTGCCTAAAATTGTCGAAAACTGTTGGTATTTTATCAAAAATGGGATATTATGTTAATATTAATATTCTTGTTTTGCTTTATAATTCCCTAGTTTACCCCTTTCTTATTTATGGTGTTCAGGTCTGGGGTCTGACATAACCTAGTTACTTAAAACCAATATTTACATTTATTTTCGATGAGGAACATTACAATTCAAAAAAGAACAATTAGAAAAAAGAACAATTCAAAAAAGAACAATTAGAATCATAACTTTCTCTGAACCAAAATCACACTCTGAAGCAATTTTTAAATCCCTCAATTTATTGAAATTCAATGATATAAATTATTAATCACGAAGTTATATCTTTCGTTTATCAGTGGTTTTACTATATGACCCCTCCTGCTTTGATGATTACTTTAAAAGCATTTCCTCTATACATTGTTATTTAACCCGTCAATCACTCAATAAAAATATATTCTTAAAATCTGCTAACACTACTCAATATGGAATTCGTACCCTTCCCTATACTGGTTCACGCCTTTGGAATTCCCTATCAATTGATACTAAACAATTCCTTTTCTCTCCTTAGGCCCGGTTCAGACGCCGTACTTCACATGAGCCAAATTGAATTCAATGAATTAAGTTCATGTGAAGTACGGCATCTGAATCAATTCAGAACGGCCGATTTAATTTGGATCGGCTCAGCAATTTTTCCCGCCTGGCTCAGCCGGGAATAACAGCTGTTGACCGGCTTTGATACAGACGCCGTACTTCACATGAGCCGAATCGAATGCATAAATTATTATAATGTATTGTTTCCAGTGGTTTTCCCTCAAAGCATGAATAGAAGAGTGTTGAAGAAAAAAAACATGGCGGCCTGGCAGGCAAAACCTTTTACGAGTTATTACGAGTTCCAGCAAAGCTGACATGTGTATTTCGTGTTTTAGCACGACGAATTATAAATGTTTGAAATGTAATATTCCTATTTGCAACAACTGTTTGGTTATTGAGAAAGATGAAGATGCCTCGGGTTGGATGGCTGGTAGAAGCGCAGGGTATTTGCGAACCTTGTCACAGTGCAAATGATGCCATAAAAGCAGAGAACGTGCACACAGGGCAGGAAAAAAATTTTGAAATCCACTTGCCCAGTGGGCCAGTAAATTTCCCTTTTCACTTGTCCCCACTTAAATATTACTTGCCCAATGGGAACGCAACATGCCTTTTCAACTACAGTACATTAGTTCATGTACTAAAAGAAACGCAGAATGTTTTCGTTGTTCATCGCCATCTTGAATTTACCACGTACTTTATTAGTAGTGCCAGGCTTCTGGCGGCCAATATGGTTTATCGGAGGATCGGATTGGAGGACAAATGCGAACAAAGTACGTTTGGATCTTAATTTTATCCATGCTTTCAACTCCTTGTTTCGCTCATCTTGCAGTGTTAGGTTTTGAAATAGTTTCTGACATGAAATTATCATTTATCAAGCTGATATTTTCAGACAGACTCACAAGACTACTGAAGCTAATTTCACTTGCCCATCGGACCACCAAACTTCTCTTTTCACTTGCCCAAGAGCAAAATTCACTTGCCCCGGGCAATCGGACCTGGGTTTTTTCCTGCCCTGGCACAACTGTTTGTTTACATTTTGTTGCCAGCATCCGTCATATTTTCAAGGGATGTTTTTCAAGGAATTAATTTCGGCTGAATTAAGTTCGGCGTCTGAATCAATTCAGCCAGATTAATTAATTTGGGTCGGTCTAAATTCGAATTTGAGTCGGCTCTTGTGAAGTACGACGTCTAAACTGGGCCTTACTTCGTAAAACTATTAAGAACTCAATGATCAATAATTACGATGACTTTATTGATACATTAAATACTTAAATTAATATTATTAGTTCATGAAGAAATACTCTTTATCCTAATTTATGTAATTTAAATCTTATTTTTCTATGCACTCAGTTTTCCTTTTGGGTCATCCACTCGAATATTAGCTCTAGCTATTTGGATGCTCCAAACTCACGAATTCTACCTGTTAAGTTTTTTCTTTGGTTTTTCTTTTCTATATTTATAATCTATTTTATAATCAAGTTTAACTTTTAAATTATTTTCTTTTTCTCTTTTTGTAAAGATCTTGTGTGAGTTGCAGGGGTTCTGACAGGGTGCACGGGTGAGGACCGCACAATTTGGTCAAACCCGCACAATTCCTAAAATTCCGCACAATACTGAAATATTTGCTTAAAATTTTAATTAAATCAGGTATTTCTATTGATTAAGAAGATTTCGAGAAACGTTTTAGGCTATTTTCAGCCCATTTTCCTTCCAAACAATCGAGAAATCCCTCGCTTACCTCCAACAGCTCGAGCGGATCGATATAAAAACAACAAGGCGTTCTCTTCACCATCCTGGGAACTAGTCTCACTTTTACTTCTATCCGACTTCCTACCGATTTTTTCGCATAGCTTTTTGTTGTCGTTTTCTAGACATTATGTCATTTTTTTTTTAGCAGCCTGTTGATATTTTTCCGAAAAATAACTTTGACTAACAAATGATTAACAAGACTCTGATTTTATTTCTTCAACAGCTTTCACGTTATCTCTAATGATGACTGTGTACAGAACGAAACATGCAATACTATAAATTTGGTCGCCACAATCGTAACGATCAAGACATTTTTCTCGATCTTAAAACTAGTATACATTTCAAAATTATATTTTTTGGTGAAATTAGCTTCCAGAAAGGATACAATCTTGGAACATATCCTCTTAAATGTCTGTCACCGTTGCGAAATTGATGACACTTTGGACGATTGCTGCGATCGGCCGATTGCTGCGATTGGCCGCGATGACAGCTCTAATCCAGCGGTTTAACAAACAAAAATATGAGCCTGCAATACGTATGAATAAGAAACCGCTGCAATGGCGAACGCGATCGAGGAAATAGCGTTGCGTCATAACATTGCGGGTAAATTACGTACAATTTTACCCCATATCTTCAAATGTCTACGATAATCAAGGCACACAACAATATACTTTTTCATTTCTTTATTTATTTCAGCAAAAATAGTTGCAAAGTAGCGACTGCTAGGCTTTTTAGTTCGTTATTGGCCAAGGTGAAAACTACTCGCAAATTTGCAACTCCTCCAGAAGTTTTAGTCGCAAACACAAAAATTAAGTCGCAAATGTGACCATATTGGTCGCAATTTCGAGCCCTGAATTGGGGTGATAGGGGGGCTCTAGGACTGAGAAAATTGTGGTAAGAAAAATTGATGTAGAAAAGACACTGATAATGGAGAAACTTTCTGTGACATTGAAATGATTCCAATCGGCTTCATTCATTATTTTAAATAGACTATATATTTGTTACGTGTTGCTGTTACACTGCCAGTGTTTTTTGTGTGTGAGCTCGAGCTGGTAGCTGGTAAATTTTGAGATATCCAAGGATTCCAAGGTTTTCTGTTGCAGTAACAGTTGTTCTTGTTTTACACTGTAAAGAAGTAATTAATTAAATACGTATATCAAAATGTGCACTGTACACTATTATTTCTCGTGGGCGACGAATGTGTGAAGACACTTACTCGCATTGGGTGATTTTCTTACATAAATTAAAATAAACGATATTTACATTCTTAAAACCTGTCGAAGATGATCATGTGACTATGTCGTTCCTTCACTCACAAACATGGGAAAGCTGTTCTGTCTAGCACTATGAAAACAGACTTAATTTGAACATTTTCGCAACTCTTTTTACTATTTTTTCAGTGAAAAGTGATCGAATTGCTGGCTGATATTTTTTGCTGATTAGATCTTTTACAGATCATGCGTTCACTAGCAGCAGTTTCGTTCCCGGTCCTGTGCTTATTCTATTGTTACTTATGTTTTTTTTGGACTGTAGGTCTTTATAGATCAGGCCCCGGTTGTTCAAAAGGAGGATAGCGCTATCCATCAGATAAATCACTATCCAGTGGATAGTCATTAGCAAAACCAATTGTGTTATCCACTGGATAGTGATTTATCCGGTGGATAGCATTATCCACCTTTTGAACAGCTGTGGCCTGATATGTTGTGTTTTCTCTTTTAGCATGGTTTTGCCTATGTTTTAACAAAGGTTGGTTGTGTCCATCCTATTCAGCATACCATTATTTTTGCTGTATATGTGCAGTAATAACAGACAAATTTTTTTTGCTCTTCTTGCACTAATCTTGATGCAGTGTCCATGGTACCAAATGTGACAGCTTGGCCCCTCCTTATCACACTTTATTATGAACCTGAGAATAAAAAAAAAACCAGCTCTCCAATTGGCCTGATAGCTTAGTGGATAACTGAAAGCGCTGCACCGGCAGATGCAAGGCTAGTTTTTCAGGTTTCTTAGCAATTGATAGGTTATAAGCATCATTGCTAGTAACACAGATTTCACTCATATGTATCATCAGTTGTTGTAAATTGTTATTCAATATATTCCCATTCAAGTAACACAAATTGTTCAACAATTGGAATTTTATGTTTGAGAAAAGTGATCATTTTGCCTTAGCCCAAAAATTCATTGACAAGTTAAGCTGAAAAAATCTGAGTATTTCAGTAACTTGGAGGCTTTCACAAATCTCATGACCAATCCCTTTCTATGTTTTCAAAAGTCTCAAAAGCTAGTTATCAAAGCTATTATTGTATTTTTAGACTTAAAATACCTGCAGGGCATTTGATACACAAAATCTGTTGCCACCATTCTGTAATAGTAGGCTTTCGCAAATGTGCCCCTTGGACAAGGAAGCAATTTGTTTTTATCTTTGGTTTTTGTTTGTGCAAATCCCAGGAGTGCATCCCGGGGGTCTGGCGTATTTGTTTCCAAAACTAACCAATGTCCAAACCCAGTAGGGTGAAAAAATTGTCAAAAATGTTCTATTCCCCTCATGTTCCCGGGATGTTTGGGGGTCAACCCCCGGGAAAGCCAATGATAAGTGCATAAATAACAAGCAGGTAAAATCGTTTCTTCCTTTCTCCAACTCAGCGCTATGCTGTTCTCATCTGCTGAAGGCTCTTAACGCAACACAAATCCTCTTGTTATACGCATGGCTTAATTTTACCTGTTACCACACCCTTCACTTGATGTTCTATTCCCCACCCAAGGCTTACAGAAAGAGATCTGCCCCTGGGACTCTTGAGGTCAATTTTAAAATGCTTTTGAAGTAGAGTGAATAAACTCTATTAAAAGACCAACCTGGAGGAAGCTCCAACCACACTTTCTCAGAAAACGAAATGAATCAATATTAAAATTCCATAAAGTAATCTAGAATAGTGTCCTTTGTATCTCTCAGAGGAAATAAAATTTTCAAGAAAATCAAAATATTTGACTATTACCCATGGTAGTACATTTTGCAACATTAAGAATAATATATTGATCAAGCTAATTTTTTTCTTTGTGACAAACAATGCGAATGAAAAAGTCAAAGATCTACATTCATCTTTCCCTGCATGATTCAAGCTTAAGTGTCACATACACATTGACTGTAGAAATCTAACTTAATTTTTACGACAGAGCTAAGAACCTCAAATGGCATTTGATTTGATTATTAATTTCACAGAAATTAATAATCAATATAACTATAATCTTTTCCTTTTAAATCTTCTAGTGACTGCATTGTTGCAGCCATGATTGTTCCTTCCACTTGCGAATGTGTGAACATGAAGGGGAATCAAAGAATACAACAACAGCATGAATGGAGGTTGTGATTGGTCTAGTACAAGAAATAGTATACACAAAGTCTTGAATGATTTGAATGTCCTGTTAATAAGGATGTGAAAGTAATTCCTCCTTATCATATCAAATCAAATAAGCAGGTAGTTTACTTAAGATGAAGAACATGTGAAATTTCCCACTGTTGGAAGATTTTAAAAAAGCACCAACAGTGAGGACTGACAACTTGACAAATGCCCAACATGGATTTTTTTGTGTCATTTAACAGTGATGAATTCAGACGCCATTGTAAGGGGGGGTCCCAGGAAAAATAAGGCTTTATTTTGTTGGCGAGATAACAGGGGGAGGGTCCCAGGATCTGCCACTGGTCAATTGCAAAAGCAATCATCCCCTCCTTGGAAAACTGCTGGAGGTTTGACTTTTTAAAATGTTTGGTCAAATCACCACTTAGTGGTCAATTTGATTAGTCAGATTCCCTCTTTACGGGAGCCACATTGTGCACTTTCTGGACAAACTGGCAAGCAGTTTCAAAGTCTAGAAAGATTTGGTTAAGAAAGTATTCTTAAACTGCACATATTCATCTCTCAGATGATTTGTGTGGCACAAGAAATGTCCAGTCAGTGCATAGGTTTATAAAAATAATGATCAGCTTAAAGCATTTTGTAGATCTTGACATATGACTGGTACTTCAACTACAGTGCTTTTCAAAGACTAAAAAAAAAATAAATTAAGTTAAAGAATTCTCCACTTTTTGGAGACAACATGAAAATTGCCAGGAATGCCCCTGATCCCTAGCTATTTTCAGAGAAGAAGACAAAGCATACTTTTTTTCTGAACTATTAAATTATAAACCAATTTTCAGAGTTGGATGTCTCACAAACCTACCCTGCACTGCACTGCACTGCACTGCACTGCACTGCACTACCCTACCCTACCCTACTCTACCCTACTACACTACACCACACTACACCACACTACACCACACTACATCACACTACACCACAGTAGCTAGTGTGGTGATCCCTGGCTATTTTCAGAGAAGAAGACAAAGAATACTTTTTTTTCTGAACTTTCAAATTGTAAACCAATTTTCAGAGTTGGATGTCTCAGAAAAACCTACCCTGCACTGCACTGCACTACCCTACCCTACCCTACCCTACCCTACTACACTACACCACTCCACCCTACTACACTACACCCTACCCTACCCCTACCCTACCCAATGCCTTGCTTGAGGCCATAGACCCTTACAGATCGTTCGCTTTTATTATTAACCCCTTTACAGTAGTTTACCTCTTGAATGTAATGCCTTAGTGATGTAACATTTTTACTCTTCAGGAATGCAGAAGTCATCGAGATTATTTGAAAGAGAACAACTTTACATTACTTCGATTGTTTTGACATGTCCCTGACACAAAAAGAAGGAAACAACCAAGAAAAGAAAACAGACACTGTAACAAAGCGTTCCAAGTGCAAGAACTCATCGTGTTCCATGAATTTTGAAGTCAAACACACAAGAATGAGACTTGATGGGTCTAAACACTGTGATGGACACTTCAATCATGCATCAACATGCAGGACAGGTAAACCTACGTGCCTAGAAAAGAAACCTCACAAGCGCAAGTATTGTGATAAGTCATCGGATTACAAAAAACATGAATGGACACATACAGGGGAAAGACCTTATAAGTGCAAGTATTGTGATAAGTGCTTTAGCCAGTCATCGAATAACAAAAAGCATGAACGGATACATACAGGAGAAAAACCTTATAAGTGCAATCATTGTGATAAGTGCTTCAGCGATGGATCAACTTTTAAGAGTCACGAACGGACACATACAGGAGAAAAACCTAATAAATGCACGTATTGCGATAAACACTTTAACAAAACATCGGATTGCAAAAAGCATGAACGGACTCATACAGGAGAAAAACCTTATAAGTGCAAGTATTGTGATAAATGCTTTACCAACTCATCGGATTGCAAAAGGCATGAACGGACACATACAGGAGAAAAACCTTATAAGTGCAAGTACTGTGATAAGTGCTTTAGCCAATCATCGGATTGTAAAACGCATGAACGAAGACATACAGGAGAAAAGCCTTATAAGTGCAAGTATTGTGATAAGTGCTTCAGCGATGGATCAGCTTTTAAGAGTCACGAACAGACACATACAGGAGAAAAACCTAATAAGTGCATGTATTGCGATAAACACTTTAACACAACATCGGATTGCAAAAAGCATGAACGGATACATACAGGAGAAAAACCTTTTAAGTGCCAGTATTGTGATAAATACTTTAGAAACTCATCGCAGTGCAAAACGCATGAACGGACACATACAGGAGAAAAACCTTATAAGTGCAAGTATTGTGATAAGTGCTTCAGCGATGGATCACATTGCAAGAGACACGAAAGGCTCCACACAAGGCAGAAACGTTATCAATGTAAGCACTGCGGCGAGTGTTTTAACCGATTACATTCATTAAATCAACACAAAAGAGCGCACTCAGGGAATACTTCTCTGACATACGAGGCTGAAGCCGCTCACTCAAAAGAGACTGAGCTTCAACTGTTATCTTCCACTGCTGAACACGCTGCAAACCAGTTGAACACATTCAGCTGTTGGATTTTTCATGACGAATTAAGTAGTCAGGAGCTTCTTACTGAACACATTCATTGTCACATGAGTCTGGAGTGACAATGGGTTTGAAAAAAGGCAGTAAATTGAAAATGGATTCTTGTTCAATGTTTAAAATAAGGGAATAATCTCGGAAGAGACGTTTATCAACTGCATATGTCACTACCACTGACTCATTGCTAGGCGATGTTTTGCATCAAACTTCACTGAGCGGTTTGCATTAGACGTGCTATTCCTCGAATTTTACGAACAGGAAGTTTAGCGAAGTCTTTGAAGGTAACAACGGCAACAGTCTTACTCTGTTAGACCGTGCTTGGTAATTAACGGTAGTCGTATTTCTGGTATACTTCGAATGTTCTGAACAGATAACTGGCCTATGTAAAGAAATATTGCAATATTCAGGACTTGGAAGCGTCATACGAGCAGATGAACCACTTGCACCATTTTTTTAACCTTTAAATATCTGAGATCTTGTATATCACTCACGAGTAAATTTAACGGTCAATACAAGGCATGATTGACGGAAGACCATTTCAAACTGTTTAGTGGAGTTTTGATTCAAGAGGTTGAGAGGCAATAAAATCGATGGAAAAGGCTTTTTTATATTAAAAGACATTTGTATTGATATTTTTTAAACTACAGTGCACGGGTTCCATTCATTCAATTTATATGCTATGTTGTTTTGTGGAAAGTAGACTCCTTTGGTCCAGGTTGGTTGTTAAATATCGTTAGGTTTTGTTGTTGTTGTTTAATTAAAGCGCAGTGGTTATTGTTAATAAAATGCAATGGTTATGAAACCTGAAAAAGTTCGTTGTTCGTTGTTTTTTTTTTGTTAGCGTTTTTCGGCCTTGACCTTGCACAACCACAACAGATTTGGAGTTGGAGCAAATGACCTATGTTGGAGAGAGACAATGACGGTAAGTTATTCAGCCATAGCCTTTCAGCGAAAAACAGAAGGTGTGCACGGTTGTAGTACTTTGAACAAAACTTGTAGCTCCTTTGTTATCGCCACTGAAGTCTGCAAGGTTTCATGACCAGTCTCTCAACTAACTATGATTAAAGAGGTAACATATTTGAATAAAAATCGTTTGTCATACTTGACGCACAGTGTGAAAATGGTGCCTGCAAGAATGTTCCCCACTCCTTTCTGTTGGGTAAACCCGACTACTTTATCAAACCCTAGAAATATGTGTTGCAACATCCAGTCAACTACCTCTTTGATTTAAATGATCTCGCCATTTTTTTTTCGTTAGTTTTAATATTTATTTTAAATTTCATCCTCTTTGTTTTTGTTGTAGTCAATATCCTACTGTGTTTTCTACCCGTTCAATCTATTATCGTTATCATATAGGAGTCACTGATGCCGACTAAAATTTCCGCTCAGAGCACTGATCATTTAGAGATTTTATTTCTCTGAAATGTAAATGAAAATTCCTTAGACAGCTTAGAGTGACCACGCCTTTACCCCTTTGACTCTCAAATTGTAAAATATTGAAAAAGAACCATACAAACGAACTGCCGAAGAGGTTTCATTTGAATAGTCACATCGTAGGATTTCGTTTGTTTTCTTTCGTTTGAACATCGGTTACAGATTGCAATTAAACAAACACGGCTGCAATCGTTGAAAATAACCTTCGGAAAGGTCAGTTAAACACGGCTGCAATCGTTGAAATAACCTTCGGAAAGGTCAGTTAAACAAACGCGGCTGCAATCGTTGGAAATAACCTTCGGAAAGGTCAATTAAACAAACACGGCTGCAATCGTTGGAAATAACCTTCGAAAAGGTCAATTAAACAAACACGGCTGCAAATCGTTGGAAATAACCTTCGGAAAGGTCAATTAAACAAACAAGACTACAATCGTTGGATGAAATAACCTTCGGAAAGGTCAGTTAAACAAACACGGCTGCAATCGTTGAAAATAACCTTCGGAAAGGTCAATTAAACAAACACGGCTGCAAACGTTGGAAATAACCTTCGGAAAGATCAATTAAACAAACACGGCTGCAATCGTTGGAAATAACCTTCGGAAAGGTCAATTAAACAAACACGGCTGCAATCGTTGGAAATAACCTTCGGAAAGGACAATTGAACAAACACGCTGCAATCGTTGGAAATAACCTTCGAAAAGGTCAGTTAAACAAACACGGCTGCAATCGTTGGAAATAACCTTCGGAAAGGTCAGTTAAACAAACACGGCTGCAATCGTTGAAATAACCTTCGGAAAGATCAGTTAAACAAACACGGCTGCAATCGTTGAAAATAACCTTCGGAAAGGTTAATTAAACAAACACGGCTGCAATCGTTGGAAATAACCTTCGAAAAGGTCAATTAAACAAACACGGCTGCAATCGTTGGAAATAACCTTCGGAAAGATCAATTAAACAAACACGGCTGCAATCGTTGGAAATAACCTTCGGAAAGGTCAATTAAACAAACACGGCTGCAATCGTTGGAAATAACCTTCGTAAAGGACAATTGAACAAACACGGCTGCAATCGTTGGAAATAACTTTCGAAAAGGTCAGTTAAACAAACACGGCTGCAATCGTTGGAAATAACCTTCGGAAAGGTCAGTTAAACAAACACGGCTGCAATCGTTGGAAATAACCTTCGGAAAGGTCAATTAAACAAACACGGCTGCAATCGTTGGAAATAACCTTCGGAAAGATCAATTAAACAAACACGGCTGCAATCGTTGGAAATAACCTTTGACATCACATGTCACGTGACAAAATCCTCGGCGATTCTTGGGGTATTTTAGCAGCCTTTTCCAGGAGTTTATACGCTTTTAGGACGAGGTTATGTAGAAAGTTAATTTAGAAGGGAAAAGTAGAAATATTAATTGTAAAATCTTTTTTTAAGACAGAAGACTTTGTGCAAAACCGAACGTTGTGATGCAAGGTTAACAAGTAACCGTTGTTCTCTTCCGAGGGACATGTACCGCTTTATATACATAAAATTGATAAAAAGATTCCGTAGAGCACAACAGAACCAGTAGTTTGTACAAAACATAGAGGATTGCAAACATTGAAGTGCATTACAGTTGATCATATTTTCTTTTTTTATAGGCGGTCGCGAAATCAAAATTGCCATTCTTTGTTGGAATTTTGAGTTTTTGTAGCCGTTATTTCTCTTATAAGATTACAATGGAAAAATGTTACATTTAGGGGCCGATTACATGGCGAATTTCAGCCCGGTAAAGCAGGCTGAGATTTCAGCCTGGTTTCTTGAACAAATCTTCTTAGGGGCCGACTACATGGTGAATTTCAGCTCGGGCTGAAATTCCTCCCCGGTAGGCGGGCTGGAATTTTGTTGCGATTACATGACGAATTTCAGCCAGAGCTGACGGCCGTAGCCGCGATCTTGTTTCATTGAAACAAATCATTGCGCATGCCCAGGTGCACTTTTCTACGGGTGTCAGTAAAGCGCGGGGCCGGGGTCGGGGTCGGTGTCGGGGTGTGTTTCTTTTCAACTCAATTTCGACTATTTATCAATCTGGCCCCGGTTGTTGAAAAGGTGGATAGCGCTATCCACTGGATAAATCACTATCAAGTGGATGAGTATTAACAAAATCCATTGTGTTATCCACTGGATAGTGATTTATCCGGTGGATAGCGCTATCCACCTTTTGAACAACTGGGGCCTGTTTCTTGCGTTCGTGCAGATTAAATCATTAGGAAAAGGTCAAATCCTACGTTCATCTAAAAATTCGCTAAATAAAAATAGCGATGCTTTGTATAGTGATATACAAAATCGTTGAGTAAAGAATTAACAGGTAGGTCACTGAAATGTCAGATATAATAATTTATATTTATATCAATGTGGACGTTCCTATAGCTATTTTTAATCAAGATACTGACGCAATAACCAAACGAAGTATTGGGACACCACTCCTCAATCGGCGTGACATACGACTTCCACTGCGTGACTAAAAAGCCCCCATCTATCTTCCCAGCGAACACCCACGCCGGATCGGACCAGTAGGTCAAATACCTCACGCGACCTAAACCTTAAAGCCTAACTCTCCACGGCACTACAAGCTGAAACCTCCGGTCAGCATCGTGCTACATAATGGAACGAGTATAGGCAGTTATATTGCTCATGTCATTTTATCTTTCTAGCACTACGAGCCGACACCGCCGGCACGTGCTGAATTATGTAAGAATACGGCAAATAAACGAGATAAAAACTAGCGTAACTAAAAAAGCTAGAAAAAACAAAGCTTGGGAAACTCACTGCAAGACTTAACCGAAAGCGACCTCGAGAGGTGACCCCAGATTTATTGCGTTCGACGACAGGAGAACGCTTTCTAATCTCGTCGAGTATCGGTCTGGGCGCAGGGTATTGTGGGAAGAATTGGGCTGGATGCTGTGCAATTCAGGGTTTGGACGCCCACAGGTAACCCAAGCTCAAGTGATGTTTATACGCTGAAATTTGAACGTCGTGGAACGTCGTGGGTAACTATTGCGTAATAGCGAAATTATAAGGATTTGTATGGGGAAAATTGACTTCGAATTTGAGCGTAAAATTAGGACCGATATTTGAATAAAACTGGCTCACCTGAACTTCTTTGTGTGTTTACTTGTGTCTCGAGTGGTTTTTGGGTCGATTCGAAGCGATTCCAGCGAGTTTTAGTTCCACTCTTTTCTTCCTCCCTAAAAGAGAGACCTTGTCTTTTTAGGGAGGAAGAAACAGTCGAAATAAACTCGCTGGAATCGCTTCGAATCGACCCAAAAACCACTCAGGACACAAGTAAATACACAACAAAGTTCAGGTGAGCCAGTTTTATCCAAATTTCGTTCCTAATTTTACGCTCAAATTCGAAGTGAATTTTCTCCATACAAATCCTTATAATTTCGCTATTACGCAACAGTTGCCACGACGTTTAAATTACAACGTATAAACATCACTTGAGCTTGGGTTACCTGTGATGAAACTTAACAAATACAGTGTATTCAAATAGTAGAGAACAAAAGAATACAAGATAACAAGATAAAATATGAAAGAACATGTGTAAAATATATAAATGCGAAGTTTACATTTCTTCATGCTTGTCAGGAGCGTAATAAGCTCCTGTGCTTGTTCAATACCTTTGGGTTCAAGGGTTTGACCCTTTTGACCCTTTTCGATAAGGAACGTTTCTCGTGCTTATACGGTCGGAGAACTGTTATATGGAAAACAGACAAGTTTTGTCGTCCATACTGAAAAGAAGATTTATCTTTTTAGCCTTTTAAAAACATTTTTATTGTTTCAGTCACTTCGTTCACATAATCGATCAGATACCACGCAGCTCTTTACAACCTCTAATTTCATTGGACCTGTATATCATGCAGCTCTCTTGTTTTTAGGTCTAGGGTCTATTGTTAGCCATTGTTGTGTTGTTTGTTCTATTGTTTTCTCAGCAAATCAGAGAAGACCTTTTAAGAGCTGCGTACTGCCCCTAATCGATCGGTACATAAACATTCCTCGACCCTTGAGGCTCAACTCCTCTTGGCTACAATTCGATCAGGGTATCCCACAATTCATTTTGGCTTTGTGCTCCGATAGTAAGACTGGGCCGAGTTTTTACAACGAGTTCGGCGGCGTTCTTCGCTGTGACTTCGCTGGTTAAAATCGTTCTCGCTTTTTAAGGATTTCGTCTGTAAAGGTAAGACATCTTTTTCAAAATAACATAGCAGCATAAGGGTTAGTCTCAATGGTATAAAATAACGAGCGGATCAAATCTTCTCTTCCCTTGCCCAACTCAGCGCAAATTATGCTGTTGTCATCTGCTGAAGGCCCTTTACGCAACCCGGAGGGTACTCCATACAATGGGCTATACGGGGATGCTCCGCCTAAAAGGGGTACCTTTTTGAGGCTGGAGGTATATCAAAGGATAGGGATTTCACGAGTTGAAGTATAGAAAAGGGTGGGGATCTAAATCTGCCATTTGGATCGCACGTATAAACGGCTATTAAATCCAATTCAAAACAGTATTTCAATATAATTTCCATGTCAACGCTTTATTGATATGGAAATATGACGAACAGAGAGTTCTAATCCCAAAAGGTTTGAATTGGGTAGAACAATGCGTTAGCCGAATTTGTCTATTCGCCTAATAAAATATCATTTTTGTTAATGTTTACACTGAAGTGAAAAGTAAGTAAGGGGCCGATTACATGACGAATTTCAGCCCGGGCTGAGATTTCAGCCCGGTTGACCGGGCTGAGATCCCAGCCCGACTTCCGAAATAAATCCTCTTAAAATGAAGTTAGCGATTACATGAACAAAGTTTCAGACCGGGCTGAGTTTCAGCCCGGGCTGAAAATTCCAGCCCGGTTTCTGAAACCGGGCTGGAATTTTCAGCCCGGCCAAACGGGCTGAAATTCGCCATGTAATCGCATCAGAATTTCAACCCGGGCTGAAAAGTGAATTTGGGCATGCTCAGTGACGCCATTTTAATTCTCGTTATCCATCTTCCCGCGCTATTTCAAACTTGGCGCCCGGACTGAAATCTCAGCCCGGCTGAAATTTGTCATGTAATCACCACGAAATTTCAGCCCGGTTGACCGGGCTGAAATCTCAGCCCAGGCTGAAATTCGCCATGTAATCGGCCCCTAAACGGCTCAAATGTTAGCCAAAAACAATTTTTTTGTTTTTCCGTTGTCATTACAACATGTATCGGGGATGAAAGCCGGGGATGTAAGTCAACTAGGTATATGAAAGGGGTTACCTTGTCTGTCAAAAACAGTATTATATAAAAAGGTAATCTTTTGGACCTTGGGGTGAAGCAACCCTATACCCCCAGGGGCCTGCCTCCATCCACAAAAAGGATATAAGAAAATGGTATTAAGCTCGAAGGTCCAGTAAAACCATTGAGAGCAATGAGGTACATTAAAATGTGAGAAAGTGAATGGCTGGGAGCAGTCATATTTTTGTTGTGAAACCACTATGTCATCAGGTGTGTAAATAAGACCATAAATCTGAATTTCACACAAGGTTGTGCCGAGTTCACCTGATTGCTGTACAATGAGACAGTTTGGGATAGCGTCAGGTTAGATGACTCGATTATCAATGCAGTTCTGTTTGTACGTACGCGCTTTGGATCCATGAAAAAAATTCTTTCTGGTTCTTTTTACTGTTTTACCAAGCACAGCTTGGTCAAATACATGTATTGTTTTCAAAGATTATAGGGTTTTTTTGTGGTTTGGAGAAAGGTTTTAGTGAAAAGATGAGCTGTGAATGGAAGTGTAGGTTTGCTGACCATCGAGCTATCCAAACTGATGATTAAAGTGAACGCTGCCAGCATTTAATTTTTGCACCTTTGACCATTCAGAACTGCTTTTTTTGATTAGCAAAAGCATTATGCGAATCATCTTTCCGGATAAGAATGGCATTCCATATACACAGAAAGAGGCAGAAATTTTAGAAAATAATTATAATAAAAATAGGTTGCTGGGTCAAATTGAATTATTTTGTGATGTTTATCATATTTTTGCAGATGCTAGAGCTCTACGCCATAATTATGTTAAATAAATATTATTGCCAAGACTTCCAGAAGCAGAAAATCTCTGAATTATGAAGTGTTTGACTCTTTTAATCAAAGGAAAGACATTTTCATTCAAGGAAATATTAGTTTCATTCAAAACTTTGGACCTTTTATAGAAAAGATAGTTTGGATTCATAGTCATAAAAAAGCAGCTTGCTATCAAATTACATTTTACATGAAATTTGCGTAAAGTAAAATTGTTTATTTGTGACAACACTTTGAAGAAACTGTGAAGCCTAGAAAGAACTTATTATAGATGGCAAAATCAAAGCATTTTTTAAACAAAAACAACTTTATGTAATAATTTCATTTTAATTTGGTTTTGAAGTCACAGAGGGGTTTTAGTGAATGCATCATGCAATATTTATCTAAAAAATGTTTCACCAATTTATAGCACTAATCACCAAAGTTTTGCAAGCTGACAAGAACAGGATCTCCTGAATGCACTTACATGTATTTTTGTTACATGTAATTACCTGTAAATTGAGGGCTTCCAAAAATTTATTTCAAAAATGTTTGACCAATTTATAGCAATTATCACCAAAGATTTCAAAATTAAAAAAAAGATGGATCTCCTGAATGGAATTTCATTTTTGTTGTTGTTTTTATTACCTGTTAATTTAGGGCCTACAAAAAGTTAATGGAAATCCAGGCAGGAGGGGGTGTCTCTGGATTAAAAATAAAGGTGGGAGGGTAAAAAAATTCTTGCCATCCATCTAGGGTGGGGGGATTTTGTTGTGGAATAACCCATTTTACACAGGTTGCATGAGATCTAGTAATACAGCAATACCAATTCTTTATATTGATTATCAATTTTCTTTATACAGCACTAACCACATGCAGTGGTCAACTGCCTATTTTTGTAATTTGTTGTAATTTGCTTTTTCACTACCTGTTAACACCACCCCCCCCCCCCCTGGTATGCAACACATCCTGTTTATGCATGGTTCAATTCCAGCTGTTACCATCCCCCACCTGGGCACACCCCAAAGATCTTCCCTGCGCAATTTTGAGCTAAGGTGTCACATACTGCGGAAAATTATCTAACTTAATTTTACAACAGAGCTAAAAATCCCAAACAGCATTTCATTGCTCCAAAGCATGAAAACTTTGAATATAAGCTTAAAACTATTAACTCATTGTTTCTTTTATCAAAGCTAATTCTGGAATATTTTAATATTACTGACAATCCCACCACCTGCAGCAAATTGACATAAACAGAATGTAGTTTGGTATTTATATTCAATAACTTTAACATGGATTACATGTACATGTACACTTGCCTTCAAATACAGGTTTAACTTTTATAAATTACTTGGGGGGCGGGGGGGGGATATAAAAGCTAGAATTGAACCATGCATTAGTTAGATCTGTGGGCTTTAATCATGCTTTTTAATGGTGAGTAACATCAATGGAACATTAATAATATAATGATATAGCTTGGAAATTTACCCCATCTGATTCAATAGTGTGATTATGCATGCATAACTCAACATATGCAGGCCGTGTATATAAAAAATATTGGCATAAAAATGATATGTTTAAATATTTATGCATGTCACTGAGCATAATTTTTTGAATTTCGCTCACTCCTTTTAAATGCATATATATATATATATATATATATATATATATATATATAATATAATATATATATAATGTCATTTTTTTTTATCTTTGCAGCGATGTTTACAAGTTTACTCTTGACCACTCCAAGAAACAATTTCACAAACCGAGGTTGTCTACATAAAGTCTACCTATTATAAAACAACGACAGACTAAATGAAATACTGCAGTAAAATGGCAAAGAATTGTCTGTAAAGACTCTGATTCAGAAATGAAAAACAAACTGAACAAGCATGCGACTGAACAGAGCGCAAAGGTATCGCATTTGAAAGAACTACAATTAAGGCAGTCTTACAAAAATTAGCAAAAACTGACTGCTCATTTATTTAGAGACATCGCAAAGCAAACCAGTATGCGTAATAATTATCTGCTGTTTTAAAGACTGATCATTCACTTTATTTTCATTTCCTTTTTCATTGCAGTTCCTCCTTAGTCTACGAAAAATAATCAACAAGGTATTTGCATAACTGCACTGCAAAAACTGAGTTCAACAAAACTTGCACATGACAGCCCATGGTGCAAAAAGAAACAGGCTTGCTTGTGTTAGTTATTACAGCTGTAAGGTGAGATCTTTCAGTTCCAATCCGCTTCAAACAATGTCTGAAACATTTTCAAGGAAGCATAAAACATGTACCATACAGTCTAAATTATGGGAAGGTGAGATGTGGAGGTGGGGGGGGGGGGGGTGTTAATGCAGAGGGGGCTTATTAAAAAGTGGGGTTTAGTGGGGCTTTTACGGTTCTGCAATATACCTGGGTTTGGAAAGAAAGAGCAAGTATTTTTTGGTGTAGCTGCTAATCTAATGTTGGTTTCCAATTGCGTTGTAGTATAGGTATTGCCTGTTGTCTTTTAAAACTTTTGTTTTACGTCTTTTGGTGATCGCAACATTCTCGATACTTAGAGACTATCCAGAAAGATGTATATAGATTTATCCAATGTCTTGCTTGAGGCTCGCCTTTGTAAAAACCCTTACAGATTGTCCGCTCTCATTATAAACCTTTTTACAGTAGTTTATGTCAATTGTACAGTCTCAGTCATATAACGTTTTTACTCTTTAGGAATACAACAGTCATCAACATTATTTGAAAAAGAACAACTTTACATTGCTTCGATTCTTGTGACATGTCCCTGATACAAAAACGAAGAAGCAACCAACGAAAGGAAACAGATGCTGTAACAAAGCGTTCCAAGTGCAACAACTCATCATCTTCAAAGAATCATGAAGAAATACACACAAGAAAGAAACTTGAGAAGTCTAAACACTGTTATAAACGCTCCAACCATGCATTGACGTGCGAGACAAGTAAACCTACATGCATAGAAAAGAAACTTCACAAAAGCAAGTATTGTGATAAGGGCTTTAGGCAGAAAGGAAATTGTAAGATACACGAACGCATACATACTGGAGAAAAACCTTATAAGTGCAAGTATTGTGATAACTGCTTTAGACGGAAAGGGGCTTGTCAGATACATGAACGCACGCATACGGAACAGAAGCCTCATAAGTGTAAGTATTGTGATAAGTGCTTTAGGCAGAAAGGAAATTGTAAGAAACACGAACGCATACATACTGGAGAAAAACCTTATAAGTGCAAGTATTGTGATAAGTGCTTTAGACAGAAAGGGGCATGTCAGGTACATGAATATACACACACAGGAGAGAAACCTCATAAGTGTAAGTATTGTGATAAGTACTTTACACAGAAAGGAAATCGTAAGGGACACGAATATACACACACTGGACAGAAACCTCATAAGTGCCAGTATTGTGATAAGCGTTTTAGCAGCTCATCATCTTGTAAGGATCACGAACTGACGCACACTGGACAGAAACCTCATAAGTGTAAGTATTGCGATAAGTGCTTTATCCACAAGGCACATCGCAAGGTGCATGAATGTACTCACACAGGAGAGAAACCTTATAAGTGCAAGCATTGTGATAAGTGCTTTACCAACACATCAAATTGTAAGGTACATGAATATACGCATACAGGACAGAAACCTCATAAGTGCAAGTATTGTGACAAACGTTTTAGCAACTCATCGGATTGCAAAAAGCATGGACGGACACATACAGGAGAAAAACCTTATAAATGTGAGTATTGTGATAAGTGCTTCAGTAATGGCTCCAATTGCAAGACACACGAAAGGGTCCACACAAGGGAGAAACGTTATCAATGCAAGCACTGTGGCGAGTGGTTTAACCGATTGCATTCATTAAATCAACACAAAAAAACACACTCAGGGAATACTTTGACATACGAGGATGAAGTCGCTCAATCAGGAGAGATTGAGCCTCAACTGTTATCTTCCACTGCTGAACACACTGCAAACCAGTTGAACACATTCAGCTGTTGGATTTGTCAAGACGAATTAAGTAGTCAGGAGCTTCTTATTGAACACATTGATAATCATATGATACTGGATTGACACTTGGTTTAACCAAAAAAATAGAGAGTAAATTCAAAATAAATTATTAACTCATGCGCGAAGCGGCATGAGGTTATAAAATGGGCTTCGTTTTTCTTGTTGTTATTATTTCTATTTTTTTGTGTCACGATTTTGCATACAAATTTATGCACGTATATTTTAGTGACCGGGTCCTCGGGTCACCAACATATTCTACAAAACTGGCTGCCGCGCTCGGCATGTGCTTGGTTATTAAAACCGTAGTTTCGTGTGATCGCATTAATAACTCACACTTAAAAAAAATATTCAAAATGGAAAGAGAAAGTTTTAAAGAATACCCAAAGCCGCTATAGTGGAGAAAAAGGAGAGCTTTCAGCAATTCATACGCTTTTATCAGTGCGGGCGATCAAAATAGACTACGAGTAGTCCCTTCTTTTTCCTCAGAGATAGTAGAGCAAGAGAAACGCGAGCGCGCGTGAAAATCACCCCACGCTCGCCTTTCTCGCGTGGGGTGATTTTCACGCGCGCTCGCGTTTCGCTCGCTCTACTATCCCTGAGGAAAAAGGAGGGACTACTCGTAGTCTACGATCAAAACCGAAGAAGCAGAGTTTTAAAGAATTTTCATACAGACGAGGGACTTACCGTAAAAGAAATTACAATTTTTCGTAAAAATTTATGTTATCAATTTGTGATTCACGTTTTCTTTGTGTTCTGGTTAGTTTTGGAGAAATATTTATAAAACATGCTAAAATTCAATCGCAATGACATCTGATATTATGTAAACAAAATATCTAACTTCACACGCGTCGCCTATTAAATACGCAAAGATGTCTGTGTATATTTTGCAATTTTCATTTCCAAATCAGTTTCTAGGGCAATTTTCGATACAACTGGTGTATTTTATTCGAAAATTAGTCATACTTACCGAGTAAAAGTTTTTGTGCACGATCGCGTAATTCTGTTATTGAGATTCGCTAAAATTGAAAAAATAGCCCGGTCGTTTGCTGATTTCATTGCTTTTAAAAGTAGTCTTTTCAAATGTAACGGAAGTAAGTCACGGTTTGGGAAATAAAAGACGAGTGTGTATTTGATCGGGAATCAATAAATTAAATATTCAAAGCGAGTACAGAAAACGTGTTTTAGCGTGTTCTTTAGTATGTCACGCAAAATTCGTTGAGGGGGGAAGGGGTACGTGACCAGTTCAAAATGGTTAACATTCGTTAACATCTCTCAAACGGACCTTGGACACCTTATGAGGTTTTACACAACGTAGTATTTTTTATTGCTGCGGAACGAGCGTAGCGAGTGAGCAGCAACATTATCAGGATTTAAGAGAAATATATGAGAAAAAAATATAAGCTAGGAAAAATCTCGATTTGATCGCTTTTTACCAGAATTCACTGCGCCACGAACACATTTTGGGCCAGAATGCACTGCGCCACGAACAATAGCCTCGCTTGCTGCTTCAAGCTCAGTGTCGGCTGCGAGATTTGTAAATATACAGTATTTTTTGGTCCAACATGTCCGAGTCGAAATCGGAACTGAAGTGTCGAAGACTACTACGAGTTGAGCGGGGACTGCGAGGCATGGTGATAGGACCGTTGAATGGCAAAGATTTTCGAAGGTTGTACGGAATAAAAGACAAATTTATTTTGAAATCACTCCGACAGGGTTCGATGAGACTGAGCTGAGCTGAGCGCTTGGGGACGCGAAACCTGAGCTGAGCTTGGGAGACGCGAACACACAGTAATTAACCTAAATTTTCACACCTTCCTCGCGGTGAACGCGTCCTTTACTCAACAATATTCTACAGACATTGCAGACACATTCACAGACATTGATGCGTGAATTACAAAACAAAATTAGTCTTATGAGCTGGAATTTTCGTCAATTCATCCCGGTTACATTTGCTTTGCTTCCCCTCAAAAAACGAAAGAGAAAATTCTGTAATACCAGCGAGACGATAAAACAGCATTGTTACAACAAATTTACCGCAGCAATTACTATCTTTTGGATACACTAGTCGTTATACCGTAGTACTGACGTACACGAGAACAGAACCCCATTTTATTGGGCAGAGAACTGATCGAACAGAGATCCGGCAAAGCGTTTTGGGGTTTAGCATTGATCTACAGTGTTTAGGGTTAAGCACTGATTTGAAAACGGTTAGCTTTCATTTATTGTTATGGGCAACTCTATAAATATGTTAAAAATTACATTTTCCGGCAGCTAATCCACGTTGGTACAGTGGATAAGGATATTAGTTATGAAGCAAACGACTCGGGTTCGAGGCATACACTTTACTGACCGTTTTTTCTAATTTTACTGTAAGTGTGAAATAGGTTTTACTTCATGTAACTTAAAGTGAAAAGGAAAGGTCCGTTTGAGGGATGTTAACGAGTGTTAACCGTTCAAAATAAACCATAAAACTTTCTTACGCAAGCGCATGAGTGTAGGCTACAATAGTAGCCTCTTGTTGTTAAATGTTTAAAATATTGGGATTATTTCAGAAGATATGTTTTTCTGCTGCATGCGTCACAACCACTGTTTTCACTGCTAGGCGACCGTTTTCATCAAACTCCATTGAGCGGTTTGCATTAGACGTGCTTAATAAGCCCTCGACGATAACTTTTTTCTCTGCTAGGCCGTGCTTAGTAATTAACGGCAGTGACATTTCTGTAGACACTCCGAATTTTTTGGTGAGAAATATGTGGCCGATGCGAAATAATATTGTAATATCTTCGACTCTGAAGCCTCGTACGAGCAATGTAACTTGCTAATGGAAAGTAACGGCATAATTTGCCACCATTTTACTGTTTGAGTAGCCACCATCTTGTATTTCACTCGCGGTTAAATCAAGCGCCCCATATATACTTCTCAGCGTTGTTTTGATTCAGGGAGTCGTGAAGCAGTGACAAGGGTGGAAACGGCTTGTTTTATATCGAAGAAACTTTCCCTTGAACAGGGATCGTTGTGGTTATTGTTTTGTAAAGTTCAGATTCCATTCATTGAAAGGTGTAAAACAATAAAAATGCAAGCAATGAAACGTCACATATGCATATTTATACTAAGCTTAAAAATTAAGGGAAACTTGTTTTTGTTGTTAAAAATATATGCAATAGTAATTATATAATCTTGGGTATTTAAAAATGTTGTTAACTCGCTCTTAACTTATACCTTGTGGATGTTCTTTCGTAGTGATCAAATGATATTTTCTCTGGTATTATGTTGGTACAGAGCAGAGGCTTTGCGATAATTATCACTCGGTACTTCAAAGAGAAATTAATTCACTAAATAGATAAACTTAAATTGGTTCTTCCTGTTTTGTAATGATGATATTTACCTCAAGGTCAATTGGTTTATTATCGGACTCCTACTTCAGGTTGACATCGTGACAATCCCTCCTGGAAAATGTCCATTCTTATATTTTACTAATTTTTAGGGTAAAAGCCTTCATTTCTTTCCGAAATCATACCAGTATTTTATTTCATATAAATTTTAGCTTATCCATATTTCACTGAGCAACACCTTGTTAGTATAAATATTTATGATCACAGAATTATTTATACATCTATTGGCCTTATGTTCTAATAGGTGTCCAGTCAAGATAATTAAATAAAACTCAAGTCAAGTTTTATTAAGCGCGCTACCTGGAAATAGTAATTTATTTAGAGTAACTTGTTCTGATTCAACTGTCTTATTTTTTCCGTAAAACTATATCGATTTGGATGACTTTTTCGGACATTACATCGGGACTGTTTAATTACCTTTTGGATCCTGTTCACACATCACAAATACGATAAAACGTGGTGTTAGATAACAAAGGATCTATGGTCAACCAAAGATCGTCCAAGGTCGCTCAGTGTAATATGGTATTACTTGTTTACACATTCCCGTTAATGATATGTAAGAAGGAATGATTGTGTAGCACTGTACTGATGTGAACTAATTAAAATTCAAGTTTCTTGATCAGTGTCTTGATCAGTTTTTGAACTAACATCGGATGTGTCTTGATCTGTATGTTCATTGGGTATCAAGATCCATGCACCTGACCGAATTGAAGCAATCTGATTGGGTCATGAGTGCATGAATAATTAATGAGTTTGAGAAATGTTAGTGAAAATTGGTGGAAAAGTCAGCTTTGACACTGACAAACTTATCGAAGGAATATATGTTAATGATTTTCCTTAGACAATCATATTAAGGCTTACGTTAGCCTACGTTACAATTTGATATGGTTTTGACATTGATTGAAGGCTAAGTCTCAGCCCAGATAAAAGCTACGTGAGAAACATTCTGGTAAGATTTGTGAATAAGGCTGTTCTGTAAAGTTCAGTAGAAAAGTAAAGAGAAGAGTTAATCACAGATGAGAGATTGATTGATTGAACTTTTTCGTTGAGTGTTGGAAGTAGGCTGCTGGTCCCCCTTAACGCCCTTCTAACAAAGGATATGTTAAACACGAAGTTCCGGTATAAAAGGAGCCTGGCCTAGCCATTCTCACCTCCAGTCGTCAATCTTCCACTGAAGCATTAACTGAAAAAAACACGGACCATTACTAAGACCATTGCTTACACAATTCGGAACTTCTATTTCTGTTTTTGCTTAGGTAAAATCTTAGTTTAATTAGATTTTTGAAACAAATTGTATTTAAAGGGCACGCAAGTTAACCACTGAAAGACCCCTTAATTTGCATTTCACGCCCAAAAGGTGTGAAATGGGGGAGGAGCTAAGCCTTTTATACCGGAACTTTTAAGTTGTTTAATAGAGTGAATTCGTATAACCTGTGTTTTATATGCTAATGAGCCGCGTTATATTCTAATGAGCTGTGTACAATAAAACAATAGACGTTTGATCGAAAACCACAAACAAATGACATTTACGGTCACTAGTATGCGTTTACAGTACCTCTTCTTTAATTCACTTTTACTACTTTTACTTTTTAAATTGCATTTTACTAGCGATCCAGCTGGCAACACTTTTGGCCGATAGACGATTACGTTTATTTCGCAGACTTTGATAAAAAAAAAAAAAAACAAAAAAAACAAAACAAAGAAAACTGAGGAAAACAAACATATGTTACGGTTTAGTTTAATCTTATGGTTCAGTTTTGTCGTTTTCCTTTGCTCGAGTTTGAATATAAAACACTAGACTAAAATCACAAATTAAATTAAGGCTGGAATTTTGAGCCCCGACCTGTTTATAGTCATTTGTTTCGTTTTTTTTTTACTGGCTGTAGCTGAAATGCTTGAATTGTTACCTCTCGGTTTGAATTTGCATACGCTTAGCAATGCTTCTGTGAGCTTTAAATTAATTTTATAACAAATAAAAAGTCAGCCGTCTCAATTCCCTAATATAAAATATAAAAACGCACTTACTAAGCGAGTTGTCTTTAGAATAGCTCTGTTTCGCAGGTTCCTCTTTTCATCTTCAGAATTTACGGTACACATTTGTATACGAACACACAATGCTACTTCCTAGCGTTCCTACATGTACTCTGAATACCATTGTGCCATTCTAACAAAGGAGACTTGAATAATCACATCCCGGTGAGGCTGAGCCTACACGTAAAAGATTATTATTATGGTATTTTTCATTGTTTCTGGAGTGGGCGATTTTTTTTTCATGCGACTGTCCTTTCGACTCCGACGGAGTTGATTTAACCTTCATACGTTCTTTTTTCTACGTCCACCTTGATTATCTTGCCCCGTGAGAACATTGTCAAGTACCAGACCACAGTTAGATAAAACCTTAGGAGCGCTCTCTGGAGAAAACAAGGCATCAGTTCCTAAACCGACAACTTATCCAGATTAAAATTATTATTTCCACAGTCAAAAAACTTTCGAAATGCCGACCGAGTATATGATAGAAATCTGCATCCCTGCAAAGCTCTGACTGCAACGACTTCTTCAGTATCCTCAGAGGTATTGAGATACCTAAGCCGCGAAACCGGGAACGGAAACAATACTACAAATTCATGATACAATTTAAAATTGCCTGCAGCCTAAAATGTCTAAAATGAAGTCAACATACAGCTGTGCAAACTATCAAGCAAAACAAAAACGGTACGTTTTTGAAATTTAGAATACCAGTAAATTTAGTAGTGCCCGGTCAATCCTCGTGTGTTTGGCCTTGTTTACAAAAAGGTAACTCTGGCTGTCGACAAAAAGCTACGCCGGGCTTACAGGTCTTTACAGGCAAATTCACCGCCAAAAATAACTTCAAGCATCACGCTTTAGTGAATGTGCCGACACCGATAGAACGAATTGAATTTCATTGTAATAATATAATGGTTAATTGTATCACTTATATATCCGGAAAAAATCCTTCCGTTTCCGCCTGCGTTTCCGCGTTATTTCCGCTAAATCGGAAAACCCTATTGAGCTGTAAGAATACAGTTTTATTTTGTTAAGCCTGGATTGCAATTAATGCATAAGCATAATGATCAATCTTATGATTATGTTAATGTTCGTTTTCACTTAAAGTGTATATGACAGTGATTTTTTTAATTGCTTGATCGAATCTACATGATGTCCTGATAAGAAAATGGAAAAAAAAATTTCGATATCGATTTTCCTTCTCCGCGTTTTAGCCGTCTAAACACGTGAAATTTCACTTCCGGTGTGTTACAAAACCGCGCAAGAGGAAAGACTGGAAATAGTCCGCTGTGACGTCAATACGGGAATGCCGGTGTCGAGATTTCTTGGTTCCTCACATTTTTTGGTGCGCCCTGGGGAAGAAACATGGTTCTATCAAGGTGTGTTGTCTATGTTTGTAGCAACACGCACCAAAAAACGGAGGAACAGAGAAACCGCGACACTGGCATTCCCGTATTGACGTCACAGCGGACTATTTCCAGTCCTTCTTCTTGCGCGGTTTTGTAACACACCGGGAGTGAAATTTCACGTGTTTAGACGGCTAAAACGGGGAGAACGAAAATCGAAAAATTTGTTTCCATTTTCCTATCAGGACATCATGTAGATTCGATCAAGTAAATAAAAAAATCACTGTCATATACACTTTAACGAAAATTCTTAGCTATCCCTTTTTATTATGGTTATATAGCTGGTGAAAACCAGAGTTTATTTAAGGTAAACAGCCCCGACTGGAAGTTTGTGTTTTCTTTAAGCTTGTTTCATTGTCTTAAAGTAGGAAGAAAAAAATCGCCGCAGTGAAGAACGCAAAAAATATGAACTAAAAGACAAAACAACCATTAAAAAACTGAAAATTTCCCCAGAATGGAAAATATGATTTCTTGATCGCCTGTCACGAAATCTGAAAACTGAAATACTAAGTGGACTTCACCATATCGAGTTACAATGTCTCATGATCCCTCGATTGTTTTCGACCTTATACAAGTTTGATGGAGTATTTCACGCCCAGTTATTCTTCCCACATTGCGGCGAAAAGCTTTTATGGGGGATGTTGCAGTCGCAGGCAGGACAAACGATTGGAATAAGGGCAGATATTTGAAAAGTAAAATCTAACAACTTTTTCTAACACTTCAAATTCAATCAGGTATCTCTGTGTATATTCTTATGCCCCCCAAAATTCAAATTGTAGCAAAACATCAGCGTCCAAAGTACACGACGTAAATATACTTTGTTAAAAATGTTTCCCAATGCAATGATCTGTCTGAACTAGCTAAGTGAAGACCGTATCCATTTACACGAACTGTTCAGTTACAAATCCGTCATTACATAGCATTTTTTGACTGACTTGTAAAACCAGCATCAATACTTCACAATTCTGTTTTGTATTAACACTACAATCGTGTTTACTCCTTTTTAACTCGTTCCTTTACAAAAGTGCCTTTCTTTAAAAGCTTTTAAAGAAGCTACAGTTGTATTTGATCTCCTCAATTTAAGACGAGTGGAATTTTTTCAAAGTTTTACGGGGATACGTAAGTAAGGGATACTTTTCAGTTTCGTTTATGTACAGAAGTATCATACATTCTTTAGAGAGACTGATTATTTGACCGATTATTTTTTCTCGAATTTTCACAGAACTTTCACTTATTTGATGATGAAACGTGTGCAATGAATGGGATGCGTGAATTGGTCTAACTAGTAGCTGGTTTATTTTATACCGAAGGGACTTGTGAAATGTGTACGTATGTTAAGATTAGTCCTGTATTGCCCCAATACAATTAAAAAGTCCCTTAAGACCTTGACGAAAATTACCACTGAAAATGAAACAGATCAAAGGATTTATAGCACAATTTGCACGAGTCATAATAATGGTAATCAGATATCGTTGGAGTAAAAAGCTACAGTCCAATCTAGTGTTCCATTTAGAGTGACGCAGCAAGGTTGTGACACTGTAAGGCATCCAGCAGATAAGAAAGGCTAGCACGATAGCAATGGCCATCTTTAGCACGTTGCTGTTTCTTTTCCTGCGTTGTTCCTTGGCGTTCATCGATTGCTCGCCTGGAATCTTCTGTGACTTGAGCTTGTAAAGAATGATAGAGTATAGTATGATCAACAAGGCGATGGATATATAAAAAAATAAAACATTCAGTGCTACAATATATTTTACAGCTTGCGACGACTCTTCAAAAATGTTGTTTGACCGCCATAGACACGCTAGTTCTCCTGAGTTTTCAACAGTTTTGACGACGAAAAACATTGGCGAGAATAAAGCCACTGCAACCATCCACGAGGCAACAATGAAGTAAGGGCACTGTTTAGAACGGATAAGTGGAGAACGGAGAGGAAAAACCACGGCTCCAAATCGATCCACTGCTATTAGAACTAGGCTCTGAATCGAAACACAACCGGACATATATAAAAATGTGGACAACTTACACCGGGCCTGGCCAAGAGTACCATCTAACGCCCATACGTCCCAGTACAATTCTGTTATATCGAATAGAAACCCAACTGTTGAAAACACAAGGTCCGATATGGCCATGTTCACAATAAAATAATTTATCGGTTTTCTCATGGTTTTTGTTCTATGGACAATGAGCCCAATGAAGAAATTTCCGACCAGCGAAACAACAGTAATCAGACACAAAGCAAAGCTTCTTCCAACTCTTTCTTTTGTCGGATCAAACGGACTGGTACAGCTTGATCCATTGATCGTCGCGTTCATGTTTTAATCATAAGCAAAACGGAGAAAACAAAAATGTTTTTCAGTGATGCTTGACACTCTGGTTAAATCCTAAAGTAAAAAGGTTTAATTCTTTTAAAAAGTGTCAATGTCATTTATAACACAAACGTTTCGGGCTGAGCCCTTCTTCAGTGTGATTTAAAAATGTGTGCCACGACATTCAAAAAAACTTCAAAGTGAGCGCGTGCTTTAATCATTCCTCGTTGGATTTTGTCAGCAAGCGCGACTTTATTTATGTTCTGCATTTGTGAGTTTTCATGCGCAATCTAGGATTTAATGAGTTTTAAAATAGAAAGCATAATGTGTCGTGTTGGTCTAGTGAAAGAAAACAAGTTTCCAGCCGTTCGATCTCGTTTTAAAATTGTTTGCCACTTACAAACCTTTAAAGGAGTGCACCATAAAACACCACGTGGTTTATAGCTTTCACAGCTTGTCCCTCGATGTTTTGTGTCCAACTGCATTCTAATGCAAATAAGAATATAGATACAGTATAAAACGCCCCACACAAGAACTCCTATTATTATCAGTCTAATAAGTTCTTTTACCCAAATATTATTACATATTGCCAATTCTGACAGTTGCCTTTTCTGATCTCCGCGGTGAAAAAGAAATCATGGCTTTAATGGCGTTATCTCGTTCACATTTCAAGCAATCCAAAAATTCTCTGCTCTTCTCATGAATCTTTGTTTTGGGGTGTTTTGTAAATTTTTGGGCGTTTTTTGGTAGGGTATGTTTGGGAGGAAATAATTTTTCTCAAAGGTTTTGTAAAATTAAAGAAATAAATATCGAAGATTTGAAAGATTTAGTGAAGATTTAAGATTGCAGTTAATAATTAATAGACGGAAACCAAGTTAGTCCATGAGCAACCTATGGTGCTCTTGCGTGGGTATATCAACTGTCTCTTGGTGTTCCAAAAAATCATTTTCTTTCTTCCATCCCTTCTTTAAACCTCTTAAAATTTCATTCGAAATTAACTTGTACCCTAATTTACAGACACCAGATGGTTAACTCAGTTTTTACAAAACTTGCCATTTATTTGTCCAAATCTCTGCACATTTCTTGCCCTGCACTGGAGTTTAAAAATTATCGAGTATGCCATTTGGCTGCTTACGGCCAGTTTTCAATGGCAGAGGGGCAGAGAAAAGAAAATCTAACTACATTGGTAGATTTTTTCTGAGTGAGCTATCCAGCGGCTTTGTTCCAGGTAATCAACAAAAGACATTGAAATAAGCTTCTATCTCCGCCGTTTATATTTGTGCCGGGAGATTCAGTTTATAAAGTATTTTTAAACTAGTAAACCTGTGACAGGCTGTTAATCAGTAATTGTATATATTACTTTACGTAATCTCCAGCCTTGCAGAATATCTTCATTTTAGATTATGTTAAAACCCTTGGCAAGACCAGTCTCGAGCAAAACAATAATTTCGCTTTCAAAAGAACATATACCATTGATAGAGCAACGCTTCTTCCGAGGTAGCTGGGCACGAGAAATAACAGATCTATCAAAAACTTGGAAAACAGGAGCACAACAATAAACGGGTCGAGCTTCCTTGGACTCCATTTAATTAAAAGCAACGATAAAGGGATCTAGCTGCATCAGCCCGTTTAATCCGACAGCAGAAAACCTCGGAGGGGTCCAAAATCTCTAGGCTTGCAAGCTGATTCCACATACAAAATTTACACCATTCAAATTGCAATAAATTTATTTTCCAAGAACAAAATGAAAGTTGGAAGTGGCAACTGAATTAATTAGTAGTCTCTTTTCATGAAAATCATAAGAATTTGTGCTTCATTTATCAGCATTAAATTTACTGCATGCACGTTTTTCGGTCATGTTTTTCGTTCTCACTTTTTTCAAAACTCGAATGGACGCCGAAATAACAAAGTTGTGCGTACGTTATTTCCATGTTATATCACCAAATAGAACCAAATACAGTGTTGAACCGTAAGCGACCAAGTTCTGTTTTATTGAACCATAGTTTATAGAACAAACTGGTTATGAAGCTCAACAAATTTCAAAAGGAGTGTACATAGCTGCTTTGTTTTATGTTGAACGAACCGTGACCGTGTACATTGTTTTGTTTTACGTGTGAGCCCAAATGTTTCAACTGGTCAGTTGCTCATATGCATTTCAATACCTTTTGTGTTTTGTGCACGGTCAAGGCAAACGAACAAAAGAAATGGAGAACAAGAACATATAACATATAACAAAGGACTGACTGAGTTTCATAACCAGTTTATTCTATACGAGGATAGGTTCAGTGGTACCGAGTCCCATTGTGCTCTAGCTACGGCACACCTGATGAGGGCCAAACAGCCCGAAACAGCTGTCTGTGTCTGCTTTCTAGTTTTGAGCGCTGATCATGTCAGATTTGGCCGACCGTAGTGCCATTTCGAGAGAATGCCTTTTCACATTGTTTGATCGGTCCTTGCAGTCTGTTGCTTATCACTGTTTGTATTTGATCCAATGTGACGCAATAGATCGTTCACGGTATCTGATTTACTTTTCTTATTTGCATTTCAATACAGACATAAAGGCCTGCATGAGAGCCATGCCGCAAAACTCACGGTAGTCCAAGGGGCGGGGAGGGTACTGAGTATTGAAAGAGGATGTAGCAATGAAATTTAAGTATTAGAAAGGGTAGCAAAAACTGGGCAGAAATTACACGCAAAGGTCAGTAACGCTTGTCGCCGGAAAATTATTGAGTCGATACAGTTCTTTCATTTTCCTGTTTCACGGCGCTTATAATGTGACCCTGAAGGAACAACCTTGTGTCGTTGGCTTGTATTTGAGGTATAAGAGAGACTTCCAAATTTTTGTCGCATGTATGCGAGAGGGGCATCTGGAATAAATTTGGTAGGTGAAAGGGTGAGAAGATTTCCCCTCCCCTTTCAGAGAGTCAATTATGGCTCTCTCTTGCCGTGCGTTGAACTGCGTGATTGTATGTCAGTAATGCAAGTAAGGAAAATTATATTTGGACAGAAGAACGTTATAAATCCCCATTAGAGAACAGTTATTTTAGTAAGTTCTCTTACCATACAGAGATTTCCACTGATCGAATTGCCAATTGCGACAGTTTTCTTTTCGATCTGATTGAAAAAGCAATCAGAGGCGTGTTTGTGCAACCAGTTCAATTGGTCAAGAGTTGGTGAGACATCTTATAATTTGGAACTGTGCTAGTTCTTAGTTGAACTTTGGCTCTACAATCCTCTTGTAAACTTTTCCTGTAACTAATGAGTTTTCTGTTAACCTAACCTAGGCGAAACGTTGCAGAGGAACAAATAAATAAATGAAATAAGAACGAGGCGGTATGCACATCTCGAAACGCCTCACAGGATTGGCTGAGAAAACAACAGAACAAACAGAACAATGGACCCTAGCCCTGAAAACAATACATGTACGTGATAACCAGGTCCAATGAAATGAGAGATTCCAAAGAGGTGCATGGCTACTGATAAGAACACGCTATTCCTTTACGAAAATAAGCCGTATAGCTTGTACTACAAGGCAATTTAAGATAAATAATAAATGGAAATCCCTTACACTACCGTGTAGCGTATAAGGTGTTACGGGAATTTTATTTTACGAATTGGCGATTTGTTTTTCGGGATCAAATCAGTTCTTGCCATGTGGGAAGATGAATATTTTCTGGAGGAATTAATTTTTGCGATTGCTGCTAAACTAGCTATATAGCGATCAGGTTCTAGGATTTTAGTTTTATAGAAAAACAACAAATGGATGTAACAAAGTATAAAACTGTAATAACATCAAATACTTAGTATATTTTCACTGGATTCAACACCGAGTATACATTCAACGTACTTCTGCGGCTGATCTACGTTTGCCAACCATCCGAAAATTCGCCAAACGGCACAAATTTCATGCCATAAAGCAAGGTTATAAAGCAAGGTTATGCTGGCTTAGATAGTTTTCCTATCTCATAATTTTTAATATTGTCAGATCCTTTTTTTTTAACACTATATCTATTTATTGTAAATTAGTTTTATATATTTTAGGAGAGGGCCACAAGTTTATCAGTTCTCAACTGTAATGTGTCACCCTCGGTAAATAAAGTTATTCATTCATTCATTCGTTCATATTAACTTTAAAAACCAAACATCGATGTTTCTGAACCATCCTGGGGGATCTTGACGGTCTTGTTTTTAGTTATTTAACGAACACCTGCGGAAAATGTGGCTGGTAAATTTTAGTATAATTAAGAGTATTTTTTCAGGGTCTGTTCGAATTATAACCGTATTCACCGATAACAATACACAGAATGGTTACTAGGAACCTTTGTATAATCGGAACTTCGAGCCATTAGAATACAAAATATTTTTAATCTTTTTTGACAGCAGAGTAACTGATCAGGTATAACAGTTCAAATGCGACTAAAAACGTGCTATATCAAAACGATTTTTTTCCTGAATTTTCCCCAACCAACGCACTCAGTTTTGACCATAGGCAGAATTAGGAAAAAAGATTTCGTCATGCCAACTTTGAAGTCTACCCCAGTTTGCGGTTGGTCCCGTCATGCTTCAAGATTGATTTCAAATTTACTCGGCTTTGAATCTTGATAACCTATTCCTTTCAATTGGAATTAGGCGGCGGGAGGGGGAAGGGGGAGTTTTCTCCGTACATAAAGAAAACAAGTCTAAACTAACAGGGTGATAAGACAAGACCCAACAAATACACTGTCTATTTCCCGTTTTACTTTGGACATGCCATAATTGTCTTGGCGAATTAATAGCGGCCACAACATAAGTCCTATTGTATATCGGGGAAATCTTTAAAAAAGCAAAAAGGGTTGGTGAAATATAATAGTGAAACTTTTGTTATATGTGCACAGCTTTAGACAAAATTTGCATTTTGATTCAAATATCTTGGCCAGGTGGTTGCATAGAATACTAAATTATAAAGCGAGTCGGATTTGGCAAGTAACAGAACTAATTAAATATAATCACTTAGTCCTTTTTTCGGGAAGGTTTAGAGCAATTAAACATACACCCACCCATGCCGAATTGAACAAAGGTAACCCGTCATTCGGTTAAAATGTCAATAGAGAAGAAGGGAATTACTGACTAATTTAGTGTATCGATAGTGCATCTGTACAATTATCTAACGCTTCAAGTAAAAACACTCTGGGCTATAGGAGTTTCAAAGTCAGTTTACTATGGCTTATTTGCATAAGAAAGGCTAGTTGAATACAACATTGATAGGATGATAGCCAAGCTGGGAAAGTTGTAAATCGTCGTGATGTATTATACTTAACTTTTTGAATGGTTTCAGCGTACAGAGCATATTTAAATGGAGAACTAACATCCAGAAAACTCAGTTCACAAAGTAAATGTAACGTTGAATGGAACTCCTTAATTATTGAGCTTCTCCAGTTGATTGTTCGGGTAGTTCAAACGGAGCGGACACAGTAAACAGAGCGGTCTTTGCTTATAAGATACCAGAAGAAATTCCACGGCAAGTATTTAACAGAACAACCAGAGCCTTGGGAAACATGGACGAAACGGCAAATGGACAGCTGAAATAATCTTAAAGGCATTTGCTTTGTGCCTGATTCTTGTTGTTTGGCCAGTTTTTGGCTGGTCGGAAATTCCTTAAACGGCGCGGATAAAAAACAACCGAAACGGTCGATAAGAAAGAACACAAACAAAGTAGCGAAGACACTAGTAGAAACAGGAATCCGCAAAAACTTGGCAAACATGAACACAACGATAAACGGATCGAGCTGCGCCAGTTGGTTTAATGCCACAGCAGAAAGAATCGGTCAGACCTTTGTTTTATGCCTGATTCTTGTTTTTTCGGTGGTTTGGAATGTATTGATTTGTGTTATCGTCTATAAAGAAAAAAACATGAGGAAACCGATTAATTATTTTATCGCGAACATGGCTATGTCTGACCTGATGTTTGCAATACTGGTGTTTCCGTGGGAATTAATAGAGATGTACATGGACTCATGGCCTATCGGTGGTCCTCTTGGCCAGGCCTTGTGTAAATTGCTTACATGCTTTTTATATATCTCATTTTGTGTTTCAGCTCAGAGCCTAGTTCTGATAGCAGTAGATCGTTTTGGAGCAGTTGTATTTCCCCTCCGTTCCCCACTCATCAATACGAACCTGTGCCCCTTCTTCATTGCTGTCTCGTGGGTGATTGCGGTGGCTATGTACTCGTTACATTTAGTCGCCGTTAGAGTTGTTGAAAACTCAGGAAAACTGGCTTGTCAAAATCGGTGGAACGAAGCCTTTGGAGAGTCGGTCTCCGAGGAATATTACGTTCTAGTAATGAGTGTTGTTTTAACTTGTATACCCATCACATTGTTGAGCATACTATACTCCATCATTCTTTACAAGCTCAAGTCACAGAAGATTCCAGGTGAACAACCAGTCAGTGCCAAAGAACCGCGTAGGAAAAGAAACAGAAACGTACTTAAGATGGCCATTGCTATCGTGTTAGTGTTTATCATATGTTGGGTACCTTACAATATTTTTCTTTTGATAAGTTACTTTCAGTGGGATGGTAAGTGGCCTTGTGGCTTCTTACGCTATGGATATATTACCAGACTTATGACTCGTGCAAATTGTGCCATAAATCCCTTTATCTGTTTCATTTTTAGTAGTAATTATCGTCAGGGTCTTAGAAAACGTCTGAGGTGTTTTGGGGCTGTACGAGAGTGATTTCACGACAAAACGAGCATCCGGGGTAGGGACTCCCATCTAAAAATGACGGGAGTGCTCGCCGGAAATTTTCAAAAAAACACCCTAAAAGGTACCAACTCGTTTGATGGGCGTGGTTCAAATGGATTTTTACTCGTAAGAGATACCAGTTCTTAAGCAACACATGCCATGTTTGTCTTTTTTTTTTCAGTTCAATACGGCCCGAAAGGTACCGCGATAATTCTAACGGTAGTCATTTTAGATTCAGTTAGCACCCAAAGCGGTACCAATATACAAACTTTGACCCCTAAAAGGTACGACGAGCACCCTCGTCATTTTTGTATGGAAGTCCCCCCCCCCCTCCCCCGCCCTGGGAAGGAGCAGCTCGCGATCAGACCAATCCGCCTCAACCCTTTCACTCCTAGAGTAAATTATGGAGACATGTAGTGTCAGTAGTTCTACATTTTGAGTCTGTTGACCAAATCCTATGGTGCGACCATTCAAATGAAACCTCTTTGACAGTACGTTTGCATTGTACTATTTGTTTTTTAATACTTTACAAAATGCCATATATATATATATATATATGGCAGTCTTTTGAGTTAAATGGTTAAACCACAAGACTGATCACTGAAAACTGTAATCCCTCTAAAGGATGATATACGAAACTTGTGAACATAAAAATAGTATTTTGTTTTAAGGTGTTTCCCTCCAGTTTCCGTGTAGCCGCACTGACCGTTTTTGAGCGGCCGTTTAACTAACTTTCCTTTATTGAATTAGAATGAAACTTACACAAAATATTGTACAAAGTTTGAAGTTTATAAGAGTGTAACAATTTTAAAAATCGGATGTAAAATTGCGGAGATAAACGAGAAACATTAAAATCGCTTGAGTCTAAATTCCGAGCGATTGCGATGGCATCTAGAAAAATCAAAACTATTACGATAAACTATGGCATATGGCAAACAAAATATCTAAAAATTAGAAAATTTTGTCAAGCCGATTTTGAGTAAATCAGAAAAACATTTCGAACTTGTGATTTTGCATGTGTATGAGCACATCAACAAATTCCTCAATTAAGCTTATAAAAGTTTAATTTCTCAATCTCAAATTTACGCCAAAATGCGTGTTTAGTGTATGAGATGAAACTATGAAAGTTTGAAAGCGTTTCTCGTTTTAGTTTTGGAGATTCGATTTTCTATAGGAAACCATAGTTTTTTGACCGAGTCCTTGATATTGTAGTTTTAGCGCTTTTCTATATATTTGAAAAACGGCTAGATAGATTTTTTTAAAACTTTTTTAGTCGTTTCTTTATAATATGAACAACATTGTCTCGAAGTTTCATCTTGATTGAAACATTGCAACATGGTCAAATAAAATAATAAAGTTCACCCAAAACGCGATTGAGACTTTGTGTTTTGATTGCACGGAGACGCTTTAATTAATTAGTTAATTAATTCAGGTGAAGCGCAACGCATTTCTGCGTGACCATCATGTTTTGCGGAGTAACGTTAGGGGCTGTGTTCCACGTTATTTTTATCATTCCCACGAATTTCATTTGGACGTTTATTTGTAAGCAGGTTTTTTTATTCGCATTTGACGTGCTCTGGACTCTCTCGACATTTTGAATTGTAGGGAAAAGAAAGAAGTCATTGCGATTTACATAATTCTCAACACGCAGAAATGCGTTACACTTCACCTGAATTAATTAAAGCGTCTTTGCGACGTGCAACTGTGCAATCAAAGCACAAAGTCTCAATCACATTTTAGGTGAACTTTATTATTTTATTTGACCATGTTGCAATGTTTCAATCAAGATGAAACTTTGAGACAATGTTGTTCATATTATAAATAAATGACCATAAAAGTTTTAAAAAAATCTATCTCGCGGTTTTTGAAATATGTAAGAAAGTGCTAAAACTACAATATCAAGGACTCAGTAAAAAAACTATGGTTTCCTACAGAAAATCGCATCTCCAAAACTAAAACGAGAAACGCTTTCAAACTTTCGCAGTTTCATCTCATACACTAAACACGCATTTTGGCGTAAATTTGAGATTGAGAAATTAAACTTTTATAAGCTTAATTGAGGAATTTGTTGATGTGCTCATACACATGCAAAATCACAAGTTCGAAATGTTTTTCTGATTTACTCAAAATCGGCTTGACAAAATTTTTTAATTTTTAGATATTTTGTTTGCCATATGTCATAGTTTATCGTAATAGTTTTGATTTTTCTAGATGCCATCGCAATCGCTCGGAATTTAGACTCAAGCGATTTCAATGTTTCTCGTTTATCTCCACAATTTTAAATCTGATTTTTAAAATTGTTACACTCTTATAAACTTCAAACTTTGTACAATATTTTGTGTAAGTTTCATTCTAATTCAATAAAGGAAAGTTAGTTAAACGGCCGCTCAAAAACGGTCGGTGCGGCTACACGGAAACTGGAGGGAAACACCTTAAAAGGAAATGTGAAATGATTGTTGCCTTTTTAATTAAAGTGCATTAATATTTATGTAAGACATCTTCCACAATTATTTGTAACTGTGCTTAGTTAAGTTCCAATTCGTTGAACTTTGCCTCTACAATCATCTTGTAAACTCTTCTTGCAAAAGAGTCTTCCGTTAATCAGGCCTGCAAAAACTTGCCGAGGAACGAATAAATAAATGAAAAAAAGAATACGTTATTCCTGTACGAAGATAAGTATTGTCTACTTTGTACTACCAGGCAATTTAAGAGAAAAAAAATAAATGGATATCCCTTTACACTGCCGTGTAGCGTAAGTATTTGCGGGAGTTTTATTTTACGAATTGGCGATTTTAAAACTGGAGGGTTTAGGGCAATTTCACTTAACCCTGCCAAACAAAATTAACCCGTCTTTCTTTTAAGAAGTCAATAGAAAACAACGAAATAAATGACTAATATAGTGTATTGTTTTGGACGCGGTTTAAACGATGATCATAATGTAATTAATTATATTTGCGATTATTCTTGTTAGTTAATTTTAATTATCTTTGAAAAGCCCCTTTGGGGAAAGGTAATAAATTATGTATGTATGTAACGCGGTTTAGACGCCGTCTGAGACGTAGTTTGGACGCGGTTTAGGCGCGGTTTTGGCGCTTTTTGGACGTGATCTGGACGCGATAAAACCCGGGCTAGACGCGTCAGAGACGCGATTTAGAAAGGTCTAGAAACGGTTAAGACGCGTCTCGGCCTCTTCTAAACCGCGTCAAAACGTTGTTTTAAATTTCCTCCATGAAATACTAATATAGTGATGGTGAGTGAATGGCTTTTAAAAACTATGGCCTTGCAAAATTTTAGTCAAATTTCACGGTTGTCGCAGTCGCCTTTTTTCATTCGCATTTTGTTTTCTTGCATTTCTGAGTCTCTGGCTCGGAGTCGCAGAAATAACGTCTCGCAAAGTCTCGAACTTTCCAATCATATTACCTAATTGTCAACCTGCGTCGTTTTCTAAAAAACTATCTTTCTCTTTCGGCTCTTCAACTTTTTTTTACACCAATGGATGATCGGTGTAAATCAAAACCATTCAAGTAGCGGTGGAGCCGTAGGTTTCTCTCTGAAAAGACAAAATCAAGAAACTGATATTTTCTGGTATTGTCTTTTCTAAATCCAGGTTTTTGTAAAAAGGTAGATTTGCCGGAGTGGATCACTGATTCAAAAACTTACATACCGCGCGTGCTAGGTCTGGTATCTAAAGTATAGGTCACCTCAAATGGTCACCAGACTCCACCTGATAAACTCCTAATTTACATGGCTTCAGGAAAATTATAATAGCTGATAATAGCGATCGGAAAAAGGGAGTTTTCATCGGGTAAAGGAAGATGGAAAGCTTATTCTTCGAACTCTTTATTACTCTTTTATTAGGAATACTTAGCGGAGAGGTATCCAGCACAGGGGAAGTTGTGTATGCTGTAAATAGCGGTGGACCGGCGCACACCGATTTGAACGGAGTCCACTTTCAAGCTGACAAGTTGAGTGTTGGAACCGCATCCGACTTTGGCAAATCGCTTTCGATCGGAAGAGTCGCTCCTGCCGACCAAATTTTATATCAAACGGAACGTTACCACTTTTCAAACTTTGGCTACAACATTCCAATTAAAGAAAACGGGGATTATGTCCTGATTTTGAAGTTTTGCGAAGTGTATTTTCAAGCTCCAAGGCTTAAGGTAAGCGAACGTCTGATTGCTAGTTCCACGTGCACGAATTTGAACCTTACTTGCGATTCAATTAACAAGCGATGTTTAAACACATCTTAAAAAGCTGTAAAAAGCCAGGGTTTTTTCAGAGACTGTTTTTATTTGTTGTTGACGTGTTATTTTGTAAGCTTTCTACTGGTAGAATTTGTTAGGTGCAATGTATATGAAATATACATGTCACTGTTATGATAAGAACTCCATTCACTATTAAAGCTTTTGTGTAGGTTGTGTATTTAATGGCCATCTGTTTAAAACGTGGCTTCAAGCAATCGATAACCCTATTTCCGTTTAAATGTCGACACGTCGTTAACTAGGGCGATCGAAATGATTTGTGGCAAATATAATTCAGTAATTCCATGGTTATTCTAACAAAAATCCGTGGCTACAAAATATTTTTAAGTCGCATCCCATCGGATGCATGGCCATTTGAAATCTTAAAACCACAAAAATGCAAGTTTGTTTTTACAGACTTTCAACTAACACCTGCACTTCAAATTCGGCTGATCGTGCAACTGGACAGAAAAAACGGTTAACTTGTCTGATAACATCGTTATTTGCAATTTTTTTTATTTGAGGGTGCACCCTACATGTAAATTGACAAACACAAGAATATATACTTCGTTTATTGCCCCCACAGACCATAAGGGCATCATTGTATCCCCTGCATAAAATAACTTACATGACCTGTACGGCCCTGCGAACCTTTTCTTTGCAAAACCATTGATGAAAGTCCTGTATGAGGGCCGTATGCATTTGCGCGAGCTGGGCCGGAAAAAGCTGTGCGGCCCTACAACATACGTGGATGGCCTCACCCTTAAAATTTCAAGTAATTTTGTCTCCAAATTGGTCATATGATAAAATACTTATTGACTAAGTTAGGTCGGGCAGGATGGGAAAATATTGGCTCTCGGTCATGGTGCACAGACCTCGCTGCACCCGGTCCATACATCATGACCTCGGGCCAAATATTTTCCCATACGGCCCTCCCACTTATGCTGTGTTTACACTTGGGCATTTACTGAGGTAAATGTTCACTGACTAAACCTTGGTACATTTGTTCAGTGTTTATACTGGCTCAAATAACCAGGTAAACCTGTCATCAATCACGATCACGATGAAATCGACTATTGGCGGCAAATTCTAAAATCCATGCATAAAATGCCCGCGTTTATAAGAGAAGCTGTGGCTCTTGTAGCCCTCATTTTCTTGTTTTTGAGCTGCAAACTCAGGTCTCAAGATTTCAGCGGCACGCACTTCTGCAGCACCTCAAGAAGTCAAGGCGAAAGCGATTAATTTTACTTCAAATTGCTCTTAGAAAGAAAAGGCACGCTAGACTGCGTGGTCATGGCCGAGAAACCAATTCTGGTTTGAAACTCTTTTGCACAGACATTTCATTAAAGATTGGTGGAGGCAGACGTACGTTCGATTACATTGGATCTGGATCTGGCAAAGAAGGACATTAGATTGCGTGAATGTATTCCGGTAAACAAGCGAGAGGTTGTGGCATCGTGGTGATTGTTGTTCATCGTCGTAAGGATTAATGTCTTTCAGATATTTGTTTTTTGCCATACTCGTAGTAGATTCAAAACAAACGTCGCGAAAACGTGATCAAATGAGACTAATGCAATCTCCACACCATGGGTTGTGAAATACTATGCGACCACAAGCGGATATATCTGTCATCTCGACCTTGGTTACGGACCTAAACCATACCTGATCACAGGGCTTATCGAACTTTTACCTTGGTTAACTTTCTATTGTCTTGGGTGGCGTTTACCATGGTATCAGTTGGCGTTTACACTTGCAAAATATTTACCTTGGTTAAGTACACTCCAATACCTCGGTTAAATGCTCAAGTGTAAACACGGCATTAGTCAGATCGATAAGTACATAGTATATAAATACAGTTCATATACCAGTCTCGATGCGTGCACACAAGAAATGAGTAATGATAATGTTGCATTGCGTGCACATGGAATTATGCCTGCAAGTTGGTAACGGGTAATGATGATGTAGCACCGATAATATAGACATTATTACTAGCAGTAATCACAGATTATGGAGACGCGTTCGAAGGAATTTCCGGCAGAAATGAGCCCCTGAAAAAAAAATAGGGGCGGCCATTTGAAGACCGTCCACCAAAAAATCTCAAATTTTACTGCACATAAACCACAGGACAACCAACACGAAATTAGGATTGCGTTCTTCGAATGCGATTAATGCCTGAAACGAGATATTGATATAGTGTTGACTAAAGCCGACCGAAATATAATGAAAAATCAAGCCATGCCTGATAGGAAAATACAGCGCTGCCAATAAGGGCCAGGGTCCTGAAATTTTTCATGGCGATTATACCTGTATGCCTTTGAGCCTCAGTTACTTTAATAGAAAAACAAACATTGACGACCCCAGAAAATAATGACACAGTTCCGTTAAAAGAACTCGTAATATGGTAAAATGACTCGTACATGAATGAATGAACAATTTTAGCTAATTAAGTGTAAATAGTGTTCTAGTCTGTGCCCTAAGAGTTATTATAGGGATCCCAAAGGGAGTCCCAAAGGGAGTCCCAAAGGGAGAAATTTAGGGTGCCCAGCAGTTAAGCCACAGGGAGCCCACACAAACTGTGTGACCATATTTTTTAATTTAGAGGAAATGTATGGGAATATCGAAAAAGTTGACTTATCGTAATAAACTGCGATGAATATTCATAGAATTATAATATCAGAATAAACATATTTTTACCTTAAATGTTGTGTGTTGTCATTCTTGTAGCTGAAAACGGTGAATTTCAGCGATTTGAAGGGTTTTACATCGGACATTTACCAGAGCGTATAGTGGAGAGACAAGGGAGGAAAGCTGGATTTTGGACCTCTCCAGCGCCAAGATGATTTTCACCAAGAAATTTGGTAGTTTCTTGGTGTTGCGGATGACCAAATGACGTAAAACAAAAGATGCTGAACAATACCCACACCACAGCACAAAAGTTAACCAACAATGGCTTCTGCAACAACAAGAAACACCCAGAAATTCCAATTGCACAGCTCCCAAACTGTGCACCAGGCAAGCTGAAACCCAGAGGTTTCTTCTTGTGCCATAACACTTGAAATTTTGCTAGCCTCCAACAGTCACGCCTTTTGCAAACAAGTCCTTTTCAAAAATTCATCCTGTGGGAGGCAAATAAAGAGCGACAAACTTTACACTTACCATCCTGGGGTGAAGTGAATGGTGGCTTGCTGGGCTTTCATTCCATCATGCGCCATTCCCTTCTACCCAGGATGTAAGTGTAAAGTTCATTGCTCTTTATTTCCTCCAGTTTCCTCTCCCACAGGATGAATTTATGAAAGGGCATTGTTTGTAAATGGCGTGACTGTTGGAGGCCAGCACACAAAATCCCAGCTACGGCTCTATCGAGCTTTGGATGGGTTTCAAATGTAATGACACAAGAAGAAACCTCTGGGTTCCAGCTTTCCTTTTGCATGGTTTGGAAGCTGTGCAATGGGAATTTCTTGGTGAAAATCGTCTCAGTGCTGGAGAGGTCCAAAAGACAGCTTTCCTCCCTTGTCTCTCTACTATACGCTCAGATAAACGTCCGATACAAAACCCTTCAAATCGCTTAAATTCACTTTTGCAGCTACATGAACGACAACACACAACATCTCAGGTAAAGATTTAATTCATGTACAGGGTTTTCGGTAACATTTTATAGTACTGGATTCATTGGTGGAACAAACAGACTTGGGCGATTTATTTACACTTGAGAAAATAATTATTTCGTGTGAAAGTACCGGACTTTACATGTCAAACGACCGGACATTTCGTCTGGCCTCTGGCCTCAAACAAAATCCCTAAAACGTTCTTATGCAAGCACATGAGTACAGGCTACCAGCTAGCCTCTTGTTTAATAAAAAGAGAAACATACTACTTAGAAAGGAATAAAAACATAGAAGTAATATAGCTGTTACAAGATTGGTGAGACAGTGATTAATACTGAGCAAAATAATATTGGTAAAGTGCTCTTTTGAATTGTTGTTTAGTTTGCTTTTTGCATATGGATATTGGAATATCATTCCAGTAATAGCATCCAATAATAATAATTATTATTGTTGGACAAAATTTTCTTATATTTATTCTGAAAGAACTAGGATTTAGGTGTTGTAAGGATGTACTTTGAGTGGTGAAATTATGCTGCTCAGATACAAAGGATATAGTGAGATTAGACGGCTTGTTATCTACAATATGATCATAAAATAGTTGGCAGGTATTTAATTTTACAATGTCAGAAAGCTTAATAAGGCCAAGGTTTACATAATGGGGAGTAATATGATCACAAATTGGTACGTTGTTGGTGATTCTGACAACCTTATTTTGTTGCTTCACTAATTGTGATAACGGAGCTTCGTAATTATTACCCCACAATACGTAACCATAGGTAAGATAAGGATGTACAAGGGCATAATAAATACTTATCAAAGATTGGGCTTTTACATGTCGTTTATTTTTTGCGATAAAATTTACATTTTTACTAATATTACTACTAGTATAATCAATATGGTCATGCCATGACAGGAAACATTTAATACTGTATGACTGTTCAAGATACTGATCTGCTAGTTTGAGAGGGGGTATAAATTAGAATTAATTTTTTGTCGTGGTTGAAAAACCAGGTATTTTGTCTTGCTTAAATTCAGGGTTAATTTATCTGAGCATAACTATTCATAAAGGGTTGGCAATTCACAGTTTATTTGTTGGAGCAGAACATCTAGATCTTTACCAATCGCAGTTAGTGTTTATTTTGATCTTATATAGTGTATGAATATTCATCGCAGTACATTTATTATAATGATAAGCGAACCTTTTCGATATTCCCATACATTTCCTCTAAATTTAAATATACGAATGGTCACACAGTTTGTGTGGCCTCCCTGTGGTTAAGCTATGTGCAAAAACTCAGTATTTCTTGTTGCCTGTTGTCTGTCTGTCAAGTATTTCTTGTTGTCTGTCAGTTTTTTTTCCTTTGGTTTTTCTCTTCTATATCTGTAATCTAGTTTTATTTTTAAATTATTTTCTTTTTTCCTTTTCTGTGAAGATCGTGTGAGTTGAATAAAAAAAAAATATTAAAAAAAAATATTATTGCTGCAGCACCTGGGTGCTGCTAGAGTACAGCCCTGTGGCACCTGGGCACTGCTAGAGTACAGCCATGTGGCACCTGGGTACTGCTAGAGTACAGCCCTGTGGCACCTGGGCACTGTTAGAGTACAGCCCTGTGGCACCTGGGCACTGCTAGAGTACAGCCCTGTGGCACCTGGGCACTGCTAGAGTACAGCCCTGTGGCACCTGGGTACTGCTAGAGTACAGCCCTGTGGCACCTGGGTACTGCTAGAGTACAGCCCTGTGGCACCTGGGTACTGCTAGAGTACAGCCCTGTGGCACCTGGGTACTGCTAGAGTACAGCCCTGTGGCACCCGGGCACTGCTAGAGTACAGGCCTGTGGCACCTGGGCACTGCTGGAGTACAGCCCTGTGGCACCCAGGCACTGCTAGAGTAAAGCCCTGTGGCACCCGGGCACTGCTAGAGTACAGCCCTGTGGCACCTGGGCACTGTACTGCTGGAGTACAGCCCCATGGCACCCAGGCACTGCTACAGTACAGCCCTGTGGCACCCAGGCACTGCTAGAGTACAGCCCTGTGGCACCTGGGCACTGCTAGAGTACAGCCCTGGTGTCAAACTTGTAGAGAACTGATTTGAGGACAAATACAGCTAAACCCTTAGTCTTCAAAAACAACTTCAATACCTGAAGTTGGACAGTTACACTGTCTGAAACCTCATGTTTTTAGCATTTGTAACCTTGGTAAAAACCCTCAATGACTTGAAATCTTGATAATTTGAACAGTGTTGTGTTTCAGGGTTATCAATAAGATTTGAAGTACGCATGTGTTCAAGCAAGAATAGTTGGCCATGATAAAATAAGGGGCCATAAAGCCCCTTATGCTAGCCCCCCCCCCCCCCCCCCCCCCAAGTAAATTTTGAAATCTGAAAGTAAGTGGTGATCAATTGCTGGGTGTGGGCTTCTGTTGAGAACCCTGTGTGTTATCCTTGAAGGTAAAAGTACTTTTGCTGTACTTTTTTTAATAATTTTTTTTCTTTTAGGTTTTTGATATAGCGGTAAATCAACACACTGTGATGAAAGGATTAGATATTTATGAGAGAGTGGGTAGAGGTGTTGGGCATGATGAATACATTCCTTTTAGAGTAAACAATAACCAATTACTGATTGATGGAGAAACACTACCATTTGGTGGCTCTATATATGTTGAATTTTTAAAGGTAAGTTGGTCAACCTTTTTTCAAATTCCATGATAACAAGTGATATACATAATTATAACATAACTTGTATCATAATTATTATACTGTCCCCAATTAGTCCATATGGGCTAAACAAATTGACACTTAAATAAAGTTCTTACTTACCGTATTTTCTCGATTAAACGCCGGGCCCCGAATAAACGCCGGGTATAATAGAGGAAGTTGAGTGTAAGCCCCTGAAACGTTCATTTGTGGTATCATAAACTTAAGATTTAAGGGCAAGGTACACAGCTACCAAGAAAAACGAATAATAACGCTTTCTTAAAACATGGCGGGCGAGAAGAAACTGCTGATTCAAAGAAACGCCGGGTACACTAGGCCAAGTTTGAAATAAACGCCGGGGGCGTTTAATTGAGAAAATACGGTACTTACTTACTTACTTACTTACATTATTGCACTTCATACGTCAGTGGCAACATAACTTTAGGATTTCATCCACAGACTGAAAACTTCAATCTACATCACACAATTCAAACATTGCCTGTAACTTTAAAATATTTCTTTCAGTATTGTATTTACTCAATTTTGAAAACATATTGAAAGCCCCCCCCCCCCCCCCCCTCTTAAACTTACTGTTCTTTTATTGAATGTTGAAAAAGGAAATACCATGGAAGTTTACTGGAATTGAATGTTCATTCAAATCACTCAGTTGTTTTAGAAATACAGTAAACTGTCTTTAAGCCAGACACCTTTGGGACCAGCTCTTGATACGATGGCCATCTTAGAGAGGTGTCTGCCTTATAGAGAGTTAAGTTATGGACAAACAAGTGAAATTTGGCTGGGACCAGCCAACCCTTAATGTCCACCTTGGAGAGGTGTCTGTCTTAAAGAGAGTTTAGTTACAGACAAACAAGTGAAATTTGGCTGGGGCTAGCCAATCCTTAATGTCCACCTTGGAGAGATGTCCATCTTAAAGAGAGTTTAGTTACAGACAAACAAGTGAAATTTGGCTGGGGCTAGCCAACCCTTAATGTCCACCTTGGAGAGATGTCTGTCTTAAAGAGAGTTTAGTTCCAGACAAACAAGTGAAATTTGGCTGGGGCTAGCCAAGCACTGTTAAATAAAAAAGTGTCCCCTCAGAAAGCCTGACTATGTGCCTGAAGGCAATAATATTGCCTTTTAATTTGCTTGATTTTTGAATTAATGCTGCAATCCTCAAAGCAGCTCACTTTGTAATCAATGCCCCAGGAATTTATTGGAGAAAATTTTGTGGATGAAATTTACAATGTAGATTGAGCCAGTGCCCAGTGGATTGTACAGTTGCTCTTCTCATGTAACAATGTTTTTTTGTTTTATAACTCAGGGATATTATGATAATCCTAAAGTCAATGCTGTTTTGGTCATGAAAGGAACTTTAGAAGGTATGTTCCATCTATTTTATTAAGTATTTAATCAAGGTTATGCTCTAAGAAGAATCATAACCCACACTGGGTCCAAACAATAAAATCCAGGGTCCTCATTACAATAACCTTTATTGGGCACTACCAGAACACAGCCTTGTTATCATTAAATGATAGTTCTAATACTTTGAATAGTCAATAATGGAGACAGAGAGTATATTGTAGTTGTAACTTTTGAGACTGTACACGAAATCCTATGGTGTGACCATTCAAATGAAATCTGTTCAACAGTACTTTTGCATGGTACCAAAATTCAATTTTCAGTTTTCTTGATTTTTGATGTTTGGTGCTCTTGGGAGTTAGGGGATTAACATGCAAAATGCTTAGACTACAATCAAACCTAATTGTGCATGCAGCCCTTAGCAGAGCACAGTAAGTACCTCTTTGACCAACTTGCATCACTTGTAGTTTGTGTTGGGTAGCCATTTAGCTTTGACGTTAACAGGGCTTGAAATAAACTTGAATTCCTGCTTGCCCTTTACAAGCAACTCTCAAATTTTCCTCACCCTGGGAAGTTACATGCTTGCCACAGTTAACATAATTTTTTGTTTTTGTTTTAAAATCATTAATATTTTAGTCAGCAGATGGTTTGCCTGGGCCTAGCTTGCCCATCGTGCAAAAATTGTGTGGCTGTGTTCTACATGTAGTCCTGGACTTGGCATGATAAATGGGGTTGACTTTGTTGTTAGTTCACGTCCTGGCTCTAAGGGTTTTTTTCTCTGTGCTCCTCAGTTCATTTTCTTTGGTCAATGAGAGTTGCAAGTTTCTGCAATATTCCAACTTGCATTGATTTGCATCTCAATTTGACTAACAATAACTAAACCAGTCCACTCTCACAGAGGAGAAACAAACAAAAAGTTCTTATGATGTTTACGATGGTACAATGTATTACCCCATTATATTTAAAAGACATCTTTTTTAGTAATATCGGGACATCAGTCTACAACCTTTGAACTTCAAGGTGGAATTTAGCCTTATACCAGCAGTTAAAACAGATTGCTCCCGGAAAAGCTTTGCTTACACTGGGGTGAAAGTTTGGAATGCATTAGTAGATAATATGAAAATGTGAAAAAACTATGGGAGCTTTTAAGAACAAATTAGAATCTATCAATCTCTCTATGGACTTTTAGTTTAACACTTTTTTTGAATGATCATTCCATGTGTTTATAGTTATATTATGATACATTGATGTAAATTATTCTTGACATTCATTTGTACGTTGGTGTATGTATTTTAAAAAAACTTATAATATAAATTTATAGCTTGCAGCTTTTGGGTAGAACAAAAGTGCAAATACGTATTGTAATTTTGGATCAGTTACCATAGTTTGTTATCTATCTACATGTAACTAAATAGTAGTCACTAATTTTAATTTAAATGCCTTTTGCTCATTTACAGATGTTCCAAAGCTGCCCCCTCTACCTCGCCCAGGAGAAGATAACGAGGATGATGATGACAAAGAAGAATCTGAGTCGGATAAACCTAAAAAGCAGCGCAAGATATCAGGCCCAAAAGCTATCAATCCATACGCTAATGATGAATCTAGCATGTTAATTCCAATTGCGGTAGCCATTGCAGTCTTTCTTCCCACACTTTTTTGTTTGTGTAAATTGTAACTTACAATCTCAAATTGGGGACAGATTTTATTTATTACACTGCAAGTTCCATAGTCATTGTTTTTAGAAATGTTTTAAAAAACTCATCTGAAACAAGGGGAAGTCATTCTCAATCAAGGTGGTGAAGGTACAGTACTAGACCAAAAAAATGAGAGCAAAATTGATAGAATTTTGAAGTATTTTGTCACTTATCAATGAAAACGAACAAAATTTGTAGGAAAGAAATTTTGATGATGTTTTGACAAATTTTCCCAACCTCTATTTGAAATTTCAAACAAGTAACTGTAAGTGATTTTGATTCAACTGCTTTGTGATTTACAGGGCTGTCATTAATCTTTGAGATATCTGGCTATATAAGGAAAGTAGACAGTCATAAATTCAAGATAGCCATGGCTGTTGTCTGAGTTACCAGTTGTCATCATCATCTGTCCTTATTAACACCACTGGATGCATAAGGCCCCAACAGTTTTTCTCCAGTGGGTATGATCTTGTGCTGGCTTTCTGACTTCATTCCATGGTAGATTCACTGCCTGTAGCTCTTTCCGAGCTGATCTTCAAATAAATTTTCGGCCTCCTCCATTCTTTTTCCTTCCATTGTCCAGTGTCTGCAAACATTGACACTTTTCTTTCTAAGAACATGCATGTCGAATCAATCTCATTCTTGTTCACAGATATTTTGAACTTCTGAGATTGTCCGAGGCCATTGTTAGCATGAGGGCAACACCAGCATGGTATTACCATGTATATTACCATGGCACCATCAGGTAGTATTAACTTTCCATTTCCTGTCTGTGTACTTTAAGGTTACAGTGTACCTTCGGGGGTGTCTCCAGTATAACAGCCCTAGCGTCTTAAGATTACACTTAATATACCTAAACCCAAATATCAAATCAAAGCTTATAGAGCTGGCTATTAATATGGAAACCATTTGGTAATAAAATAAATTGTCGAATTTACGACGTCTAAATTCGAACGTCCGAATCAGCTTTAAAACGCTATAACTCAAAGCGATTATTATACTTTGCTAATTTGATTTGTTCTTGGGTTTCCGGACTCGAAGCGCTAAAAAAACGTGTCGGCGATTTTCCATATTCAATTGCAGTGAAAAGTTACAGAATATGTTCGAAAAGGGGAGGAAAAAAATGGAATGATCACACGGAAATGCCTATTGACGAAAAAGTTTTCGGAATTAAGAAATTCGCCGACACGTTTTTGTTGATTATATGTTAGCCTAGCTTCTGTCCAAATTTAAGGAAAATCGAACAAATTCCGTTTGAGTTGTAGCTCTTTAAAGTGTCCCCAACAAACGAAAAATTAACTTTGAGAAAACGGCGCTTAAAAAAACATATCGCTTAATAAACAAACTCCGCCCACAAAAGTTATACCGTCATTTCTCCGACAATTTTCACTATTTTTCGATACTTTATTTTTTGGATGAAAGTTCATTCTGTAAACTTTATTTTAACGCCAAAAAAAAAAATTTTCAATAAATTTTCGATCTGAAGGTACACTGTAACCTTAATTCCCTCCCAATATGTCAACCCTGTTTTGTATCATCTCCTTGGACACTTGTCCACTTTTTCTGGTTCGTATATAGTACTGTTATATTCTAACAGCAAATTTTAGTGATGGATTTTGGTCCCACAAGGGAGGTCATCAGCTTGGAGACTTCATTCTGGTTTTGGTCCAAAGCATCACATTGTTACTGTTGCTATAACAGTGTTCTCATGGTACTGTAAATCTTCTGCGTAGTTTCTGTAGTCAGTAGATAAGTCTTAAGTGGGTGACTGGTCCTCTGAGCCTTGTCAGGACCCCTATTTGCCAGCTTGTTCAGGGTTCCTGTCAGGCCCTTATAGCTACCATATAGCGACCTTGGAACATGTCCCACTGTACTTCGCCCCAATGGGCTATTCCTTTCCCAACTGTTGTCCACCTTGGCCTCCCACCGACACCACAAGGACATTTAGGAGTTGGTCTTTGGGAGGCATAACTGGTTGTCACAGCTGGTTGGGTTTCCTGTGTTAATACTGTTGCATCATGTGACCTACTTAATATGCCATATGACATCTGCATCTTGTATGGACCTCACCATATTTATTAGGCAATTATCTTTACAGCCAATGTTGTTTGCTGATACACAGTTTTAAGCCAGACTAGAGTAAATTGGGACACAAAAAATAAACTGGCCATGATAACTGGTTGCCATCTACAAATGACAACCCTGGATTTCAACTTGACATTTTCTGCTCTTGGCCATCATTGGTTAAAATGTTTGGATTTTGGAAGACAATTCAAAAAAGATTACATGTGCACCTGTAGTTCTGTCACTTGGTTAGAACTTTCTTCTCTCAAGAAACAATCTCCTTGATTCTATTAGTTTCATTATTTTAGACTTATTATATGGCTGGCTCTGTGCGGGCAAGATGAAGCAAATCCTGCCCTCTGATCGGCTACCCAAGCTATCTTGCCTGCTTTTTTTCTGCAATAAAATTTTCTTTAAACCATGAAATTAGAACGAATCCTCATTCTTTTTTGTTTTTATGGACCTAGACAAAGTCTAGGTCCACAGACAAACACAAAAACAAAAAATTCACACAAAAAAAGAACTTGGCCAATGTCCAGCTATCTTGACCAATCAAACTTGGTCAATAATGCATATTGGTTGCACAGTACACACCAAGTGTTATTTAAAAAGTCTGAATTTGTTTTGTGGTAATGTAAGTTATAATAGGCACTTTTTAGATATTCCAATGTGTTTAATATGAAGACTGTTTGTTCTAATAAAGCCTTAAAATTTTAAGTGTTTTTTTGTGCTATTGATCACCAACTCCACCTTAATTTTCATTTTTCTTCAGTTATTATCCAATGTTATTGAGCATTTAAAGCCCAGATAACTGTAATGATTCAGCTAGAAGAGCAAGCTTGTGCTGTCAAACTAAACCAGTGCAGACTTTATTAACTTTTTTTTCAAGCAACAGATAAAAACTATAATAGCAACGAATTCAAGCTGCTTATTTATGGTGGAAGGAAAACGTCAAAACCGAACAGCTCTTGCGAAGGCCTGCACTGCAATCAAGCTATTATTCTTTTCCCCAACAGGGGAATCTTTATTTACCATTTTTGCCTCATTAGCATATACACCTCATTTTCTTACCCAGCTAAAAAAAAATCAACACTGAATATTGAAAGGGCATAGCACAATTAGCTTTCTCTGGACATTTGAGCCCGATATACTAGTTACACTTTGGGCAATGCTGTTTTAAAAACTCAAAATTTTACTAAGAATGTACGGCTCATTAGCGCTTTGCCACCCAACAATTTTGCAGTTTTTAACAGCAGATATTAAATATTGCAGGAAAAAAGCTAAAAATGGCATAGATGACTAAGTTTAACAAGCTCTTTCAACTTTTGAAGTCAATTTGTATTTAGCACGGTGCCTTCTATGCTAATGAAGCAAAATGTAAATAATGGCGTCAGCAAAGACCACCCTATACTGTAAGAATGTACATTGCTATCAATAAAATATCCAATTAAGCTATAAAATTAAATGACCAGACATTTTAGAGGAGAACAAGACGCTGTGGGAGCGTATACTTGGGCGTCGTTGTATTAGGCATATTGGAGAATAATTGTCTTGGGAATCTGCATGCACGTTATTTCACGGTTTGATGATAGGGAGTATTCGGATAGTGTGAGCAGTCTAACAAAGAAGCGCGTTAACCGTCTAAAACAAGAAGACACAGTACACTTAGCGTGCGAGATCGCACGCAAATTATTAAAGTAGCGTGTCCACTGTGTCAAAAGACGAGTACATACTGAAAAATACAAATCGATGCCTACTTTGTACTTACCGTTGAAAAAAAAAAAGGCCGTATGTCAGAGTTTCCCGATGGTTGTTATTGGTTTTAGCTAAATCTTGTAACTAGCTGGTCTGTGTTTCCGACACTTTTGAAGTGAATGCAAATGTAGCCGCAAAGTGGCTTTTCGAAGCCATGATGTAATTGCCTGGTCCGGCCCGAGGTCAAAACAACTTTTCCAATTGAAAGTTTTGCTGGAAGTATTCCCGCCGTTATTGTAATAAAGTTTGAATGAAACATAAATTTAATCAAAGTTAACGACAGAAGTGATAATTTTGGAGGAGAGAAACAAATTTAGCCCTTTGAAATATATTTTTTCAGTTGAGGTAAAAATGTTGTAATTTGCATAATGTGAAAGTAATTTGAAACCTTTCCAGTAACGCATAACGCAGCTGTTTCATAAAACATCTCGCAATCAGACACACGAAAATATATCCAGTTTTTATTCCTCTGTATCCGAAACACAGAAAAGAAAATTAAATGAAAAAGCGATCGCTTTAAGGTTATTTTCGCCCGAGAAACTAACTAGCTAGCGGAAGCAAAACTCGCAAGAAACGTCTCGCAAGACACCGCGTGCATTGTTTACATCTTCTCTCGGCGGTGAATTTTTGCACCCAAAGTTTCAGTTGGCTGTTCTGTTCCTTCAACTTCACGAAATCAAAATTAATGAAAAGCAAACAACCGAAAGAAGTGAAATTAATTGGGATTCCTACCACGCTTATATTTCTTCCTTCGCTGTCCACTGTTCAGTTCTTATTACTGAAATAAGCGCTATGTATGTATTCGTCTAAATTATCTTCTTCATGTTCGTTTAAACATGTTTTAGCGGGTTTCCGTCATGAAGGTATCGTAGAATTAAATCGCGAGTGCCAAATACTTTCGCAGTGTCTTCTTGAGTAATTTCCTTACGCATATTGAATAGAGGGTCGTGAAGGGGTAAAATGGGAGCTGGGATTTGCCTTTTTTAGAGGCTGGGAAATGGGATTTTGTGCACTGGGACTGGGATTCATGAAACAAAAAACAATAGAAAAATGGGAATGGGATTTCAATTTGAGCAACACAGGCTGGGATTGTGGGATTTGAGCTGGGATTTGAAAAAAACAATTTGCTGGGAAATGGGATTAGGACCCCCCCTTCACGACCCTCTGAATATGAAACTGTTAGATGCAACAGAGAAAACACAACTCGCACTTTGTGACGTTCGCCTCGCATCAACAAACAGTACTCCACTGCGGTCAAACGAGGGGTGTGTCTGAAACGAAGACCCAAAAACGAAGACCGAAGACCGAAGACCCCCTGGTCTAAAACGAAGACCCCCTGGTCTAAAACGAAGACCCCCTGGTCTAAAACGAAGACCTCCTGAAATTATTAACGTAGTCATATTGTAAGATCACCTTGTCGCTAGTGGCCTAGTCTACGCGTTGCGTGACACCCCAAAAATCGCTGCATTTTAAGTGTTGTTTGTGTGAAAGCTCTTATATAATTATTTAAAAGGGAAATCCAAGGAGAAATGATAGAAAAATTCAAGAAATTGAAGCAGGGATGATTAGGCATGATGCATGGATCGATGATTGTTGATTGATTGGAGTCCAATTCGTCGAGACAAAAGCCGTCAAATTTCGTCAAATTAGGTTTCAGAAAAACCCAAAATAACCAGATGTCCCGCGCATTTCGACCTAAGACCTCTGAAAATGTAAGACCTCTGAAATAATTAACGTAGTCATATTGTTAAGATCACCTTGACAAGCAACTGCATTAATAGTCTCGGCTAGTCTACGCGTTGCGTGACATCCCAAAAATCGGCTGCGTAGGCTACAGCATTTTAAGTGTTGTTTGACCTGTGACCTGAGCGGAAGTCATTTCAAATGCAAATCCCTTGTGGTCTAACAGTTATCGATGTCTTAAAGGAAGTGTGTACGACGCCAGTATGTTAGCGCGAATTTGCAATTTTTTTTGTTTTCTCTTTGGCTCAATGGAGTCAATAAATGCAAGTCGTCGAGACAAAAGACAGGCGTCCAGTTAGATACACCCGGCCTGTATCCAGCTTATACAGCGATTATGCACTTGAAATGTCCTTAAACGCTCCCCCCCCCCCCATCCCTCCCCCATCCCCTCCCTTCCTTTCCAATTTCCCCGGAAATTTTGCAACCATCCAAGGCCAACTGCTAGCACCATCGAAGTAACCCTGCTGATTTCAACGAACATATCACGTTCTTATTAGAAAACAAAAATGTCATCCTAGTTTTGACAAAAATGAAGTTACAACTCACATTACAAATAGAAACAGACGCTTTAATATAAGGTAAGAAAGGTTGTTAATCACTCTGTCCCATGTAATGTATATCTGTAAAACGATTGTAACAAAAACTAACGAAATGCTAACGAAACTAAGTTCATGTTGCAAGAATTTTTCACTTCATTTAAAATACTCATGTGCAGGTGATTTTTATATGGGACGCTTTCTATCTGGCCAAATTTTCAATTTTCCTGAGATTAATTATTTCAGAGGTCTTACATTTTCAGAGGTCTTAGGTCGAAATGCGCGGGACATCTGGTTATTTTGGGTTTTTCTGAAACCTAATTTGACGAAATTTGACGGCTTTTGTCTCGACGAATTGGACTCCAATCAATCAACAATCATCGATCCATGCATCATGCCTAATCATCCCTGCTTCAATTTCTTGAATTTTTCTATCATTTCTCCTTGGATTTCCCTTTTAAATAATTATATAAGAGCTTTCACACAAACAACACTTAAAATGCAGCGATTTTTGGGGTGTCACGCAACGCGTAGACTAGGCCACTAGCGACAAGGTGATCTTACAATATGACTACGTTAATAATTTCAGGAGGTCTTCGTTTTAGACCAGGGGGTCTTCGTTTTAGACCAGGGGGTCTTCGTTTTAGACCAGGGGGTCTTCGTTTTAGACCAGGGGGTCTTCGTTTTAGACCAGGGGGTCTTCGTTTTAGACCAGGGGGTCTTCGTTTTAGACCAGGGGGTCTTCGGTCTTCGGTCTTCGTTTTTGGGTCTTCGTTTTAGACACACCCGTCAAACGAGAGAAATTTGCAAACGTTAATCAAAGTACTTCAAAGTTAAGGTTGTCATTTTTACTGTTTATTAAAAGTTTCATATATTAACAATACACTGTCAACTCACTAAACGTTTTGAAAGTTTACTAAAAAAGTTCTAAGCGTTTGAAAACTATGAACCGCAGAACTGTCGGCGCCATTTGCTAACACAATTTTGCTCAGGCACGAAGCGTTTTGATCAGTTTTCAACGATCGAAAAAAGCTCGTTATTTTGAGCCGGAAAGATGAAAAGATAGTTACATAAACTAATTATTTTATACATCCTTGCCCACGTTTCCACTTAATACTAAATGAATCCCACCAAATAAAACGAAAAACGCCTCGGACGTGTGATCGCGGTGAAGGTTTGAACAATCCCGCCATCCCCAGAGTTGCGCAATACTGCACATTTGTGGACGACCAAACTGCATTTTAATACTTGGTCGCTACGCCCAAGTAATTAGAATGCCAGGCTGTGAATATACCAGATAGAGGCTTTCTTCTACCTTATGGCCTTATAGACCAATATCATGCTAGCAAGGCATAAAAATATATTTAATTTAATGGGAAAAAGAGTCCAGTATCAAACTCAACACATCAATATTAGTAAAACTGTAAAGTTTCGTAAAAATTGCTCGTACACTGACGGAGATATGAACTTTTGAAACTTTGTACTCTGGCCTAATTTTTACAAAGAAATGTATGGGAAAAAAACACGAAAACGAGGCTGGACAGGCAATGTATGCCCGTCCACCATACATTTCTTTGTAAAAATGCTCAGTTTCAAAATTTCATATCTTCAGTTTGCTACCAATCTTTACAAAACTTTGTAGTTATACTAATATCGATATGCTGAATTTGATGCTGGGCTCTTTTTCCCAATAAACTAAATATATTTTTGTGCCATGCTAGCGTGATATTGGTATATAGTCATCAAGGCATTGCCACTCGATCACTTCCAAATATTAGCCTGCACAGCTAGGCTTTTTAAAATAAATGAAAAATATGGAAAATGTTCATTTAGTCTTCTGAGATACATAAAAGATGAACAACTATAACATTTTAAAGTTTTTAAACAGGATTCATCCGTCATGATTTAATTCACAGATCTTGGTCTTTGAGAATCTTTCTATTTCAGGAAGTTGTTTGTAAGCAGTTAGTCTGAGCTAATTTTATGGGTGAATTCCTTCACCACTGTCTTATCTTGGGCAAACCATGTTTGAAAAACCTGGGTCTAAACAGTGCAATTAAATCTGCTGTATAACCCATTTTTAATATTAAAATATCAGAAATGAAACAGTCAAAATTTCATTTTTAAAGCTTTAAACAACCTTTTTGGCTGCAAAATGTACACAAGTTCTGATCGGGGTGAAATGGGAATGTCAACTTTAAAAAATATTGTAAAAGGAAAGAAGAGTTCAAACTACTTGATAATTAACTCCAAATAAATAAGACAGTTTTTTTAGAGTGGATTTGGCCTTCATGTTCATTAACATTTTGTGGTTGTTTCTCAATTCTTAATTATAATAAATAAGATTTTTTTGCTGGTAAACTTGCATGGGTAGTCTTGGGAAAGGGTTTTAAAACTTTACATTGATATGGCAATTTTTTTTTTAAGCATAAAACCTCAAACACAATATAAAATATATAGAGTTACAAAATGCTTTGTTTAGAGATAATGGCATATTAGACCATAAACCATACATATTAATATGGTACAGTTATAATTACTAAATAAACAGAGTTTCACTTTTTAAAGTCAATAAAACTATACACCATGAAAACAATTGATAACAACATTGAAATATGTAAAAAAATTAATTGGTTGGTCTCAAAAACATTTACAAGCCATGCAGTATTTGTACATTCAATCATCTAGCATACAAATTAAATATACAGCAATTGTTTTGAAGTTTACGATGCAAATTTACAAATGCTTGTCACCAGTTATTAAAGAACTGGTAAATAAATAATTATTGTACATGTATTTGTTGACTCCTTTCAACAATTCTTTATATGATACAGTTCTTCAATATAAATATTTATACACAAGATCCAGGTCTCGTAATAATATTAATGCATTTACCTTGAATTGCCTGAGAACCTAAACATTTTTTTGGAAATTAACTACTGTTTGGTAATAGCTTTATTAAAGGATTTGCACACCAAGCATTTCAATTGCTTCAATGGTGAAAATGAGTGTAGCAGCCAGCAAACATACACAGGCACACCTACAGTAAAATGCTTGCAACAAAGTGTGACAACTCTACTTTCCAAGGTACAAGAAATATGTACACAAATGTATTTTTGGCAATTTTGTCAAATTCAAGTAAACTTCAGTAGCAGCAACATTGTGTTACCTATAACTATTAATAAATTATCAATTAACATTTTATTGGAGCAGATATGGATTAATTCCAAATAATTTCACTTAAAACATAATTTGTAGGCTGTCAATTACAGCCTCTTGATTGATAGTAAAAAAAATTAAGCCTTTTGATCTGACATACAAAGCAAACCAATTTTGAATCTTGTGTACAATTGTAATTGATACTAATTAAGCAATCTCTATTAAATTGATAAACTCATTTTCTCTGGTCAGTTTGTCTACTTTATCTTTTCAACATGATTGTAGACTACAGAATTAACGTGATTATTGTGCAAGAAGCCATTTTCACCATTTGCATGTACTTTTTCAATTGGTTCTTTTTGTATCTTTTCTTGCCGATGGAAGAACCTTAAGACGCCGCGCATAATCACAAGGAACCAGTACACTTGTACACTAAAGAGGAGTAAACAGAATGTGTTGCAAAAGATTGGGACTTTAAATGGAGTACTGAGAAATGGAATGTTGGCATATTTGGAGTAACACCAGTACATGTAGGGATAGACAAGCACTCGGCAAAACAGGAATACAGTTGCCAGAAGAACACCATTTGCCACATACAAAGCTGTTTTTCTCATCTCAAGCTGAAAACAAAATAAAGAGCTGTTTAACATCTTGCAAAAATAATATCAGTTAGAAGGATAAGGTATGTTTTGGGTGTCTTACAAGGAACATGCAGTAACATTTTTTTATTTTGAATTGGATCGACAGCATAAGTGGTTTTTCTTGTACGCTAACCTGATAGAATAACATGCCTTGCAGAGTACATTGTGTAGTGTAGAGAGTTGATTCAAATAAATTGAATATTCAGTTAAATCAAGACAAGTCACTGATCATATTTACCTTGTGACAAAGGGCAGGCATTCAAAAACATGCATTTATTGGTACATCAGGGCAGGGCTGAAATTAAGGGCAATCATCCATAACACACCTGTTATGGTACATACATTTGATGCCACCATAATGTTACAGGCCAGTGACCTTGATTGCTGTAGGCTTAATTTACTGACAAAGCAACAGGTTGGGCATTTATTCCCACAGGGGGAGAGGAAAAATAATGACAAACTGAAGAAATTATATAATGCCTCAGAATTATAAATATTTATGTCCACAGTATATACATAATCATCACATGCAACTTGTGAATACCTTTTCCAAAATTGCCTTGAGAGACAAGAATGGTGTGCTCATCTCATTTAGATATACACAAGCTAAGAAAAAGTCTCCTTTATTTCGCCTCCACATCTGAAGAAATAAATTTAAAGCAGTGATGTCAGGGAAAGAATCAACTTAATGTCATTAAAAGGCCTTTTGTGCCCGGGGGGGGGGGGGGGGGGGGGGTACTCCGCAATGTTTTAGGTGGGGGTGTTTCGCTGGGACCTAAGAACCCCTACCCCATCTAAGACCTAAAATTTGTCTCAGACCAAACAGTTAAATTTGGTAAAAGGCTCTTTATACAAAAAAGGGGTTTGTTTGCACAAATTGACAGAATTAGGCGTCAAACCCATACACGCTCATTGAATTGAGTGAAACTTCCACAGGCACAGCTCCAGATGAAAAATGTACCGTTAAAAAACTGACAAAACACTTAATTCGAAAATTGAATGTATACCCCATCTCAGACTTAGTGGGCGAAACTGAGACCCCATCTCAGACCTAGAAGGTCAAAAACCCGACCCCATCCAGAGGCACACACCCGTATAGCTTATATAATGGGAGTACCCCCCCGGGCTTTTGTGGAAGATAGAGAAATAGATAGGGGAGCTGGGGTAGACTCTTACCCCAGTGCAAGGGGTTATATCATTCTGTAATTATAAGATAATTTTTACAAAGCAAAAATTTAAACAACTAGTACATGTATGAACTTACAGTAATAGCGGGAAACCCAAATATTGGCAGAATAAGATGATGGACAATAATCAGTTTTTTCCTTTTGTAGAGTTTTGACCATACATCTTTGTAGTGCACTGCCCTGTGGGGATTTTCATGTTTTTCCTCAAGATAGGCTCCAATGAACATCACCACAACATCATAGTAGAAATAGGTCAGTCCAAAATAGGCATACTGAACTAATATTGGCTGCCTGTAAGACAGATAGTAATATAGGAATCAAATGGAAAAATAACATTACTGCAGTTTGACCCTTTAATTCCCAAGAGTGCCAAATATCAAAATTCAAGAAAATTAATTTTGTAACAATATATTATAAAACTAATGGCATCATGCAAAAGTACTGCTGAAGAGTTTTCATATTACATGGCCCACCTTCACCCAAAATGCTGTGTGCGCTTGATCACTTTCTGTGCTGAATTTTGTGTAACACTAAATCCACGCCTGAATGCGTGCAACCAATCAGAACACGCGTATGAACAAATGACCGCAACGTCTTTTGGGTGAAGGTGGGTCTTTAATGATCCCACGATAGGATTTTGTCCACAGACTTAATTCAAGTTAGAACTACATTACAGTACCTATAATCAATTCACTCTGGGAGTGCAAGGGTTAATACATGTATATATAGGCTGATACATTTTCTGTTAGACCTAGGGGGCGAGGTAGGTAATGGGAAAAATAGGTGAATAATAACAGGTGAATACATGTACAAGGATTTTAATTAAGGTGCATGACTGAATGATATAAATTTGTTACCTTACAATAAATTTATTACAATGTTTTTCATTCTCCACCATGCAAAACAGACCCCATGTCCAGTGTTACAGATAAGTGAGGGGTCTCGGGTAAAAACCCCGACAAAGCTGACTTCCTGGCCTGACAAATCAAATGGCTAACTTGAGAAGATTTAGAGAGGCCCACAACCTGTTGACCCCTTAAAATTATTCATTGACTCCCTGCCTTTAAAAGTTAACTGGAACACTGCACGTTTACCAGTCAGTTGTTTTATTCCCCAAGGGAATTGTTTTTGGGGAGGGGCTTTTGACTTTTTACCCTAGTGGGGAACTGGGGTGGGAGATGGGCTTTTCCTAGGCTAAAACTACAGAAATGATTACTAAGGAACTACAGTAAAAACTTGTTTCAAAGTTCACATATTGTTAACAGAGTAAACTTTTCCCCTTTTTAACACCATGCATGCCAACAATAGATATAATTTTAAATTTAATTTTTCGTCAGTACACCATTAAATTTTTCACTGAGCTACTTGCAACATATATACACCATCAGGGAAAAAAGTTTGAGAAGAGATAAAAATTCTGGCTTTCTGACCTTGTTTCCTTTCCACGACAAGGAGGAGAGCCGGGCCAATGGACCCCTCCCCTACCACTGATTATAAAGGAACCCTCAAAGCATGTTTTTAAAACAATTTCCATTCAATTATGTCATCTATCTATCTATCTATCGCTAAAAGCAGCTGGCAGATGTGTTGACAATACTTTTGTATTTTTTCATTGTGATATCAACTTGTTGGTTTCAGAGACTGTGATTTTTCTTTTATATAAATTTAATATTTTGAAAGCTACGATTAATTGTTGTAAAAACAATATAAATATTAAGACTGTGGTTGTTTTCAAAACACCAAGGTCAGACAAAATAAGATTCTTCCAAGGTCAAATTTGCAGGAAAATAACTCTTAGAATTAAAGGCCGAGGGTTTCCCTCATGGTACATCCGCCCTACACCGAAAAAAAAAATTGAAACTTGATAACCCCCATCAAGCCAAAGATGGATGGCATAAAAATTGGTGAAGTATGCATGTATATCAATTCAGCAGGTAAAATTAACTGCCCGCTGATTTTTGATTGGGCAAACTTTTAAAATTACGCTTCTGTTCAATCACACCGGTAATTTTTTTTTTGTGGGAGAACTTGTCAATATGGTGTCAAATTATTAAAAGGATTGTTTCTGTCTCAGGCAATCTATAATACATGACAAACGCGTTTCGAATGTTTTTTCGCGATTAAAATTGCTTTTTTACTAGAAAACAAATTGGGAGGTGATTTCAACTCTCACTTTACAGAACTATAAATCTTGAAGACGCGATGTCCAAGTAAAACGTGTAGTGTTGTAATAACAATACTTGCTACCCAAAATTTCACCTGTCGCGAAGACTTTCGACATCAAAACAAACAATTTGTCCATAATTTTCCGCAACCGTCGACAGACGCTCGGAAATCGTTTAAAAAAACAGAAAAACCGAAATTTTTAAGCGGATGACGATTTTTCAAACTGAATTAATAACAGTACAGTCCAGATAGTTCTCAATAAACAATTTAAATGTCGAAAATGACACCTTATCAGATGTAGCAATTATCGTGCGCGGAAGTTTTACCTGTGCCGCATAATGTCGGTAGAGGTAAAAACAACTTTAAACCCGACGAAAGAAGCAGCCAGAGCTTGGAGGGACGAAACAATCCTGTGGAAATATTAACAACAAAAACCATGTTAAATGTGAGCTTCCTTGTTCAACGCTTCAAGTTTGAAAATTTATGTAAACTTGCAGCAGGTTGTAGGAGCGAACTTTGAACAGTAACACGGTCGCTGCAAAAAAAAATTTTTACGCTTGAATACTTACCGCGTGCTAATGGCAAATCTGTCGACATAATTTAGACGTGGAAATATGAACTTTTGGAGATACGTGAAAAGAATATGGGATGACGGAAAGAAGAAGAAGCCGGCTGTAAACAGATACAACTCCATCTCTTCTTCTCGACGTGTTGCACATGCAGGCAAAATACCAAACAGTTTATCACGCCACTTTTCCGAAGATGTCACGGAGATTGTTCGGAAAATCCTCCGATGTTATCCGACTTCATCCGATTCTTCTGATAACTCTGTTTTGATTGAAACGGTGTTCATTTCTCGCGGTTCTTTCTTTGAGGAACGAAAATGAGGAGATCAAGAAATCCAAATTCTTCGACAACTGGACAGGCTAGCAGTTCAGTAGCTGGTTCTTCAGGAAGCGCAAGCACAAACACAGTTCCTTCCTTGCTCAAAGAACTTCACGGCCTTGTGTTGCAAATTCAGGTGCCGTATTTAAGCTTATACGCTAGTAATATATATTCCGCATGTGTTTATTCAATCTTTTGTTCACTGTAGCGTAGGAAACGCGTTTTAATTAGCAGAGTTTGTCGCTGTTTATTTCTTTGCAATAAATATACTCTGTAATTAATCTGTAAGTTTTACCTACTGCTTGCGAGTTTTCCGGTAATCTTTCAGAAAAGCAAAAGGGCGCCATATTGAATTTGAAAGGGACTGGGGCGGATGAAATGTCAAAAACACAAATCGTCAGTAAACAAACAAATTGTGTCTATCCATAATGTTGTTTTGGCAGGTCGATCCATAGCAAATTTTGACAATGTTTATGATAAAATTTATGATCAGTAGGAGGAGAGATCTGAGAGATGCATAATAAAATGTTACAAAATAGAGAACTTGGGGTATGAGGAAGTAGCTGGTTTTGGAAATGGAAAAGTGTGCACAGGGAAGCCAAACGCTTTATTAATTAGCTATAACAATCATTTAAGAAATATTGTTATTTACCTGTTTTCCTGTGTCTCTTTGAGTCGTTTTGGAGTGATTTGAATCAGAGCGAAGACGGTTGACCTTGCACGTTTCAAATATTATCTTGTCTGCCGCTTCATAAATGCGACGCGCCTATTACGTCTCAAGTTTCCATTATTATTAACTATTAACTTTCCTCGGGGAAGAGAAAGGAGAGAAGAGAGCAAGGGATGAAACTAAAATGAGGGCAGTTTTATTTTGAAGCGTAATTCTCTTGTTACTGAACAAAATCGGCTAGACCTTCACACCTCGATTAATTAAAGGGTGAATAATCATGTAAGGCATGATTTGTTTGTTTGGAAGCCCATTTTCCTGCTTAGTTTTGGGTTGTTTTTAGATGAGGCTTTTCGTCAGATCTGTGACTACACTTGACTTAACCCGAAGTGATTTTATACTTGTGAGCATGTCCTTCATCAAAGTGGTTTTATTGTTCTCATGACAGACTCTTTTGTTTTCATTTGACAGCCGCATGTCGGAAATATAAAACAGAACATTCCACGCGGAATACCCGGTCTTCACGCGAGATAAATCTACCTCTTGTGTATCTTGTTTGATCTAGACTGCTAGTATAAATACAGTATTTTAGGCCTTATTTTAGGCCTGAGCGATCCCTTGGCTAAAATATCGGCCTGGTTGTCCACATGAATTTGTGTTCTTATCTGGCAAACAACCGAGCAAAACAAAATGGAAATAATATTTGACTCACCAGTAAACAACATTAAAATTGCCCGGCACTGGACCTTGATTTGAGCGGAAATCGCTTGTCGTGGAAGTGAAAGGCTGCCGGCCGTCGGCTTGTGTTTCCTCGCGCATATCCACGCACGAGACTGGTCACCTCAACTGTAGTCACAGATTGTACGAACGCTCTCAGTGAGTTTCACCCCTTGTTCTCTTCTCTCTTCTCGGGGTCGTTAAATTGAAACCCGAGATTCTCCCCCAAGGAGAGTTAATAGTTACTTGAGTTTATAATAATAATGGAAACTTGAGACGTAATAGGCGCGTCGTATTTACGAAGTGGCAGACAAGATAATATTTGAAACGTGCAAGGTCAACCGTCTTCGCTCTGATTCAAATCCCTTCCAAAACAACTCAAAAAGACACAGGAACACAGGTAAATAACAATATTTTCATAAATGATTATGTTATAGCTAATAAAGTGTTTGGGTTCCCTGTGAAGTGTGCTTGTAAGTTTTGTATTTAATGTTATGATGCTAAATGTTTCGCCTCTTGCAAAAGTATTTCACAAAGAAAAAAATTATGTTTTATTTGTGAAAAGCAGACATCAGTCTTGTTTGTCTGTAACTAAACTCTTTGTAAGGCGTATGTTGCAGGTAAATTTAATTTTTCACTAAGTTATTTTTTTCACTAGGTAATTTTTTTTCTAATTTTGAAGTTCTAGTGAAATATTTTTAACTAGGTAAATATTTTTTTTACCTAGTTTACCTGTTTCTTTATTTGACATAAAACCTATTAGATTTGAGTTTGGGTTACGGTTAGTTTTGTGTTAAGTTTACGGTTAGCTTTGTGTTGGGGTTAGCTTTGAGTAGGGTTAGGGTTAACTTTGTGTTAAGGTGTTGGAAATTGTAAGTTATAGGGTCAAAAAAGGCAGTGCTCGACCTTAGCGGTAGTCCACTAGTCCAGGACTAGTAAAAAATGAGTTTGGGCTAGTAAAATTTGAGCAGATGATGCCTGTTGGCTAGTGCATTTCAGACCCCACTAGCCCAAGGACTAGTAAGCCAAAAGGTTAAGGTCGAGCACTGAAAGGGAATTTCATTTAAAAAGTAATTTCACAACAAATAAAAATGGGCATTCCTAGAAAACTATGTTTTAGTTTTGCATAAATTAAATGTTTGTCAAGGGGAGTCTGGGACCAATTATAAGCAATAATACAAAGAAGTTTAAGTCATTTGTCAACCTTGTCCTGTGTGGTGTAGTGAGTGGACTTCAGATCTGAAGGTAGAGAGTTCAGTTCCAGGTACAGGTCACTGCTATAAAAAACATTCTTTATTTGGGTACATGGAGATACAATATAGAGGGTAGTAGACTAAGTATGGCATCAGGGGGGTAATATGAGAATTAAGGAGGGGTGGGTACTTTTATCTTGTTTTTAATAGGAAAAAATTACCTAGTTAGAAAGAGAAAACATCTAAGAAAAAAAATCTAATCTATATATATCTATATATATATATATATATATATATATATATATATATATATATATATATATATATATATATATATATATATATATATATATATATATATATATCCTGGGGGATACTCCCCCAAAATGCCTATACAGGTATTTGCCGTCCAATGGGGTCGTGATTTTGGGACTCCTGATCTAGAACGGGGTATCCATTTTACAGACTTTTCCTACAATGGGATATAAAATTTGGAATGCACAAAAGCTTGTAATTATCAGCAGCCATTTGAAATTAGAACAGGGTGTTAAAAATTGACTTATTTCTAGAATGAGGTATCATTTTGAGTGCAAGTTCTTTCTAAAATGGGCTCCAAATTTGGAGACCCGGGCGGCACATACCCACCCAAAACATACCCGAGTACTGCCCCTGGGATATATATATATATAGCATTATTTTCTTTTGTTGTAATTTTTGCTAAATATTATCAGTTTTACCAGATTTATTATCTCGTAGGAACAACGGACCCAAAGTGAGCAAAATCTCAGTACAATTACCAAGACTCATGAAAAGATGAAGACTGAAGTCCGAGGTTTGTCTAACGTATAAAGATAATCATTTTCTTGCTGTTTTAATTGTCAGTTTCATGGAGTATATCTTTTCGTTTTGAGCTTACATGTGAATAAGGGCCCGTCTCAAATATCATGTTTGAGACGACGGATGATGACGATGAAAACAAATCTGTTCAGTTGGCCAAGTCAGGACTTTTATGTTGCATGCTCTTGGAAATGGAGAATTATATTATGGTAAACTAAAAATTTGACCATTGACCGTATGTTTTCTGCCATCCAATTTGTCGTTGCTGATAAATGAATTTATAAACTTGTGGAGCCTTGCAAACTAAGCATGGGCATTGAACAAAAGTATCCATGGCAACCTTGCAAGTGACAACTTTATGCAGACCTGTTCCATCTGACTACATATCACAGACACAGAACCCTGTTTGCAGGATATCTTTTGAAAGAAATCTAATGTTGAATATACATTACCATTCATAGTATCTTCATATTTCAAGTCCAAGTTGCGAGGCTTGTACAAATCAGCAGGGACTGATGCAGAGGCCGAAGTAGAGTGAGTAGTTTTCTTATTATTAATAGCTTACTTAACTTTGGTTTTTCCGTTGCCTCATGCAAGCATGCGAGGCTTACATGTTGGGATCTCCCCCATGAGCTCAGGAAATCTTTGCTTTAAGTACTGGAGGCCCCTACTTCCCTCCCCCTCCTCCCAGGGGGGGGGGGGGGGGGTACTCCCATACACAAGCTATATAGGTATGTGCCGCTGTGAAGGGTATGGTTTTCAGGCAGTTTAGTCTGGGATAGGGTATAGTAATCAGAGATTTTTGGTCTAGAATAGGGTATCATTTTCCGCGAAACTGGTCAGTTACGTGAAGAATTTAGTTTAGACAAGGTTTACTCAGTCTGGCAAATGGCATTTAAAAATCGGTACGCAGGCAGACTACGGCATTTTTACTGACCCCTGTTAACTAATAACTATCAATGATAGTGAACAAGTTTCTGGAAAATAGCGAGTCTGGAATAGGTCTAGGATAGGGTAGGGTTTTTTGGTGTTTAGTCTAGAATGGGGTTGCAAAATGCAGCTAAAATGGTCTAGTATAGGTTAAGGGTTTCAGAGTCCCAGCGGCACACCGGACACACCGGGGGGGGGGGGGGGGGTACTCCATATATGAGCTATATATTCTGTATGTGCCGCTGTGAAGGGTATGGTTTTCAGGCAGTTTAGTCTGGGAAAGGGTATAGTAATCAGAGATTTTTGGTCTAGAATAGGGTATCATTTTCCGCAAAACTGGTCAGTTACGTGAAGAATTTAGTTTAGACAAGGTTTACTCAGTCTGGCAAATGGCATTTAAAAAATCGGTACAGCAGGCAGACTACGGCATTTTTACTGACCCCTGTTAACTAATAACTATGATAGTGAACAAGTTTCTGGAAAATAGCGAGTCTGGAATAGGTCTAGAATAGGGTAGGGTTTTTCGGTGTTTAGTCTAGAATATGGTTGCAAAATGCAGCTAAAATGGTCTAGTATAGGTTAAGGGTTTCAGAGTCCCAGCGGCACACCGGACCCACCCAAAAATTTCCAGAGTACCCCCCCGGGCCCTCCTCCCCCACCACTTATTGCAGGCATATTACAAATTACATAATAGTTTATAATATTTTTACCTCTCCTGTCCCTCTTCCTTATTTATAGCATAATAAAAAAGGCATTGGACAAGATAGCCATCATCAAAGCACTCCGAAATGACAGACGGATTGGTAAGAAGTATACATTTAATCATAGTTATATTAACCCCTTAACTCCCAAGAGTGCCAAAAATCTAATTTAAGAAAAAAAATTCATTTTATAAAATATTGACAAACAAATGGTACCATGCAAAAGTGACCATTTAATAGAGGTAGCAGATAGAAATTTTGGTTGGGCAAAACTAGAAAATGATGAAATGAAAACTGAAAACGGGCTGCTTAATAGAGAGTGGCCTCTTAATACAGAGCCGTTTTATACAGGTTTGTTTTGACAAACAAATGGTACCATGCAAAAGTGACCATTTAATAGAGGTAGCAGATAGAAATTTTGGATGGGCAAAAATAGAAAATGATGAAATGAAAACTGAAAACTGGCCACTTATTAGAGAGTGGCCTCTTAATACAGAGCCGTTTTATTCAGGTTTGACTGTACTTGTCTAGGGGAACTGCTGTTAAAAAGAGTATCAACAATGTCAAGTACCTATACACCTCTATGTTGTATTTAAGGATTTTGATCCTTTGATACATGAACTTGTGATTGCATTGTTTCCTTTTTCTCTTTCTTAGTCCGAGGTGGCAGCAGCAGACTTGGCAATCAGGAGACAGGGGAACCAAGGTGATTTATTCGAACTCTATTAATTTGAAACTTCTGAAAAAATTAATATTTATTACAGGAGATATGTTATGGTGATTTTGAGGTTTTGGGGTCAAAACTGCCTCCAATTAAAATTTAAAGTTTTTTCAAGATGCAATCCATTTCCATCCTGGCCATCTGGAGCCCAAGACACATACTTTTACTCTTAGAGCACAAGTAGAATAATTTTTTAAAAAACTGGACCCTTATTTTTGGGTGTTCACTGATATAAAGATGTATTTAAAAAATACATTTTTGTTTTCTTAAAGTCAGGCTAAAAATGGTGACATGGCCCCATTAAAGTTGAAACATATTTTACAACAAACTTTAAATTAAAGTCTATGAAAATACATTGTAGATGGTATTAATTCAAATTGGTGCCCCACAATTGTGCAATAGATAATGTAAGAACCCCACAATGTTTCATATGTTGATGTCACAGACTGCAACAAAAAAGGGTGCCAAAAATTAAAATTCGAGAAAAATCCCAAATTTCATTTTGTTAAATATTGAAAAAACAAATGGTACCATGCAAACGTACTGTCAAAGAGGTTTCATTTAAATGGTCACACCATAGAGGTTTGTCAACAGACTAAAAAGTTAGAGAACTATACTACATCTCCATAATTGACTATGGGATACAAAGAGCTAAAATAAAATACCCTCTGTGGTAAATGTAATGGGAATTGCTAGTACATCTAAGTCCTGACCTTCTTGGCTGCAGGCCATGTTGATAGCAAAGTAAATAGACATACTATTGTATTTATGTACTATTGTATTTATTGCCAAGTGTTTTTATGTATTTGTTTTACAGGAAAGTGATGAGGCGAGGAGTTCTTATGACCATGCTACAGCAAGCTGCAGTTCAGTTACCTATGTGGATGGGAAAAGCTTCCGAAAGGTAAGGCAACAACATCTGAAACTGAACATTTTTAAATGCCTTTATCTGCCTGTAAGAGAGATACATTGTGAAGTATTGCTGGCTGTAATGTAAAGCTAGTTGGTTTGCCTTTATTCCTGTGACAGTCACCGTGTACTTTCATATTACACAACAGCACAGAACAGAGGTAAAAAAAGTTAATAGTGTAACTGTTTGATTTTTTGGGCTGGATTCACAAAGCCCTCCTTAATTAACATCCTAAGTACATTTATAGTGTTTCTTAACAACAGCCTATTGTCAGAATGACAATAGGCTATTCTTGTCAAAAGATACAGAAATTGTCTTAACTTAGGAGTGCTTCTACATTAAATATTGTGTGAATCCAGCCTGTGTCCTCTATGTCATTGTTTTCTTAGATAAGAGAATTTACTCAGAAATTGTTCCTCATTCTTTCAGCTCAGGTTCTTAGTACCATCAAACCATTAGAGAGACCTTACAAAATTTCGTGGGTGACCATGTTATGGACTAGAAATCCCCTCACCATGCATCCCCCTCCCCCATCCCTGGAGGGAGAAGTATTTCTCCTAGTTCCTTTGCATGCTACATGTACAAGAACTGGTGCTAAGTGCTGGCCCCAACGAGCCATCCGGATCATTCAATATGTTAATTAAGACATGGACCCAACCTATTTTTCCTTCCTAGTCCTCCTCCACTGTGTGGTAGCATTCAAGCTGAATCAAATTATGTGGCCCAGCAAGGTGATCATGTAAGTTGTCATGGAATGTCTCCATCTCTAGCTTCAGTGGCTTGAATAGGCTAAAATGCTTCTTGCAAGCATGTACAAGTTTTAAACTCTTGTGACAAGGATAGTAGAAAAAGTCTATTTTGTGACAAGTATTCCTTTCGATCACTTCCCTACTGATAATAAGTTTTGTGTATTTCAGGTTGCTGCCCGTGTACGAACACCTGATGGTGAAGAGCAGTTGATTTTAGCGGAAATTGTTTCTTTTAACCCTTCATCGAATAAGTATCCTTAATGTTCACTGTTACTTTCAAGAGAAAGGCTGGATAAAAGAAAGATTGAAATCTTTATAATATTTATATGAACTATTATCATTTGGTTCTGTGTTGGATCTTTGATTGCTGCACTTAACTGATAAAAATGATTCTCAAACTCATTAATAATTCATGACGAGAACACAAAGGAAATCACTACCGTGAAGGAGGTTTTGAAATCGTTTCTTAATTTGCATAGATTTTGGCGATTTTATTCCTTCGTTTTCTCCGCATTTAACGATCAGTTTGAGAAGCTATATCAAACACTCGAAACAGTGTTTCATCAGATTTCCAAACACCTTGAAGTGGTTTAAAAAAACTCGGCTGCGCCTCGTTTTTCCAATCCACTGCTCGGTGTTTGGAAATCTGATGAAACACTGTTCCTCGTGTTTGATATATTACTTCACCACTTGGAACTGTTGGTTTTCCATTTCAAATTTCTGGACAGAATGGTTTAGTTCTGTTGGTGGGGGAAGCGTGTTTTTTGGGCGATACGCCCAACCACCATACCCCACTACCACGCTCTATATCCCATACCAAGAATTCATACCACTGGCATACCAACAAAAAACATCATGAAATGATAAGGAGGGGTGTGTGGTGGTGGTGGGAAGGGGGGGTGGGGGTGGGCGGATGTGGTGGGAAGGGGGGAGGGGTGTGTGGTGGTGGGAAGGGGGGAGGGGTGTGTGGTGGTGGGGTTGGGGGTGGACTTTCGATGAAGCAGGATTCATCAATTGTCGATTCTATGGCTAGTTTATGTTTGCTATTATCATCCTTGAGTCAGTTTGTAAGATACGATGTTGATGACATCGATGAAGAGGCTGGAAGAAATGGAAAAGAGTAAGTTCAGCATTTTGCACCTCAGTGCTGAAAAGTAGCCTTCTTTGCTTTGTCATGCGCCCCAAATGTTTGTGCGCCTTTCGCGCTCTCAGAAGTACCAGAGTTTTTACTCCATAGAGGTACCAATTCTAAAACAACACACGTCATAGTGTGATACTTTTCCGGCCCAACACCCTGAAAGGTGCTAATTTAGGATTTAAGCACCCTAAGTGGTACAACCGTACCAATCTACAAATTTTGACCCCGGATAAGGTACAACAAGCACCCTTGTTATTTTTATATAGGAGTGCCCCACCCCTTCCCCGGCTCCAACGCACGTAAAGGCAACGTTAAAAGGGAAGCGGGAAGCGAGAATTTGAAGTTTGATTCTGCTTTTAGAATCAACAAATAAACTGTCATTGTTTTTTATTTCAGACGTCATCACTTGAGTCGACGGCGAGTTATACCGCTGCCCAAGACAAAAGCTAACCCAGTGACTCACCCTCAAGCACTGTTTCAAAAGGATCAGGTCAGTAGGACCAGTGGCACAGGCTTACTATTCTTTGTTTTTGTGGTGTTCAGTGCTGTTTAAATCCTGACCGGACCAACACTCAGGGTCTTAAAATAACTAACCTTTGCTAAGATATTTGCAAGCGGTTAGACCTGCACATGGCTCAAATTGCTAAGTAGAAATGGAGGACCTGTCTCCAGTAGGGGATGTGAAAACAGTGTCCTGAACTAGCACTTTCGTGCTAAATCTAATCTAATCTAATCTAATCTAATACTATAATTCACAACGGTTTCCCATCACTGTGAATGTAAATGTAAAAAAACAAAAATACAAAAAAGCATAGACATATATACAAAATCAGTGATTGGTACAAAGACAAAGATAAACAGAAAAAAAAAGTGCTGATTTAAAAGCGTCCACGATGGAGTGATTTAAAGTTCTAGTAAGAAAAAAATACATTGACAAGAAACTCTTGCGTTTGGTGTACAGGAGTTTATGAAGGGTTGTGCTTGGCTTTCCATAAGACCTCGGCCAAATCTAAGGACATTTAGCAATTGCCATTGATTGTTTTACTCATAGATTGTGATGGCGCTGTACCCTCAGACCACGTGTTTCTACAGAGCTGTTATCCATGAACCTCCTGCAAGGGTGAGTATTCAGTCACGGCACGAATTTAAAGCTACCATGTTCAGTGACTAGCGCAGAGACACATTAGTAACCATTCCATGGAGTGGTGTTCAACAAGTTCCTGCCACTTTTCACGCTACTCCGACTGATAACAATAGGCCATTTGCACGATGGCGTCATTTGACTACAACTACCAGAATTCATTTCGTTTTTTCCTTTCTTATTTAAATTTTGTAATCCCAGTGCGGTTTAAATAACAATAGCCCTAATTTGCACTACAAAACAGTCAACTCTTTCATTATTATACTAATTATACATTGTTGTTGTTGTTTCTTGTTGAATAAATTGTTGTTGTTGAATCTGGTAGTTGTAGTCATATGACGTCATCGTGCAAATGGCCTATAGGCCATTTCCGAGTTGCCTTTAGCCTCTCTATCAAAGCGAGGCTAGGTGCGAAACCTTTCATATGAAAATAAGTTTTCATTCACATGCAAATAAGTTTTATTTGCATGTGAATGAAAAATCATTTTCATATGAAAGGTTTCGCACCTATGACAAAGAATGGCAAGCTACAACCTCGGACAAAATTTTGAGGCAGCTCCAACTGATTTTTAAATTTGAAGGAGGCATTTCACCCACCCAACCCCATATTAATGTTGTTTTGACACCACGGAAAGAACATCTTCAGACCTTCAACACAACATTGAGTGAGGGAAGAGGGAAGAGAACGGAACTGCGATACACGGTTTCCAACAATGTGTTTTTTTTGGGTAAGATATTAAAAAATGCTTCCATTTTGCGTTTGACTGTATGCACTGGTTTTGTCCAGGGCTGTAGCAAGGATAATAGATTGTTAGCAGGCAACCTCATATAAATGTTTCTATTCTCAATCTTATTGTAGCCCCAAGATGATTACTCGGTGTCGTTTGAGGACACATCCTACGCTGACGGATTCGCCCCGCCACTGAATGTCCCTCAGCGTTACGTGGTGGCGTCTAAAGAGACAAGAAAGAGATAGCGCCCAGAACGCATTTGGAAAATCCCGAAAGGCGACCCTCCCTCGCTCGCCAGCCATGGGATATTGTGCTATCAAAAAACTGCTTTGCTTCTATTATCTGGAACGCATGAATAACACCTGTCAATTCAGACTGAATTATCGATGGCCAAGTCGCCATCTTATCCAGATGCATCTTATGCACGAAGTACAGGTGGATAATTAGAAAACGACGAAGAACAGTTTGAATTTTTTGTGTCAACTGCGCATCTGGAATTAGACACTTTTAAGTAGAGACTTTAAGATACTCCACGGCGAGGTGCTACGACGGCTACTTCGGCCGAGAGAGACTATGGTGACAACGGCGTTTTACTCGCCAAACTCCAATGATTAAGATTTGGCGCGTACAGCCTCGGCGTAAACAAACTCTTATCGAAGCAGTGTTTGCAACTGAAAATGGCGTAATTCAAGCCGGACACCAGAGACTTCATTCTACTCTCGTACGGCATGGATTTGATTAATGACGATGATTTCTTGTTGCTGTATCCGTCTTTTACAGCTCCCAAAACTTAGATTTGCCATATGATTCCTACCCGGAGTTCGATCTAGATTAATTCAACGAAGATGAATGCTTGGCAGAATTTCGATTGATAAGCTGCAAATGTTCCGTTTTTCAGTGAAAGCAGCAGCTTTTTCCCTTTCACCTATCTAACACAGAATGGACAGCGAACAGCTCAGCCAATCTGATTGCAGGATTCGCGATGGAACTATTAAAATGCGATATATATATAAATACTGTTAACTCTAAGGGCCGATTCACACTGTGACATAAGCATAAGCATAAGCCAACATAAGCAGACTCAGTAACGTGTTATTCATTAGTTCCAATTGTTCGAGCAAAACAAAACAATAGGCACTAATGATCAACGTGTTACTGAGTTTGCGTATGTTGGCTTATGCTTATGCTTATGTCACAGTGTGAATCGGCCCTAAGGCCCCGTCCACACGTATCCGGATATTTTTTAATCCGCAACTTTTTTGTTACGGATTAGAAAATATTCGCGTCCACACGTAGCGTATTCGAATCGTATTGGCCCGAATTCGCCGGATACGTGTGGACGGAAGGCCAATCCGCAACAAAAAAGTTGCGGATTCAAAAATATCCGGATACGTGTGGACGGGGCCTAAAAGAGTATTGTCGAGTTTGGAAGTGAAGCGCATGTGATTCCAACCACAATCCTAAAATACAACAAAGCAAGTAAACTCAATTTCAATAAACACTATTTCAGCACGGCTGTTCAGAGAACTAATAAGCTCAAACATTCAGAACTTATTCCAACGTTTTACTTGAAATGCAGTTTTACAAAAACAGGAAATTTATAAGCTACTTTAGTACTTACGAAGCTTTCTTGTCAACCATTCGACTGTCAGCCATGCTGGTGCTGAATTTTTTCAATTTTTGCTAAAAATTACAAAGCAACAATTGTCTTGGCACACACTTTTATGATTTAGTACTTTATCTTTGTACTGGGCTACTCAAAACAGTTAAATAAGCGTTAAAATCGGCCGAAAACGGCAGTTTATACTCACGTAGTGAAGAGTACGACAAACCTTGGACTTCGCCGTAGCAGACGACACAGCTACGGCGGGAAAATCGGCGGGAAGGCCGAACTAGAACACGTGCGATGACGTCACCGGAAGTGAGTTTCAGCTCCAGTCGCCGTGGTAGCACCTCGCCGTAGCGCTTCTCAAAGTCACTACTATGCTATTGACGGTGTCACGGGAAGTTTGTTAACAGCATGTTGTGAATAGGAAGTTACAATATACATCTGCCAACAATAGAATGACAGCCGAACAATAATGCAATCCATATCACCAGGTAACCGGAAGAGATCCATTTCAAATTCGCTAAAGACCTTTCCACAGACTACGTTCTGCAAAACATTAAAACCTCAGAACCTTTAAATATTTCGTTCTTTTAAGACGTGAAATTGACGAAAAAATTGGCCAAAGAAGATTAGACAAGACGATAATAAATGCCGCGCGTGACAGCCGCGTGGGTTAAGGCTGTCATTGCTACCCACCCAGCACGATGTTCAAAGCACGATAAAGCTAACCCAGGATTAGCGTCAATTTTAAATCCAGTTAAACAACTCAACAATTGAAAATTTTCCAAAGTTTTCTGCCCTTCAGTTTCGACCTTAAGTTGTCTTCGCTGCTAGCTATAAATGATCTTTTGAAAACATTTTTAAACAGAAATGAAATTCTCGGTTAACTTTTAATCCGGGATTAGCGTTAATCGGCTTTCGAACAACCGGGCCCAGGTGACCAAGTAGAGTTGGCCTTCGACGGGGAGACCCCAAAATTTTAAGAGAGGAAACTTTAAATTAACTGTACATCCAAACATTTAGCGGCGGGGAGTAGACATATGCAGCAGATTATATGGATCAAACACCCTAGAATTCCGGAAATAAAGGGCCCCAAAAATAACGTTGGTCATCTCAGCAACTAGTAACCAATAAAACGAAGTTGGTTTCCCTGTGGTGTCTGTAGTAAGGAAGTTGGGGGTTGCTCCGGGTTGCTCTCAGATATAAGCTATACGTGTATGTGCCGCTGTGAAGGGTATGGTTTTCAAGTAGTTTAGTCTGGGATAGGGTATAGAAATCAGAGAGTTTTGGTCTAGAATAGGGTATCATTTGCCGGGAAACTGATCAGTGGTATGAAGAATTAAGTCTAGAACAGGAATTGATACTCGGAAGAGAAAGAAAATGTGACGTTGTAAAATATTGGTTTAATTAGCGTATATTCGACTGTAATGGTGATACAGTTCTAAAACTAGCAAGTTTGGGATAGGGTAGGTATTTTCGGTGTCTAGTCTTGTATAGAATTGCAAAAACAGCTTAACATGGTCTGGTATAGGGTAAGGGTTTCAGAGTTCCAGCGGCACACTCCCATCCAAAAAAATACAGAGTACCTTCCCCGAGGTTGAACCGTACTTTCAGAATTGTACGGTATGTAAGTATTGTCATAAAAATATGCCATTAAATAATGGAGACATTGGAGTACAATCTTTATAATGGTGAATGGTTGTCACGCATACTATGTGCGAAATTTTTTTGTTTTCAATCTTCACCCTTGCAATATGCGACATGATTTGGTGTAAGTCTCAACAGTCGGGGATGAAGCACTGAGTGGGCTCTATTTCTAAATGGCGCGATTTTCACTCGAGTGTCAATCACAACAGACGCAGACAATCCAATGAACCAATCAGAACTCAAAGTTGATGCATGGCACCAGGCGCCAAGCGCGGGAAAACGCGTGCGAGCAAGTCACTATTGGTTTTGGTTTTACTTCTGATTGGTTGAGAAAGTGGCGCGAGATTTTTTAGCCAATCACAAGGCGTGTGTGGCCTGGTTCTTGAAACCCTTGCCAATTTCTAACCAAATATATGTCATCTCGCCTGACTCTTTACAGATTTCTCTTTTTTAAGCCAAAAACGGCGAAAACATACCACACAGTCATTCATGTACAAGTAAAAACGGCCAGCCAACAATCCTGAATCTTCTTAACTGACTCTCACAAACCTCTAGCTGGTACCATACAGCCTGCAACCCTAAGACTAAACTTCGTATCTCGCTCATTTCCTAGCGCTCCGGCCAATCGACCGGAAGGCTAATAATCTCGCCAATCGACTTCCTAGTCTGAGGGATTAGAGTTAACGGCAGGGCATTTTATCTCTCCAAATGACTTTAAGTCCGAGGGTTTAATTTCTTGAACTGAACACTGAATAAAGTTATATGCGGAGAGGAAAGTGACAATATTACAACCTAAGAAACAAATCTACGTAAAAAAAAAAAAAAATACGGCGTCTCTAAGAACAATGCTAGTATCCAAATATTGCTTGCTGTTTGAACAGAACATGAAAGCTATAAACCGAAATGGGTTATCTTGTTTTGACGTCACACCCTACTACAAGTGAAATTTCAAGTTTTGAAACGGCTAAATAGGGAGGAAGAAAATCGATATCGAAAAAACGTTTTCGTCGTTCATATTTGAATGACCAGTAGTTTCGATAGAGCGAATAAAAAGAGAGATGTCACATAATCTTTACGTTTTTGTGTTTACTTTAAAAACGTAGCTTACTCTTGTTTAATTACAATTATTAAATCACTCTTATTTAATTACAATTTAATGATTATTTGAAATATCAACTAAAATAAAACACAAATGTACACGGATGTTTTGTCTTTGTTTCTTTTAGGAGTTCAGGCGTTAAACGTACGGTGTTAACCTTTTTATTCGAGAGTTCTGAATTAAATCCTTAAGCGTTATCATTCAAATCCTAGCGAACGTTCTTTTCACGGAGTGCTCTTTATTATCCTGTACAAGGCGATTGGAACTTTTGACCATTTAAATGAAAATTATCGAGCAGTATTTTCGCGTGGAACTGTTTATTATGCTGTACAGGGCTATTCTAACTTTCCTGCGCTTGATAAGATCCAGTGTGACCATTCAAATGAAAGCTGCTGAGCAGTACTTTCCGTGGTACTGTTTGTTATGCTGTGCAAAGTGGTTCTAACTTTTGAGTTTGTGGATAAAATCCTCAAGTGTGACCATTCAAATGACAGCTATCGAGTAGTTCTTTCATGTGGTGCTGCCTGTTTTTGGATATATTTCAAGTGAAAAATTGTACTTTGCATTCTTTGGGGGTAAAAAGCTAACCGTTGTCTTCACTAACGTTCGAAGTGTCGGCCAGCCCATCCTCATCGTCATCACTCAAAGGTTCGTAATTATCTGACAGCAGAGGAGTCGGCTCTTGTGGCCTGGGTAACAATGACGAGCTACTTGGGCTAGAGCCTGAGGCCAAGCTGACCGCTAAAGCCTGGGGAACTGGTGAGGAGCGAGCACTGCTGTTAGCGGAGCCGACGTTAAAAGATAATGTGGAATAAGGGAAAGGTGTTATGCGTGATGCTAAGGACAGAGACATCACTGACGAGTACTGACTGTCAATTGGAGACCATTGCGGAAGGGGCGAGGCACGGTCAACTTCTGATTCATGGCTTGGTGACTCGGGTGGGGCTGGAGAAATAGGAATCATATTGATGTAGCATTCTGTCTGTTCGGTGGTTTCCTGACTCGAGGATACAACCGAGGTACGTCTGGTTGCCACAGGAGTACTGTCCGCATCGCCGCCTGTTACAGTACTCGACACGGGAAATGCGTTTGACGAAGGCGATCCTTGAGAGGTTTCCACAGTTGGTTCGTCTTCTGACTCTGGGATCTCTCCCTCAGATAACTGTTCGTCATCAACGGTTTCCTTGCTTTGTGAAGGTAGTCGGTCATGATCGGTCACTGGTTGTGTACTCTCAGAATACCAAACGGACTGAGGTTTTTCCATAGCCTCACTGCTCGCAACAGCTGTAGCTTCATTACTCACAGGTTTTTCTTCCACAGATGTCAGCTCGTCCTCTGACTGGCTACTCTCCTGAGATGGCGGAATTTCCCCTTCAGATAATGTGTCGTCCGTTTGACGAGCTCTTTCGTCTGGACTTAACACACCAGACGGCTCTTCTTGATTTGAAGGTGCAGGCTCGCATATATCTTTAAATTCCGTCTCAGAAATGTTCTCATCACAAACGGAGCTCGCTTCGGAAGCGATGTGAGTGGAGCATCCAGATCTTATATCAGGAGAGTCTACCTCCCCTGGAAGTGGAACAAACTCGCCCACAAAAGTAGGGTAGGACAAATGATCACCATCATCGCACACATCATCCATGGCTGAGCTGATCTCTGGTGGATGATTTTCTGATGAGGGACTGAACGTATCAGGCTCAATAAGAAATCCATGCTCAGAAGTAGGGTTTTCTAATGTGTCAGCTTCATTGATTTCTTCAACTTCCTCGCTTTGGTCAAGCACAGGGGCAACTACGGTGTATTTTGCTGTTTCCGATGTGCTTGGGCAAGCGTCAGCACTATCCGCATCAAGATTACCCTCTTCTTCCATCAATGATTGGTCTGCCGTCGTCGTATTGTCATCCATCATGATGGAGGTATCAATATTTTCTATTAGCGAAGAAGTGTTAATTACATCAGGCATGACTTCAAGGTGGGCAGAGCTGTCAGGAATGTCTTCCAAGACTTGCTGGTGTGTTGACTCAACTTGTGTCTGAGCTGCTACTATATCTGTTTCACTACTCCCAACAAGACTATCTTCACTTGACTGCACTGCCGTAGTATCCTCCTGCTCCAAGCCTTCATATGCTGAAGTGGGTAATGCCTCTGATGAATCTTCCTCTGCGGCAGGGTCACCAAGATGGGAGCTCTGAGAAGGTTGTAATTCTTGGTCTGACGATTCACTCGTTTCTTCACTGATTTCCTGACTTGTAGATACGTCAATCTCTCCTTCCGGTTCTGCATCTACTTCAGTCATGTCAATTTGCTGCCGAGTCTCATCAAGAAACGTTGAAGTAGTTGGTAAATCCTCTGTTGGTTCTTTGGTTTTCAAGTCAGGTACCTGAGAACTGAGAAGTCGTGTACTTGTCACTGTGTCTTGAAAAGCATCGCTTTTCTCTACCTCTTCGCCCTGTATGTGTGATCTCTCGGTGTGTTCGTCTTCGTTGACAGAGTAGTCCATTGACGTACTCGGAAGGGGGGCAATTGTATCAGCAACAGAAGTGTCAGCAGAAAAGCCACTGTCTCTCAAAATATCCTCATGTTCAACATCTCGTCTGCCTTCACAGACATTGTCAGCTTCTGTGTATACTTTCACTGTGGTACTAGGAAACATTTCATCGCTGCTTTCAGGAAGGACCTCCGACTCCTCAGCAGATAGCGTTTCACTGTCGCTAGCATCGTAACATGGTTGCGGATTACTCTGAGAACTCCTAGCCAGAGCGCGCACTCGGGGATGCAAGCTTGCAGAGGATGAGCGAACTTCAGTGTCTAGCTCTCCCTCATCGCCTTCCTCTGTTTCACTGCCAGACGTATGTGAGATTGAAGCTTCTACAGACGGCTCGTGTTGTGGTGAGGAGGACTGTCGATTGCGATAATTCGCCTCTGATTCTTGTTCGAGGGAATGAGCCCTCTTTTTCACTTGACAGCTTTCTTGCACCCTTTCACTTTCATCAATTTCTCCACTTCGGCCATGAACAGAATGAGACTGTTCAGGTTGAGTATGTCTTTGCATATTTCTATCATTTTCTGTTGGTGTCCACCTCCCAGATGCTGCCTCCCTGCTGGTGTTCACCTCCCCAACACTAGTAGCCTCCCTAGTTTCTGTAACCAGAGCACTTGATGATGATGGCAATGGTGAAGATTGTTGAGGTCGCACTGAAGTGGGTGGTTGGAAGGATACCACATGATGTCTTGATGGATGTCTTAGCTCAGCCCGAGCAGAGTCCAAGTACGTTCTTGTTTCAACAATAGTCCTGACTTGGGAATGTCCAGCTCTGTGTGATGTAGAGGACAGATTCTTTGCATCATCACCGTCAGCCCTTTGCGAAGAAACTGGTACTGATTCATGAAGATGCATCCAAAATGTCTTCTGAAGATCTGGGTCAATATGCGACACACCTATAGGAAATGCTCCTTCAGACACACTGGGCTCCTGATCCGGTCTTTGTTGTTGCATGGGCTCTTGGTTAGTTCTGGTTTTCACAGTACTATCAGCTTCACTCTCGGGACTTCTCAACGCAGGTTGCACAGGTGACACAATGCCCCTGATCAATGGAGGAGGCCCCTGTGACGACCCCGTTGGACTAATCACTGAGCGAGATATTAATGGTGGGGGCCCATCAGGGCTCACAGATCCCCTTGCTCTTGTTCCAGGTGGCGATGTAAGTTTGCTTGGACTTCGAGAAAGGGATGCACTGCCATGTCCTCCTACTGAAACGGAGAGAGGAGTGGAACTGAAACTACTCTCCTCCTGCATGGACCTCATTCCAGTAATGGGCATGAGAGGTGGGGGCTTGGGTACTAGACCGGTGGAAATTCCATACCGGGGTGCACCAGACATCCCCGGGGATGTTCTGGTGGGACTGGGGGGTGATGAAACTCCAGTGGGAGACGTCATAGCAGGACCAGTAATTCGTGCATGAGAAGAACCATAGACTTCTTGCAAGTTAGAGGTTTCTTTCTTAAGTGTAGTCTCTCCAATCGACGCGGGTCTTTCATGCTTTTCCTGTTCATAAAATGGAACGTCAACTTTCCGGGCTGCTGCAGCAACATCCACTAAAGTGTCAAAGGCAGACATTGGTAAGCCCCCTGTCAAAGAACCTCCTTTATCGTCTCCAGCTTCTTGTTTGGTGTTTCTGTCATTGGACTGCTCTGCATGCCTACCCACCTCCTCTCTGCTGGAGTGTTCACTAGTAGGCACCACCACGGGTTGTGGTTCAGGAAACGTTTGAGAAAGTGTTTCAGTGTCTTTCAACTCTGGAATAACAGCAGCTCGATTACGCATCTCAGACACAGAGGCTGGCCTTGTTGGGATTCGAGAGAGGTATGTTGCAGCTGGAGGAGTAAGGGCTTTCGCTGCTTCATCATGTTGGGCCACCTGTGGTTTCATCTCAGGTGAAGTGGTGCGAGGTCGTTTGGCTGGTTCTCCTGGTGAGCGACTGGGAAGAGGGAATTTAGGTAACTCATTGGGAGACATCCGTTCAGATATTCCTGGAGCATGCATGTGCCTCGACTGTCTGACAACAAAAGGGTGTGCTAGATCCTGCTCTGAAATGTCATTATGACGCCTTGCTGGGACGTCAAGTGCATGGGGCATAGCACGTCTTTCCTCAGTCAAGGGTACAGGGTAACGGTGGCCACAAACTGTCATTGGCTGATATGTTGGTACAACTGGTCTTATACCAGCAGGGAAATAACTGGCTCCTTGTGGATACTGGTGAGCATATGCACCACTGAGCTTGATGTGACTCGGTAATTCCTCCCCATTGACGCTATGGGGTAGTATCTGATGCACCCCGACTGGAACCAGGAAGCGATGCTCGGGGTGGTGGTGAAATGATGCCATGGGATGACCCATGTGGAATGGATAGCCGTATGGTGGAGGGGTTGATGTGCCTGCAGGATGGGGGTGAACATGGGGTTGATGCTGAGCCTGCATTGCCATCAGTGCATAAGGTTGACTGGGATATTCACCTCCAACAGGAAACTCCCGGGGAGCTGAAACACAAACATTACCAAGCGACGTGAACTTGCGTATTGCTTCACTTTGCTCGTATACGCTGAGTTTGGGATCAGGTGCTCTGGGAGGTAGATACGTTTCTTCCCGTTTCTTCTGTGCGATCTTTTCACTGGCATCGGCACTGTTTGTTTCCGCTAATGCATACATTGCCATCTTTTGAAGTGTGGCACGAGCAGAAGATGAACTCAGCGCAACCACAGGTGACTTTGATGTTGGCCTTGTAAGGGGAGATGTGCTCACCTCTCTGTCCCTTGTCAAATCAACAGTCTCAACTACTGGTGTTCGTCTTTCCCTTTCACCACCTCTGTTATCCACTGGGGTATGTGTGTGACGCGGAACATCTCTACTAGCAGAGGTATCCTGACTGACATGCAAATAGCGCTCTTGGTAGGGTTCGCTGTGTACATAGCCTTCTCTGGGTCGGGAGCTTTCCTGTGCTGTATGTTGTGTCCCAGCATATTTTTTGTCACGTGAAGAGGACATTTGTATAAGCGGTGGTGGTGGGTTAAGTGCTGACTGACGAGCAGCCATACTGCTGCTTGGTGGAGTGGTACTTCGATGTACTTTTGTTTCTGTATGACTCATGAGGCGGTTACTTGACGTAAGTGGAAGACTTTGTGGCCGCACTGGTTCTGTTACGGGTGCCATGTGCTCTGCTGAAGGACCTAAATTAAGAGAAGACAGAATGAATAACTTATGAACTTCTGTCAGTTCCCTTTTTGCACGAAGGTACACTTGCATAAACGACATATACAGGTTTGGTTAGCCTATGAACCGAATATCTATTTGTTTCATGTGGCACTTTGTCGATGAAAAAGAAAACAATCTTCAACTAGTCTCGTATTCACGTTGCCACTTTAAAGCGTGTTTACAAGACTAGTCTTTTTTTCTAGAACGGCAAATTAACTTAGGTCTGTGAACTCCACAAAAGCTAAAATGCCAACAAACACCGACACTTTTACACACGTTACAAGGAAGGCAAAGACAAATTTTGCTTTATCCAAGCTTACCAATTCCTGCAGAGGCTAGTCTTCTCAACATGCTTGAAGCCTGTTTTCCTTCTGCTGTCTCCAGACGTGGATAGCCTTCCATTCTCTTCTTATGATCATCGGCATCAATAACAATCACATCAGGCTCAGGAACAATAGCCGGGTTGTGAAGCATATCAGAACTAATGCTAATGTCTGGGAAATTAATTTGGAAACATGCTGTAAGAACTGTGATGTTGCTGAAACAATAGAACAAAAGGGAACAGACTAGCAGAGAAGAGAAGTGAAAAGAGAAATAGAAGAGATGAGAAAAGAAGAGAAGAGAAGAGAGAAGATAAGAAAAGATAAGAGGAAAGAAAAGAAAAGAACAGAATAGAAGAGAAGTGACGAAAAGAGAAGAGAGGAGAGAAGAGAATAGAAAAAAGGAAAAGAGAAGAGAAGAGGTGAGAAACGAAGGGAACAGAAGAGAACAGAAGAGAACAGAAGGGAAGAGAAAGGAAGAGAAGTGACGAGAAGAGGAGAGGAGAGGAGAGGAGAGGGAAGGAGAGGGGAGGAGAGGGGAGGAGAGGAGTTAAACAAAGGAGAAGATAACATGACAGCTTATCCTTTTCTCTGGCATGACAGCAAATATTTTAAAAACTTTTATTTGTCTATCAGTTTCAAGCAATGTACCTCTTCTCCCGTTATCTGTTTTGCTGCTCCTACCGGATGGTTCAGGTCGTATATTCCCAGGAAATGAGCTTAGATAAGTTGGCTTGTGCGACGAATATAGTACTGCTGAACCTTCCTTGAGAAAAGACACTTGACTGTGAGGTTTATCTTGAGGTGCGACAATAACAGGAGAATGGCTGCTTGGACGACTTCTGTGAGTATGTGAACTTGCAGAAGGATCAGACGAGGAGGCAAAAACAATAGAGCTTACTGGTACATGGCCTGGTTCAGAAGCAGACGAGTGTCCATGGGCGTCTTCTGAATGTGACTTGCCAGTTTGCGATATGCCTGGATGTGATGTCAAAGAGTGAGACGTTCCTGGATACGACGTCACAGAGTGTGAAGTTCCCGGATGAGACGTCAATGAGTGTGAAGATCCAGGATGTGAAGTCATAGAATGTGAAGATCCCGGATGTGACGACAACGTGTGAGATGATCCTGGATGTGATATCGTGACATGAGAAGATCCTGGAAGGGATGTCATAGCATGAGAAGATCCCGGATGTGATGTCATAGTGTGAGAAGAACCCGGATGTATCACTCCTTTAGTCGAATGAACAGTGTTTGAAGAAGGATGCGAGGAAGTGGAGTGTGGGAGGTGCTTAGGTACAGGAGAGCCTTGATAAAGAGGATGCGAATCTGAGTGTGGGTGCCCAGGATGTGAAGAAACCAAAAATTCAGGTCTCGAACGGGATGGATCAACAGCTCTGGGATAGACCAGCCCAGTAAACATGGATTCAGGATGAGATGATCTTGAGGAATGTGGGGTGTCTTGTTTCATGGATTCAATAAGCGTAGGCCGGAAATAAACTTGTCCTGGTTGCGAAGTTCCCACATTTGGTGAAGCTCTTCCAATCGAGGCGATCACTCCAGGTGTGGGCATGAAAAGAGTCGAACTTGAGCTCGTTAGAGGTAGGCGAGGAGAATGAGATGGTGCTATTCTAGGACCGGCTAATTGGAGATTGGAGATAGAAGCAGTAGCGGAAGCAGTCTGTACAGTTCCTGGAGGTCCCACTGGGTTGCTCATTGTATTTACAACCACGGGAGTAGAGACTCTCCCATTGGTAGTAGACACATTACTGGTAGCAGCATTGTTTGATTTAACATTGTTTTTATTTGGATGAGAAGTGTCTAATGATTGCTTTGGAGTAGGTTCATGCTTCTCTGGGATACTGGAAATTTCTTTTTGTTGTGGTTGCTGTGGTTGTTGTTGATGCCGTTGTTGTTGCTGCTGTTGTTGTTCCCGTGGTTGTTGTTGCTGTTGTTTTTGCTGTTGCTGCTGTTGCTGAGCACGCTGCATCTATAAAAAACAACGCATGTACACTTCATCATTTAATGACTCAACATACATTCTATGCACCAATGATGCAACATACATACCATGCACCAATGACGCAACATACATACTATGCACTAATGATGCAACATACATACCATGCACCAATGATGCAACATACATACTATGCACTAATGACGCAACATACATACCATGCACTAATGATGCAACATACATACCATGCACTAATGACGCAACATACATACCATGCACTAATGATGCAACATACATACCATGCACTAATGACACAACATACATACCATGCACCATTGACTCAACATACATATCATGCACCAATGACGCAACATACATACCATGCACCAATGACAACATACATACCATGCAGCAATGACTCAATACACATACTATGCACCAATGACGCAACATACATACCATGCACCAATGACAACATACATACTATGCAGCAATGACTCAATACACATACTATGCACCAATGACGCAACATACATACCATGCACCGATGACACAACATACATACCATGCACCGATGACACAACATACATACCATGCACCGATGACACAACATACATACCATGCACCGATGACACAACATACATACCATGCACCGATGACACAACATACATACCATGCACCGATGACACAACATACATACCATGCACCGATGACACAACATACATACCATGCACCGATGACTCAACATACATACCATGCACCGATGACACAACATACATACCATGCACCGATGATACAACATACATACCATGCAGCAATGCCTCAATATACATACCATGCAACAATGACGCAACATACATACCATGTACCGATGACACAACATACATACTATGCACCAATGACTCAACATACATACTATGCCATCTGCTAATCTAATCTGCCTGATAATTCTTTCTAAAAACGCTGATTAACAAGTAAACAATTTAAAATCAAGATAGGAGAAATAACCTTTGTTTTTTCATGTTCTGCTACGAGATCTTCCAAGTGCAGTTTCTTCTTGTAATTGAAATAGAAGTTCTTGCATTGGGCTCCAGTTTTCGTCACCACCCTTCGGGCTATAGCTTCCCAATCACGACCGCACTCTCTTAGCCCTGCAAAAAAAAAACGTAATTTCAAATGGTCAATTCAACTCTTTCAGTTTTTCAAACTTTCCAACATGAAAAGGAGTTTCAGCAGCATTAAACGACCAAAGCTCAATGCTCTATGATCTTGAAGGAACCAAGCTCACCTTGAAGAGCAATTTCTATCTCTTTTTCACTCCAGCGTGAAGTCTCCACGTGATCTTGAAATAAAGAAGCAGAAAGACAGACGAAAAGAGTTAGTCGGCACACTGAGTGAATTTTGTAAAGCAACATAGTCGTTGAACTACTGAAATTCATTAGCCAATCATCTAAAAGACAGGATACTTAAACACAATCAACTACTGTATTTATTAAAATCAACCAGAAATAATACTTTAGCTACACACCTGGTCTCCTGGGGGGTGGGGTGGGTGTGGCTACTTGAGGGGTGGTTACAGGGGGTGGGGGGTGTTCCTCGTTCTCCTCACTTTCCTCTGCTGAGTCTGTGATTTCTTCTAACTCCTCTTCTCCCTCAGAACCACCATGATCACCTTTAGCACTGAAATAACAAGCAAAATATCGCCTATAAAATCACAGCAAAGAACCCTTTTTATTATAAAACACTGCAAACGTAAGACCTTATTAAAGTGAATGTTGGACGAGCTGAAGCCTTTCCAAAGTGAGAAAGAATAATTTGCAGTTTTCTCAAATTTGCCTAAAGTATGACAACACCAAACACCAAACACCAAACACCAAAAACAAGAAAAGAAAGCCGCATAAATTCAACTTGCAGTGCTGCTTGACAGCAAATCTCAGAACCAAAGAAAATGGTAATTTACTTGTAAATTAGAGTTAACAACTCGGAGCGTTTCAAGAATGTATATAGACTGTTATTCATTCAGGCATTCATGACAGCTCACTTAATAGTATCTTATTTATGGCTGTCAACATTTGAACTTTGTCACACGAGACATTGTACACAACCAGACTGAACTGCTCTTTGAGTTTTGATAATAAGTATGCGTTGTTATCTTTGTGTAATCAATAGTTATGCTGGTTTACATGCTTTATACTGTGCCATTAATAGTGTGTAATCGATACAAAGTTATGCCTTATCAGGCTTTCATACACAGCTGCATGTTCGCATGTTCTCTCCCTGTACAGCGCCTTGAGTTGCTGTGAGTTCACCATTTGCTTATCTCAGTTAACTGTGTTCTGTTTTTTTCCCACCTCGCCTCCCCCCCCCCCCCATTATCAATAAAGCTGGACTATGGGCTTGGGTGCACACTTGCCACTTAGCGTTGCACGTAGCAGGCTGGGTGGGACTTTGACCCCACCTTAGCCTTACACTAGCCGGGTGTGGCATGCGCCCCACTCACTCATTGACTCATCCCTTAGTTTTATTGCATTTTACCAGGTGTGGGATGCCCCACACTTGTTGGCTCATCCATTACCGGCGGGGTGTGTTGCTGTCACCCTTAGTTTAGTCCAGGGTGCACCCAACAACCTTGGTCCCATTTACTGCCAAACATTGTGTGGTTCTCTTGTGTATTTACTAATAAGTGGGAAAGTCGTTAATGATGCTTACCTGCTTTCTGAAGCACCCGGCCTTGTCTTGTTTGCAGGGGCACCTGCAGTGGTTCCATACTGTAAATGAAAACAAAGTTGATGAAAATCTGGTGAAAATCTACTGCTCATAACACAACAGTTGCCTAATGCTGTGTTCACGCTAGGGCAAAACATGTTTAGTCTGACTCATGCTGTGTTCACACTAGGGTGAAACATGTTTAGTGTGACTCATGCTGTGTTCACACTAGGGTGAAACATGTTTAGTCTGACTCATGCTGTGTTCACACTAGGGCAAAACATGTTTAGACTGACTCATGCTGTGTTCACACTAGGGTGAAACATGTTTAGTCTGGCTTGTGCTGTGTTCACACTAGGGTGAAACATGTTTAGCCTGATCATGAATGAAACATGTTTCACTATGAAAAGTGTTCACATCAGGCAGTGCATTGCGCGAATCATGATCGAAGAAGGATGTTTACTCTGAGCATGATTGAAATTTTGATCTAAGCCAGACCAAACATGTTAGTACAAATGTTGTCTCCTTGTTAAACACTGCATCACCCTTTGTTCCCGAAGAGCGTGACAAGTGAGATTAAACCACAAAATGATACAACAGAAAGTTCAAGCTCTATTTGTTTTGGTTCATGTATAATTACATAGATTTTATGCGAGCTTGTGCCTGCTTTGTAAAACAGTATAAATTACAGAATCAGGTGAGAAACGTGTTTTCAAATTAACAACTAATGTGAACGATGACATTGCAATCATGTTTACGGAAATGTGTTTCATTTAAACATGTTTACTCCAAACATTTTTTGGGGTGTTTCTTGGTGTTACGGAAGCCATTGTTGGTTAGCTTTTGTGTTGTGGTGTGGGTATTGTTCAGTGTCTTTTGAATCTCTTGTTTTACGTCATTTGGTGATCACACCATCCGCAACACCAAGAAACTACTATTTTTTGGTGCTGAAGTGAACACATCATTAGAAACATTTCCCCAATAGCCTTATGCATGTTTACGTCAGATTAGCTGATTTCACCCCCAAATCCCAAGCCTCGCTTTCAAAGTGTAAACCTGTGACAATCTCATCACTGTAGTCTCAAAGGAGCAAAGTTGAAAAGAATACCCACTCAAAAACAACGTGAACTTGTCAAAGGTTTGCAAGGAATTTCGTACAAATGAGGCTTGGAGGTGAATTTTGAGCCGGTGACATCATCATGCATAAGGCCTATTAGACTCCTAGCAGTCCCTCTCTGGATGGTAGAGCGGGAGAGCAAACATGTGATCAGTGTAATGCCAGTAATGCGAGCCGAGAGGGCACTGGGGAAGAGGTGGGAAGAGAAAGTTCCCAGTTTTCCCCCAGCTCGTTCACTCGCTCCAGTCTCCACGAGCTTGTTTTCGTGATCAGCTCAACTGATCGAAAAGGGACAGCTCGCAGTCTCATCCGCAATCCATGCAAAGTAGGACATACTTGATCTCTGCGTCGTTTCTTCAGGTTATGTCTCCTGGATAGCTGTTTGTAATGCTCCTTCTTTTTAGTCTGATAGTAAAACAGGATACAATCTGCAACACACTGGAAATAAGAGAGGAAGGTAATTCATGATGTTAAATCATGATGGGTAATTCATGATGGGCTGTTGCCAGGCATGGCTGATAATTTATATCCAAAATTTTAAATTTATATAAAATGGATGTTTTGGTTATTGCGACAACCTTCTTCAGCTGGAGAATGTTAATAAAATGGCGTCCAGGATGCTATATGAATAAAAATGTTCCGTAAATGATCCTTAAGAATTTTTGGAAACATTTAAACATTTGTCACACTATTATCATAGTTCTCTATCGGAATTTTTTTGAACATTCATTGTCACGTTCATCATATTTTTAATCTTAATTTTATTCATATAATAACATCCTGGACGCCGTTTTATTAATATTCTGTAGCTGAAGAAGGTTGTAGCAACAACCGAAACGTCCGTTTTTATAATTCTAAAGCCAGCGTCAACACTTTTGTACATGTAATTCATGACGTCCCATGAATAAAAAAATATTCACCAATCAAGTCACACCATTAGCTGTAGTTAGGTGTTTAATGTTCCACCAGTCTTGGAAGATGACTTCTGTTTTTGTATTTTTATTAGTAATGACGAAACAAATACAAAAAAAAAAAAATACAAAATATGAGCCAAGCAGAGTGCGCATTATCTGCTGGAAGATACAATAAGTTAATATCTATCTAATGTGTAAAAGATAAGTTAGAAAGGAGATAAATTGTAGAGGATGGGAGCAGAACAATTATTCGTAGCAAAACAACTTTTCACCGTTGTGCGCATGAGTAGAATTATTTGTAGCCAGTTATTCGCAGGTCATGTGCATCAAATGATAATAGTATTTCTCCGGTGTGTGGAGCTGTCATAGTTCACTGATAGAGCATTTGCACCAGAGACAGAAAGGTTGTGAATTCAATTTCCGCCACTTGCAACTTCTAAGTTTCTCCACCTATGTATAGCCTAAAGACTGTAAAATTGCTAACTTACCTTGCCTGGAAGAAACGAGGATATTAAATCAAAATCCTTAGGGTTGTGAATAAATCTACAAAAAAGTCAGCAAAAGTGATTAGATGAGTAAAGAAAAATACTGCATCAAAGCATACAACACCTGTTGTTTTCTTTTAATAACACGATAACTACTAAAAACCCTTACTTGTCTTTAAATATCCGTCTCTCTTTCTCTGTCCATATATTCTTGTGCTTTCTTTCATTAAGTGCAGCCAGTGGATCCCGTATAAGACCTACATGAGATAAGAAACATTTTATTTATTACTTAATGACGGTACTTTTTCTCCTATACATGCATGCTTAAAGCTGGATAACGCAAACCTAGGAATGCATGGCATTAAATTTAATATAAGTTGACGCCCTTCAGTCTTGACTTTTCAGAACCTGTGACGAGACTACAACTAGTTGATCCCAGTTACTTAAAACCCTGCACCCCGCTATGAAGCTAGTGGCCTTCGCCCACTCGGGACTTCTCCCCCAAATGATAAATCCTAGATAGAACCCTAAGAGAAAGGCGACTGCCTCTCCCCTTTATTGAAAAATTATCTTCACTTACTATACAGTGATAGTTGCGAAGGAGAAAGAGCTAATTACCATGGCAGCACAATAAATCACTGTGCTTAGTAGAATTACAAAATATGAACAAGTTTAGTATCATCAACTGTATGAAGTACATTGTTCAGGGCCCACGACAGAATGTTATACCAAACATGAGTAAAAAATTAAACCAAGGTTACCATTTCTGTTGATAAACTTTACTCTTCTTTCTTCTTTGTCCAACATGGGAGGTGGATCAACAGCTAAAGTGCGCATGTGTCGTTCATTGGCCTAAAAAAAAAGAAATAGAAACATTATAAATACCCATAGTACACACTGTGTATTAGAGAGGAGTATTCACTGGAGACTCGTAAAACCAAAAACCAAAGTAATTACTTTGGCCAATCACAACACAGGCAGACAATCCAATGAACCAATCAGAACTCTAAGGAAATACATGTACAGTACCGCTCAGAGAAAAGCAACCCAAAATGTTCACGTTTAACGTGTCAGAAAAATGCGCGCACTTGCGTCTGCGCATTTCTGACGTGCATCAATAACTCGCATTCAGCAAGGTCATTAGTATGTATGAGCTAGCTGATTGATTTTCTTATTGCTGGTGTTTCATTGTTGTTTTGAATGGCTTGACATGTAGCTTTAGATGAATTTAGTGAGAGATCACATTGCTTTTTAACTGGCCTTTAGCGGATGCAAACTGTTATAAAAAGTTTTGCGACAGTATCGGCGCCGGCACCAAGCATGGGAAAATGTGTGTGAACAAGTCAATAATTATTGGTTTTACTTCTGATTGGTTAAAAAATATATCATGGCGCGAAATTTTGTGGCCAATCACAAAGCGTAGCAATGCAAAACCAAAGCAATTGCCAAATTACTTTTAACACTCAATGAAAACTACTCTATGAATAACATCAGAGATGTGTTTGAATTTTTGAATTTGCTGAGACCATGCCATTACCTCTTGTTCATTGAGATTATCAACAATCTCATTGAATTCAGCTTCACTTCTAGCAACTATGCCCCAGTTACTTCTTGAGCCCATCCTGCAAACAAAGTGAACAATATTATTATTTATACAATGAACTGAATACTATGCGCATTGTGATTGGTTGTTGCCTATGATCTATTAGAGTATAGAAAAAGTGTTTGCTTTGTTTTGTCCAACATGGCGCACAGTTTTGAAAATGTTTGCGAGATTATTCTGGATCGAGCAAGTGAAAGCCTTGAAAAATGTTTAGCAGGAGCTGTTAACAAGCAAGAAAAAGAAGAATCCAAGACAAAAAGTGTTCTTGGCGACTTGAAAAATACCTCAACTGGAACAAATCTTTGAACAGTCGAGCACTATGAGGCAAGTTCGTAATTTTACTCTTTTTACTTTTCTGTTCATTGTATAAAACAAATAGATTTTATTTTGCCATGTGTCTGTTCAGTTATAGATTACAGAAGACGTCAAAATGTGGTAATCAGCAACACACTCGCCTGCGGCTCGTGTGCCACTTTTTTGTTCTTACCACATTTTGATGTCATCTGTGATCTATAACTAAACAGACACATGGCCAAATAGACTCTATTTGTTAAAGTGTTGTTAAATCGTAACTCTCTCTAGATATACATAGGCACAAACTGCAGGGGGGGGGGGGGGTGGGGAGTGGGTATAGACACTGAAGCAGTTACATCACACATCACTAGTATACCCAAAAATTCTAAAGAGGATCAGCTAATAACAAAAAAAAAGTCTCTGTGCAGACATCTCCTTTAAGAAATAGATTCTGCATGCAGACTAAAAAGGAAACGGTGGGAAAAATGAAACTCCAGAACAAGAACTTATCAAGAATAAATATAAAAACATTAGCCAGTACTTTCTGTCACTACAGTATCAGTCTTGTTATAATGCTGAAACATTCATATTTTAAGCAAATTGGATACAATTTTGTAAAATCTTTCTTTTTTCTTTGTCAAAAACACAGGTCATTTTTGGACACCAAGATAAACTTGTTTAAAAATAAAAAAGGTTTTTCAATACTCAACTCTTAAAGAGAGGTTTTTAATTGTGTCAAAAGTAATTTCGCAATTGCTTTGGTTTTGCATTACTATGCTTTGTGATTGGCTAAAACAATTTTGCGCCACTTAATTACCTAATCAGAAGTAAATCCCAAACCAATCGTGACTTGCTGACAAGCATTTTCCCGCGCTTGGCGCCAGCTACATGTATTTGCTTTGAGTTCCGATTGGTTCATCAGATTGTCTGCTAGTTCTGTGATTGTTCAGAATAATTACTTTGATTTTGGTTTTACGACACTCAATTGAAAACCTCTCTTTGTAGACACAGTTTCTCACCGACTAAACCTTTCAGTTTGCTCTCTCTGCTTTTTGATCTCAGGAAACACTTTTTCATAAAATTCACGCAGCTTAGCTTCTTTGTGCCTGAAAACAACAAGAAGAGCACTTAAAAACAGTTTTAAAAACACACATTTTGTAAAAGTAGAAACAATAATTTCAACCAGCTAATCAATTCTAAACTAACTTTCTCTTTGGGTTGTTTTCATGTCTCTCCATTTTCGTAAGCCAAGCTTGCTTCAACGTTTTGTACTCTTTACATAACTGTCGATTCTGAAAAAAAATATACATCTACATGGATGAAGCATTATGAGTGTTTACTAGTCTTATGATCAGGCATTATTATACATTGGTGTCACTAGCTCGATTTTGATTGGCTATAAGCATGCAGCTAATTATTGCTTGCTGTTTCTGTTACGTCATACCTACAGACAATGAATTTTATATATGTAGAAGTGACGTCATACCTTCAGACAACAGTTTGTCTGCTGTGCATTGATCACTTTTTTGTGTGCACTCTTGTCTTTACAAGTGCAGCTCAGGAATATTATTTTGTTACGTTATGCAACTTGTTTTTCAAGGGATAAATCTACAATGGAGCAGTTATGAAGGGGAGTGTTACTCTGTGCAATGTTTTGGGCAACTTCACAAATGTTGCAATGCCTGTTTTTTTCATGTTTTGTTTTTTGTTTGTGGTGTGCCAAAGAACACTTGTCCAAGAGTTGCCATTCCTGAATAAGTTGCTGCAATCACTGCAGAAATTGCTATTTTGACACTTTTATCCCTTGTAAGTTACAGTGTATGGTTAGGCATCACACATTGCACTATTAATATCCAGCTTAAGCTTCAGTTTCTAATGGCATATGACAGTTTACTGAACAAGTTTTGGATAAATTGGTCTGGCACTTAAAGGAGCTAATCATCATGGAAAATGTTATGTTTTGGTGTAGACTATGCTAAAATCAAAACTACATGTAAGTATCTTTTCTCATAAACAAAATGTTCCAAGAACACAAAGAGGAAGATATCAAAAGAATTATTTAAGGGAGATTGCTTTTCCTTGTACAATGTTTGATACAAAAAAATGTCATCATCCTTCCTCTGAAGCTTCAAGGTGCCAAAATATTCATGGATGTCATGGTTTACTGGGAAGAGTAGTACAATGCTGGGGCATGACACAGTTCTTAAACTTTATAGTATGGTATGCATCTGTTTAAGTTAACATCTAGTAATAATTATTATTACTTCCAGCTTCGAAAATAAATCTTTAGTAATTAAGATTTCAACTGCACCTTCATTACTTTGGCTTGCTTTCTCAACTGAAAATATTTTACCAACTTAGCTTTGATAGCTGGAGCCCTGAAACAATAAGCATTCCTCATTTAAAGAGAATCTAAACAACAGGTAGATACAACCTCCCACAGGTATAATACATTGTATTAGTGTCAGACAACACCTGATGGAGGTAGATATAAGCCTCCAAATATTATTACGCTTTACTTAAGAAATAGAACACATTTTCTATGAGTTTACCGGTGTTATAAACCCACGCGGGATGTTGGGAGAACACAAGAAAAGGTTGTTAATAAAATACAAAAAAAAACTACTTACAAGAAACCAATCTTCTGTTCTCATATTCTTACAGACCGGAATAAGCAATAAGACACTAAGCTCAAGTTGTGAAATTCTTTGTCCTCAAGCATGTGGTGATGCAATATTGGAAAATTGGACTTTGTTTACTTTGCAGTTTCTCTTGCACAGTTTTCTATGAGTTTATTGGCACAATAGTCAATAGGTTTTTGACCAATCAGAGCACGCAAAGTATATCAGTTATTTTATAAAAAGGTTTAACCCACTACACAGGTAGATATAACCCACCAGGAGATCACCATTCACCGGTTCATGTATAGTAAAACAAAACATGTTTTTAAAAAGTGTTCTCATGTTTTTAAGTAAGTGAACAAAAATCGTTACTAACGGTATGCAATGCACGTGATGTGGTCAACATTATTAGGGACATTATTTACTCACTTTCTAAGGTTCTCATGGTAACACGCAAGATCAGATGGCTGATTATACAAAGGCTGCCATAAAGATAAAGAGAACAGTTGTTAGAAAATTAATTCTAACAAGTTAATTTAACAGAGTAGACCTTCTTGTAATTTTCTTAGTTTTCTTTTTGCAAGATGTGTTATTGCTTTCGCCTTGCCCTGCCTAGATTAGCTTCCTCGCTATTTGCAGAACAATCAATATTGTTCTATTTTGATTATTGTCAATAAATTGTTGTTGATGTTGTTTCCTACATCATGTACATTGTAGCTATCCAGTCTTATATGTATTACAGCACAGGTCTCACCATTTTTAAGCCTTGAACGATTTATTCTTGGTTTTCACACGACGTCATAAAAATTCAAAAATCTAAAGTATATGTCCTACAAAGCTGTTTCTGTTTTCTGTTTCAGGTGCGATAAGCTATCAACTCCGAGAAATTAGTTTCCAGCATGCAAAAGGAGGGGCAAAAAATAAGTGTTAGGATGAGCAAATGTAAACTTAAGCTCATCCAAGTAGTTTCCTTAGTTCTGGCTCATTCAAAGTTTTTCTTACTCAATAAAATAAACAAGAGGCTCCAAGCAGCCTTTACTCATGCGCATGCGTAAGAAAATTTTATGATATATTTTAACATGATGAGAAGATGTCCGATATGGAGAAGAGTTACTCCTTTCATTCAGTCATCGTTCCTGAAAACCACGTTGTTTACTATTGAATGTTGTGGACATGAAAGCTGTACCACAATGGAGCCAGTGATTTTTCTAAGTCTTATATATACCAAACGTGAACATAGTAATGTATGTAGGGTTGTAGGAGATTCTGTCGTGACACCTAAGTAACGCTCTTTTACTGGAAGTGAGAATAGCCGGAAGTCACTAAACAGGAAGTGTAAAAGGCAAAGACGTCAACCGGAAGTGCACAATTTAAAATATGCGTGCATAAATTTGCATGCAAAATCGTGACACAAAAAATAAAAATTATAATAATAATAAAAATAATAACAAGAAAAACGGAGCCGAAACCTTACCTCATGCCGCTTCGCGCATGAGTAATTATTGAATTCCTGCTTATATAGTTAACTCTGTTTTTGATGTGGATATGTTATGTACGTGGTCACTAATTTAATTACTTAATTTTGTTATAAGCTTTTTAGTCCTTTACTATTATGCAGTATTGGACTATAAATTATTTTAAGTTTCTTGGGTAGGTGCCTTACACGGGGCTTTGTGTTCCGATCGCCCCTTTTCCCTTTGATGCATTTTATAACCGGTAATTTTTGTAAGCTTGCATGCAATAAAGTTGAAAACAAAAATTGTACACCTTGTTGACACTCAAAAGGAAACTGTTTATAAAAAGCAACCTTTTACTGAGAGTTTGGTGTAAAATTTTGGCAAAACACCTGCAAAAGTGGCATGATTATTTTATGTTTTAATTGCAGTAAACATTCATCTTTCAGCCAAGTTTTTTCTATTGTTTTGATCTTGGCGGCTTTTGAAATTGAAAGCAATAGTTATCGAGGGTCATACCACTTTAAAACTGCCTAGACTGTAACTGCAAATGTTGCTCAGGTTAGACATACATGTAGAAAATAAGGAAAGATAGTAAACTTTAAGCTTGGTAACAAAATGAGAAAGAAGTAATGTTTATCATGTCATGAGCATGGGACAGGAGTCCCAGGCAGGAATCAAACCTATGATCTTCCATACACCGGTCAGATGCTCTAACCACTGCGCTACAAGCTATGAGAGACTTGTGGCAAGCTAGGCCATATACAAGGTTCATACAATGTAATAACATGCGCCCTGCATAATGCTACAGCTGTAGGATCAGCAATGTTGAAAGTGTCGTGTGTGGTGTAAAAAAAAAAAAAATTTTTAGCTCAGAAAAGTAAATACCTTCCCCCCAGGAAGTGGAATACCAAGTTTTGCCAGTCTTGCTTGAGCTGCTTCAGCTTTCTTCTGCAGACAAAAATATAAAGTGGCTTATAACAGGACTGTTCATCTGTCAGAGTGAAATTATCATATCCATTTATTAAAGAAATAAAAACGCGCCGAGTGCATTATTGAGTTATGTAAGCACGCAGGAATTTTTAAGAACACGAGAGAAGTGCAGAGAAGCACAAGCCAAAGGCGAGTGCTTCTCACACTTCTCGAGTGTTCTTAAAAATTCCCAAGTGCTAATATAACTCAACAATGCATGAGGAACAAGTTTTTTTATTTCTTTTATAAAATAAAAACAGTTATAATGAACCTTATGTCAGTTATAATGAACTCGGTTTAACCAATCATAGCGCAGGCATTTCCTTGAGCATTTTATAATCAATTATAAACAATCTTTCATAAAAATGGTAATACCGTTTTCTTTTTAACTATCATATGGCATGAAATTTCGGAGGATCTATTTCTTACGGGTTTTCCAAGGAGCCGCGAAAATAAAATCCCATGAAAATAACCTCTAGCGAAAAAAAATAGGTGAAAATTTACTCCATTTATTCAGATCAATCAATTTCAATTAAATTTGTTTCAAACTCTGGTTTACAAATGCAACTGATAACGAAGAGTCTCTGTGGTCTCTGGGTAAACTTGATAACTACAGTGGAACCCTGTTAATACAGTCACCAATGGGCCATGAAAGTTTGGCCGTATTAACGGTGTAGGGTCAAATTTCATGACTGGTCTATGTTTCTTTTTCATGACAGGAAGGTAAATTGCTGTTTGATTACGTTAACGACAGAGGTCAATGACATGACAAGTTACAGGCGTTGTGAATACAGTATTGTTTCTCAAGTACTGTACAGTATTTGTTTTCTTTGGTCAATAATTAATGCGTATTTGGTTCGAGTGGCCGTTTTAACAGGGTAAAATTATTAAGGATTACACAGGTTGGGATTTCAGAAAGTGGCCAATATTAACGGGGTGGCTGCATTAACAGGGTTTTATTATAAGAAAAGTTATGGGCGTTTCGCCGGGACAATATTAACAAGGTGACCGTAAGGTGGGGTTCCACTGTACATGTATAGACAAGGAGACCATGCATCTCCTGCCTAAAAACAACGAATGGCTCTGATACATGGGAACTGATTGGTTTATAAAAATGGGTCGACCGAAGGGGCATCATTTAAAAGGGAATAATAGAGGGGCTGTTGTTCATGTAGATGTAGAAATTAAGCACCCACTTGAGGTATGTATATGTTGTAGTTCAATTTTCATTTTCCTTTGTTTTATATTCATTATCATAATTATAATTATATATTAATAAACAAAATGACAACAGAAAATAAAAATAGAACCAAGGATAAAATTAAATTACAACATATACATGAAATACCGGACAGAAACTTGCTTGAGATGCGCAAAAATTTGTTCAGTTAAGTCTGAAATTGTAATTCAGGAAAATTTATTCTGGCAAAACAAAAAAATTGGCAATCCATGAAATTAAACTCCTGCAAAAATTTCAGGCCACAGTATAACTTTTAACCACCACTGACAATGACTTGGCATTTTTAAGAGTTAATTTTATGATGAACATAATTATATTATGCAGGTACATATAACACACCCTGTTTTCTTCATAGATAATCTGTACAATACTCCTAGGTTTGGGTTCAGGGACAGGTATTTCTTCCTTTTGGGGCTCATCGGGTTGCTTGGAAGCTTCATCCTCAAGTTGTTTCTAAAGCAGGATACAGGGAAGTTGGTCAGTTGATAAATAAAGAAAGATGGTATTTTAATGTTAAGCTTGGTAATGAAATGAGAAAGATGTGATGACAATCAAGTCATGAATGTAGGACAACAAAAAATTCTGAGTCCCCAACAAGATTTGAACCTATGACCTTCCCCTTACCAGTCAGATGCTCCACTGAGCTACAAGAGACTCATGGTGAATTAGGCCATACACTAGGCTCATGTATGATAATATGCGTCCTGCATACTGCTAGGATCAGCAACGTCCAAAGTGTCATGTGTGGTGATAAATAAAGAAAGATTGTAAATGTTAAGCTCTATTGTATGACATGCATCCTGTGTACTGCTAGGATCAGCAACGTCCAAAGCATCATGTGTGGTGATAAAAAAAGAAAGATGGTAAATGTTAAGCTCCATTGTATGACATGAGTCCTATGTACTGCTAGGATCAGCAATGTTGAAAGCGTCATGCAAAGTGATAAATAAAGAAACAAGTAAATGTTACATGTAAGCTTGGTAATGAAATGAGAACAATGTCACGCTCTTGACACGATCAACATTACATGTACTTTCACAGGTACATGTAAGTTGGTTGTTGTATGAATGGAACAAACAATTAAAGAGTGATAACAATTGAAGGGCTTGGTCAAATAACTATAGTAGAACCTTGTAGAATATTCAAATTACCAGCACTGAAAGTGGTCATAGTTGCTTATGAGAGAGGTGGACACTTAACATCGGTTTTGACTATAATGATTTGACTAGAAAAAAAAACAGTTCTTTTGGAAAAGTGGACACTCTGGGGAAATGGTGGCTTACAAGAGATGAAGGTTCAACTGTAGCTAGTCGTCTGCTTTAATTTTATTTTGTAACAAAGGAAGCCTAATTTGAAATGAGCTTGATTGTTTCTTTTGGGCTTCTTTGCCACTTACATGCATTACACTTATTCTCTATTTTTTTAGTGGTAAATAAATGCAATGAACAAAAATAATAATAACAAGAAAATCATATTTATCTAAATACTTATTTGAATATGAATATATGAAAATCATATAAGTACTTACTTACTCAAGTACTAATAAATTGTTGGCAAAGAAAAGTTGGATTATGTGAACACAGCAAATTTTGGATAGAAAACTTTAGGCAATCTTCAAATTGCTTTAATTTTGTTTTGAAAACAGATATCAAAATTTTGGCGACACAGTTTAGATGGCCAATTTTTGCAAGGGTATACATATGCGTTTTGTAAACATCAGTCATTTTGCATTTAAAGTGCAGTATCGCATCAAATTTTTACTCAGTTGATGAAATGAATTATAATTTTACGTGCTTCTCCATTTTATAAGCTTTAAATTGATATAATTATAGGTTTGGGCACTTTGCATTAAAACTGAGCACTTATGGGGTTAATTATGTGTGACACAGTCAAAATCCTTGAGTGTAGTCAATAAAAGCTATCAGCTGATACAGTATTGATAACAATTTACACATACAGTACCTGCATTTTCTTGAGGTTGTTGATTTGCTGTTTGACCTGTGTAATCTCCCTGTCCACTTTCTCCATGCCTTGTAAAAGCTCATCTTTAGACATCATATCCGATGTTGCATCTTTGACTCCTTTCTTTTCTTCACCATCTTTATCCACATGTGATTCAGAGCCTAATAGTTTTTAGTTTTCAATTAGTTTTAATAGTTGGAAATTAAGCATGTCATATTATTAACTTTATGTTTTTAACTGTAAGAGTGCATTTGATCATATTGACATGGAAATTGCACTACAATAATAATAAACAATTATTATTTTTATTATTATTATTATTAAATAATATAAAAGGTAAAGTCTTTGTGAGTGCACAACTTGTTGATATCATGCCTAAATTGGTGCAACTGATGTAAACATCTGTGCCGTAACAACGTCCGAAAACTTCACGTAGTGCGATCACCACTGACAACTAAATGTTACAAATTACAGTGAGAGTCAGAATGGTAACCAGGGGGTTAATCCATTTGAGGTACTCTAGCACTATGAAACACAGTTTTATCAAAATGCCATGAATTTCTGGAGAAAACCCCATGAATTTCCAATGAAAAATGTAGTATTATATTTTATGCCCGAGACTTTCATGGGCCATGAAAATGGTTAGTTCATGAGCTCATTGATTTCATGTGCCATTAACCTTCCATCAAACTCATTACAAGGAATTTCATGACCCATGAATTTCATGAGAAAAGAATTGGTTTTAAGTTGATTGACGAGTTCATGGGTCATTAGTTTTTTATGAAACTTGTGACAAGGAATTTCATGGACCAGGAATTTCATGAGAACAGTTAACGGTTAGGTATTTCATGGCAGACCTCTCAACCCCAAAATACCAAAAACCTGGAGTTCAAGGTCCAAAAACCTGGAGATTTATCGACAGTATAAAAAAGAACTAAAACCAGGTGTTCATCAAAATATAGTTTTTGTTTCTGTTTATCAATGACGTAAAATATTATGTCACCCTAGCAACAGAGAAATTAACGTTATTTTGAAGGCTTCAATACACTCACGGTTTAGGGTCAGTGCTCATCATTATATGCCTTAGAACTGCGCATTTCGACAGAATTGGCACCAGAAAATGAATTTTAAAAGGCAAAAATGAAAATATTCAAGGAAAGTGTATTCCATCGGCTTGTGAATCTGCTTACTGTGAGATTTCTGTGCCTCATCGTGAGACTGTGATATTGCCCTCAAAATCGTGAGTCTCACAGCAAAACCGTGAGACTTGAGAGGTCTGTCATGGTCTTGTACACAATGTGGAGAATTTATTGGACCATGAATATTGCAAATTTTAAAGGATTTTGATATTTAAAATGGTTGGTTTTAAGTACATTGAGTTTATGAAACTTGTCACTAGGAATTTTGTGGTTCATGAATTTCATGAAAAGAGAATTTTATGGGCCATGAAAATGTTTAGTTTTGAGTTCAACGATTTCATGGGACAGGCATATTCTATGAAACTCATCATAATGTATTGAATGTTTCATTAATTTCATGAACACATGAGCCATGGAATTTATGTCTTAAGGAAGAAACCATGATATTCATAGAAGAACCAATTGGGGTTAATTTTCATGAGCCATAAAAATACCATGGAAAGGCCATAAAAACCCTCAGAACATTAAATGATCCACGAAAAATTCCATTATATTTACAGGATATTCATGGCTATGAAGAAAATGGATTTTTCATTAGGTATTTCATGGCCTTGTACATGTACACAATGTGGAGAATTTCATGGGGCGTGAATATTGAAATTTTCAAAGGGTTTTCATGGCTTTTTAGTGGTATTTTCATGGTAAAAATCCCGTAAAAATATCACCCCTAGGGTGTCACAAGTTAACCAAATTAGGCCTCCACCTAACATAGAGCTTGTAAGTGAAAATCCCTGGTAACCAGTAAGGATGGAAAGGTTTTTACCTGGAGCAGAGGGAGATATGGCTTCCACAGCAGGACCAGGATATGAATCCTGTTCATAAAGTTAAAAATCACTTCTATTAGTAAAAGAGTATAGATCTGCAAATGCACCACAGTCATATAACAGCACTATATTTTACCAACAAGCTAAAACAGTTTTACACAACTGTACATGTATGTTTAGTCCCTCCAATAATAAGCTCTTCTGAATATGCACTATAAGATCCTGGAAGATAAATTAGCCCTCTCCTGAAAATACCTCCCCGCCCCCATCTTCAAAAACTTGTTTTGAAGAATATAAACCAAAGTCTTGCACGTACAGTCATGGGCGTGTAATGTACAATGTATATTTTGAATTTCACAGTATGTATGTTATGGTTTAAATTTTTATTTGGTTAAAAAATTATCAAAATAATCAGTTTGACTTTCATTTCCCTTTGTCTCGGATTCATTATCATAATCTGAAAGAAAGGAAAATAAAAATGAAACTGGTTTGAAAATTATGAAACCAAAACAAAAATTGAACCACAACATGTATCTGTTGTGGTTCAATTTTTTCCTCGGTTTGAAAATTTCCAAACCAGTTTTATTCTTATTTGCCTTTGTCTCGGATTCATTAACCACATTCTGAGACACGACCCTCTAAGTTAATTCTTATCTGTAGTGGCCATTTGGTGACTGACTCTTTAGATTTAGCTGCCAGGTTAGTAAATCTTCTCTGAATCAGGTGGTTACCAGTGACACAATTTTTGTTGCCATGGTTTGGAGAGTTGAAACAAAGGAAAACAAAAATCAAACTGGTTTGGAAAAAATTGAACCACAACATAGATATTAGAACTGCCTTAAATTATAAAAATGTACCTTTGGCTGAAACTAAAATGCTTTAGAACATTAAGAGGAAGATACATGTGTCAAGTGCATTTTCAAAAAGAGAATTGACCATAAGCTGAGTTTTAAGGACTTTTCCAAGGCACAAGGCAATACGTTGCAATCCATTTCCATCCAGCCATCTGCCAAATTCCATGACATTTATTTTCACTCTTAGAGCACTAGTGAAGTAATTTTAAACAAAACGGGACCATTACTTTTGGGTTTCCACAGATATTAATACAGTATGTCTTTTGGACTTTTTAAAGTAACAATAATAATGGCGACAATTAAACCCAAGGCTTAAATAAAACACTGTCAACTTAACAAGTAGGGAAAGTTGTGGAGTAGATGTACATGTATATTTAGCACCTTTCTTTTAAGACCTCCATGGAGTGACAATGACGATAAGGAGGCTGGTCGGCCTGTGCCATCCTTTAGCTTATCCCGCACAATAGGAACATACACAGGTGCAGTGTGTGAAGATGTGGGACAAACAATCAGTAAGGGATGGTGCTTGCCAACTGCAGCAGTTTCATCTGAGGACAGTAGTGATGGTGCTCTGGAGAACAAAGTTGGCTGTGATGTGGTGATTGACAGTGGCTGAGATGCCGCAGAGGAGGAAGGAGGAGTAACAGGTCTTGCCCTGGGTGAATGCCGAGGTGAGAATCTTGGGGACACTTTGGTGGAGTGGGGTGATGTCGGAGCACTGGTGGTCTGGTGTTGAGAGAAATGCCCAATGCCTTCAGCAGAAGATTGTCGCTTTCTTGTGTGAGACTCGGATCTTTCATACTCTTTCCTACTTCCATCTCTGGAGGGGAAAAACAAAAATGAACAATGATTAGATTTAGATGGTACAGTGTAGGTCAGAGATACAAAATGCAAGTGAGCCAAAACCTTTGTGCATAATGCATTAGATAAATGCATGTGCATGCATCTCTGACCTGCACTGCAACTGCTGTGCTTATTTACACTAGTATTTACACCAAACAAAAATAGTGTTCATTGTAAGTTCAAATGCAACCCACCTTTCATGAATCTTGAGATCTTTTTCAACACTGACAGAACTAAAGTCATTAAATTCACCCAGTCCAACTTCCTACAAACAACAGAGTTATTGGTTCAGTACTGTTAGCAATGCCAGATTGGTCACTAAAATGATTTTCCCTCTTTATGGCTACACTAATGTGTTAACAGTCGCACAAGGCCAGACAACATCTACCCTCACTTTGCCTTGTCTTAGTTCTCAAGCAAAAAGTGGATGAATTCCACATACAGCCTTAAAGAGTAATTTAATGAAAAAAATAAGATATTTTTGTCTTTTTTTTTTATTACAGTGCTTATACCATACATGTACCAGTGATTAATTTGAATTTGTGTACCTACATGTACAGCCGCAGTAACAATCTACATGTATATTACATGTATATCATAAATAAAGGTCTTCATAAATAGCCCATTTCCGAGTTACTCTTAGCCTCCTTTTCAAACCGAGGCCAAGTGCACAATCATTCATATCGATATAAGTTTTATTTGCATGTGAAAGAAAACTCATTTTCATAAGAAAGGTTTTGCACTTGGCCTGGATTTGAAAAGGAGGCTAAGCAGTGCTCGACCTTAACTTTTTGGCTTACTAGTCCTTAGGCTAGTAGGGTCTGAAATGCACTAGCCAACAGGTATCATTTGCTCAAATTTTACTAGCCCAAACCCATTTTTTACTAGTCCTGGACTACTGCTGAGGTCGAGCACTGCTAAGAGCAACTCGGAAATAGGCTATTCATTCATACTTTATTGTCTCATGTAATCAGATGATGAGTAATGCGACGGTAAATTTGAGACTACTGTATGCAAGATGGACAGACAAGCATTTTTCCCTGCGAGCCAGAGACGTTTTGACTTGTTTTTAAAATGCGAGACCAAGACTGAGACTCCAAGACAGCTACAATGTATGCAATAAAAATTAAGACTGAGATGCTAAGAGCTGCTCAAAAAGGAGACTGTGAAATTTGACTAAAATCTTTCAAGATCCATATTATTTTAAACAACATTCACAACCCCTTCCTTTTTTTACTTTCTTATCAAGTATATCTGTATTTCTCTGCAGAGGATAAAATCAACTGGTATAGCATTGCAAACTAACTGTCAGCTACATCTCTATGGCATGACATGAAAAAAAAGTCCTACCTGATGTCTTACATATGGAGGGTCAAAATAAGCCGGACCATAATTCACTGGAGGTGGGCTAATGTCTTCATCACTACTATGGCGACGCGGCCTCTTGAAAGGGGGACCACCATAGTAACCATAACCAGAAGATCTTTGGGAAAGGAGATTATGAGAAATGACAATTAGGCAATAAATTGTGCAATTTAAGATTTGAAACTATGGAAGTGTCTGCAGTTGTAACTTAATCTACTACAAAATATTGTACAATCATAATACAATACATTGTTATACAATCATAAATGTTTTTCAGAAATACTTTAATGGACCTACAAATGTACACTGTACATGCAAATTGTACACAAAGAACTTTGACATTAGTTAGTAGAAGGTGGTGAAATAAGAAAAGCAAACAAATTTATGTACTGTTGCTGTGATAAGAGGCTTGCAAATTGACAATAAATGCCTGGAAACAAACTAGCAGTACATTTAACTCAAAGATTTGTCACTGCCCAAGACTGGGATTTCTCAGCCTGTTCCAGGTGTTCAGATATCTGGGACAGTGTAAAGGAACAGCAAGAAGGATGATTGCAATGCAAGCGAAAAAAAAGGAGTGTATTTTCATCCATGTACCGGCTTTTCACTGCACTCCACAATCTTAAAGGGGCAGTGTTACAAGGTTTTGGTGTCATTTGAAAAAAACAAAATATATTTTTTTGTATTAACAGAAACCAAAAAATAATGCTCCTGTTTTCCACCCTAATGTACCAAAACTGTCCATGAGTGTCTCTAGCCATAACAGACTGGGTCTAAATGATGTGCAACTTAAAAAAAGTTGGGCTAACTTTTTTCATGTTCTCGCATATTTGTTTCAGAATGGGCTAAACCAGACCATGATTTGTTCCTCTTTCAAAAATTGGTTGATGACTTTCTCTTAGTGTTTTAGCATTATTCTGTAAATAAGTAAAGGTATATTGTATTGTAGCATGGTTTTGACCAAAATGATCAAAATCCTCACGACACTGCCCCTTCAGGCTACGGAACACTGTACTAACTTACAGTCACTTGGTCCAAAGTCAATAAAAGTTAGATTTCGGGTGTATTTATAATAAAAGTAGGTGATTGCTGCGTGTCATACATGTACTTCACATGTGTATTAATTATTTATATTAGTATTACACAATATTAACTGGATGGCCAATCACCTTTCCTGTTCAGATTAATGTCATGTGTATGGAATTTCTCCAGACATCTCCACACCAAAACATTTATACTACTGATGCAAGATGTCCTGTGAAATGGCTGTAAGTAATAGAAATCAGCCTGTCTTATGCACCTTTGGTGCCATTTTCACTCCCTACCCCAAGGAAAGAGATGCTCTCTCCCTGGTGCTAAGAGGGGGTAGAGTGAGAAAATGACTGACATTTTTGACTGCATTATTGGTTTTGTTCCACACATTAAAAATGTTACAATTTGGTTGACTACACTGTACATGAACAGTTAAGATAAACTTGTAATTAATGGATTTGTACAAATGTAGAATCCCAATCACTTGAACCGTTTAGTAGATGAACAAAGTCAAATGTATTTGATTTGAGCGATTGAGAAGTTCAAGTTATTGGAGATTCAAGTTTTAATATTCTACTGTAGCTCAGAAGCATTATCTGGGGACATATTAGAGGCAATATTTATTTAAATGTAGAAAATAAAAAAAAATGTGCTTCAGACCAGATGTGACAAATCGTTCACCACAAGGTCGATTTAACTGCAAGCATGATCAACATAAAAATTAATTAGTAGTGCGAAAAATCGGGTTCATTTCAAGCCATTTAACAATGCTGAAAAATCAGTCTGTCATTAGGCATTAGCACAAACAATGTTTTTGCCTTGAGCACTTATGTTAAATGATAATATTGAAATTTGTTTGTAAAGAGTGCTGAAAAACTGTTACAAATACAGTCAGACGTTTTGGGGATAAACACAAACACTGATGAAGGGGTTATCCCAAAAACGTCTCACCGTAATTGTAACAGTTTTTCAGCACTCCTATAATATGATGCTTGGATGTGATGTTTGGATGTGGTGTTTGAGTCTTGAAGGTCTTGTTACAATGTAAGTCATTGCATTTGATTCGAAAACATTAAAAAATTGGAATGTATACCGTCTGAACTGTTTATTTCACAGACTGTAAAAGCCTCTGATAAATTGAGGGAACTCAGAAAAGGCTGTGCAATTTGAATTTGCCCTAATTTATTAGGCATTCCAAACTGCAAAACTTCTTATAGCACATCATGTATGCTAACGGATTGTGTCTCAAGGACAATCCAAAATGGCGAACATCCAACTAATTTGAATGTACAGTGTACGATCAAAACAGAGGTTTGAAAGGGCACATGTCCTCCTACAGTAAGTGAGAAAAATTGTTTCCAGTACTGCAGTCAATCATTACATTTGATTCCTAAATGTCAACATTTTCTCACATGACTTGTTAATTGATGAAAGCGATAATACTAAGATCTACAATTTTTTATTGAAACAAACCAATGGTGATTTGGCAAGGAAGGTTTGTGATATTGCACAGTCATACACATTTATGCAAAAACTGGAAAATACAGAGTTTATAATTTTCAGAACAAAGACAACAGTTTTGATTTTACTGTAAAATAATGTTTCGACAATCCTTTGTCATCTTCAGCAGGACTCGAAATTTAAAAAAATTCTCAATCACAATTTGCGAGTAATTCCTAAAATTTAGTCACAAGTTCGAAAATTTTAGTTAAAAAAAAAATTATAAATAACTACTACTATTTCTGAGAAAGTCTGAAAAGGTGCGCCCGTGATACACTTCTTGAAAACCGCATTAATGGAGCATGAAATTGATGATTAAGTCACGCAACATTCAACATGAATTTCACAGGATTTTTCAGATAAAATTACAATTACCAGTAACAAGACACAAGACTGTTGAATATAATTCCTTTATAAGCTAGGCCTTAAAATAGTTGCAAAATCGCAACTTAGAGACAAATTTTAGTAACAAAAGCAAAATCTTTAGTCACAAATGGGCCCAATACAGGCGCAATTTTGAGTCCTGTTCAGTTTGAAATTTTAAGTTAAAAAGTTGAATTTATAATAATTAATTGAGAATGCTAATGAAAGAAAACACCTTTAACAAAATAAATGAAAGAATGTGTGACAATGCATGATTATAAAGCTAAGAAAGTTTTAAATTAACATGATACAACTGTTAGTTCAAAGAAGGTTGTTCTCATTTGATATGCAAAGCTTCCTTTATCTTAAGCTGAAAATTGGTGGAAGCATGATCTAAGACGTTGAAACAATTAGGAAAAACTATGGCATTCTTTGGAGTCTTTCAGGTGTTTGAATACACGAGAGGCCCTATCAGTGGATAAGTTTTCACGTACGCCTGTGGAAAAATGTTGGGTGGTTTCGCCAACGTAGCAGGCATTACAGCTCGCACACAAAAATAAGGTCTTTCACGCCAAACATGTTACCGATCTTGAAAGACGAAAAGACTAATTTTATATCAGCTACCGTATATTATTACAATAAAGTTGCATGACACTGGAAAATGGCCACTGATACCTCCTCTCACGTATTCAAACACCTGAAAGATGAACTCCAAAGAATGCCATAGTTTATGTTCACCTAATTGTTTCAACATCTTAGATCATGCTTCCACCAATTTTCAGCTTTCAGCTTAAGATAAAGGAAGCTTTGCATAACAAAATAAATGGAAACAACCTTCTTGTTCTTGTCCTCCAGTTGTATCATGTTAATTTAAAACTTTCTTTATAATCACACGTTGTCACGCATGATTTCATTTATTTTGTTAAAGGTGTTTTCTCTCATTAGCATTTTCAATTAATTATTATAAATTCAACTTTGCAACTTAAAATTTCAAACTGAAGATGACAAAGGATTGTCGAAACATATATTTTAAGGTTACAGTGTACCTTCAGATCGAAAATTTTTTGAAAATTTTTTTTTGGCGTCAAAATAAAGTTTACAGAATGAACTTTCATCCAAAAAAAATTTATCGAAAAATAGTGAAAATTGACGGAGAAATGACGGTATAACTTTTGTGGGCGGAGTTTGTTTATGAAGCGATATGTTTTTTTAAGCGCAGGTTTTCTCAAAGTTAATTTTTCGCTTGTTGGGGACACTTTAAAGAGCTACAACTCAAAGGGAATTTGTTCGATTTTCCTCAAATTTGGACAGGAGCTTGGCTAACATATAATCAACAAAAACGTGTCGGCGAATTTCTTAATTCTGAAAACTTTTTCGTCAAGAGCCATTACCGTGCGATCATTCCAATTTTTTTTTCTCCCGTTTTCGAAAATATTCTGTAACTTTTCACTGCAATTGAATATGGGAAATCGCCGACACGTTTTTTTTAGCGCTTCGTGTCCGGAAATCCGAGAACAAATCAAATTAGCAAAATACAATAATCGCTTTGAGTTATAGCGTTTCAAAGCTGATTCGGACGTTCGAATTTAGACGTCGTGAAAAATTTGACAATTCATTTTATTTCCAAATGGTTTCCATATTTAGATAGCCAGCTCTATAAGCTTTAATTTGATATCTGGGCATAGGTATATTAAGTGTAATCTTAAGACGCTAGAGCTGTTATACTGGAGACACCCCCGAAGGTACACTGTAACCTTAAAATCAAAACTGTTTTTTTTTTTTTTGCTTTATTTTTCACTTGACTTCTGGGTTTTCTCTTGCCTTTTGGCTGTTAGGAAATGGCAATCATTATTGACAGCAAAATGGACCCAAAACAATGATATTTGTTGTTGTTGTTGTTTTTAGTTTTCTTAAAAAAAAATTTGGTCCAAAAAGAAAACATGTTCGTAAACAGCAGCTCTGTTCAGCATCAACAACATACAGCAGTTAATTTCAGAAATGCCCTATTAAATAAAGAACGAACGAAAGACGTGTTTGGAGCAGGTACATGAACAAAGCATAGCTTTAGAACCAATTTAACAAACGTTTAGTGTAGAGAATTTAATTTGAACATGCACTACTCTAGCATCGCAGTGGATGTTACCCGGAGAATTCTCCATATCTTGGTGGATATCCTCTGAATGATCTCTCACCAGTGTGATTGTATCTTTAACACAATAAGACAAGAGTGTTTGAAATATATACAGAAGGATTGGTTCTGTCCTGGTGTTCAGGTCCACAAGGACAAAAACAAACCTAAATAACAGACTACACTGACACAATACCTTAAAAATAAAAAGAATACAATGTGAAATCTATCGTGTAGCGACAGAACGACAGTACTGAACGATTAACTAGCTTATAATTAACTCCATATAAGTTTTACATGTACATGTACGTCCTCCGACGGTGCATTAAGCTTATAACTGAGAGATACAGCTGTTTAATAGTCTGACTAAAGTACGTTCCTACCTTGAAATAATTCATCAGTTTACAATCATTCGTTCTACAAGATAACTAAAATCTTAAAAATGTATGTTTAAGGGTTCCTGATAACAATATAACACAGCAGACGTTCTGCATTGATAAGAACTTCACCAATTAGAGCCGATTTCAAATAAAACAGCTGTACCATCAAACAACGCGAGTTTTCATGCGCACGGCTAAACAACCACACAATTTGCTACTCACCGATGAGGAGGACCCCTAGACATGCTCTAAAATCTGTTTTCTAGCCGTAAATAATTGGTTATAGCGTACAAATCGCTTTGTTGTTCGCACAGTTCTCTAACACTGGGCTTTGACAAAGCCGCCATTTTGAGAACTAACAGATTGCGAAGGGCTTGGTAAGGTGTGACGTCACACCTTTTCAGACAGCTGAACCCAGCACAGGCCTCCCAAGCTCACGGTTTGTATGGAATTGCTATAGGTCCAAAAAAAAAATTCACTTTTATTTGCTATTGCAACTCCACGTTTAAATTGTAACGTTTTTTGCCTATAGAGTCAAAACCTGTAAGACCCTGAAGAAGAAACGCTGTGCCTTTCGAAATATTGGATTCAAATACAATTTCCGTACCGTTTAATCAGCCTTGCTTTTGTATCATACTGTTTCATTTTTACGCTGATTAGATCCTTTACTACAGGATCTGGTGCTTCTATTTTGTTACGGTGGTCCTTGCAAACACAGTTACGTTTTTTTACCTAATGGTCAGTGAACCCAGTATCGTGAGAGACCAGTAACCTACGATCACAGAAATAAAGCTGCTCCCGATCAGGCTCTATTTTCGTTTCGCATGATAAACCATTCCCCTCGGGAAACGCGAAACGAAAAATAGATTTTAGCGAGCGAAAACTTAAGACAACATAAGGGCGCTGCTAAAATTGGGTCAGATCATCCTGAGGTAACTCTCAAATAAACTGCAAGGACCACTTGGACAAACAGCACGGCGAAGTGAAGCCGGATCTTAGTGTAGATCAGGATCAGCATTATTGAATAAAACTTAAAACTAAATGCAAGGCTGATCGGACAGCTATAAAGGGTATTTTATTGCCTAATATTTCACCGGTTAGAGACAAGTCAAAGAAGTTTTAGAGGAAATGACTTGGTGATAAGGAAACGTTCAATTTCACACCACCGACAATTAGTTTACCTATATCTTGCCCTTCTCCATTTTTTTTCTTATCTTGTTAACTTAAAAACCGTATGTAATAATAAAAAATGAAGTAAAAAATAAAAAAAAATTCACACCAATTTGTGATTAATGACATGTTGTTGTTTATCGGCTTCATTTTGAAAATTCTCATCCTGGCAGATCGAGAAGATCTATTTCTTATTCCGCCATCCCACAAATTCCAGGTTCCATGACTCGCGAAACATTTACAGTGCATGAAAACTATCCAAACAGATCTAAACAGTGCTTCTTTTGGCTTGTTCCACTCGCCGATTTTATTTTTATGCTATTCCCCACCCAGGAATCTGTTCACTGACTATTGTTCGTATAAAATGCGACATCAAATTTTAGCTTCAAATTTTTCATTTTTAAAATGTATGAAAAGTATAGAAAACCTTCACCATGTTCCATAATTTTTTTTCATTTTCTAGTTACCACAACGAGAGGCGGGTATGACAAAAGCTCCACAAACATCTGCGGAAACATTCGCCTGTCTCCCAAACTTTCAAACTTTCTTTTACAAGTGTCGTTACTTTATAACTTTTGGAAACTCGACCATTTAGCCGTACCGCCATGGGCCAGGGCTTTCAGTCTCCCTGACCGAAAAACCCTCGGACTCTGGCTACCAGGTTGGAAAATACAAAATAGTTCAGTCTTTCTCTTTATAAAATAAGCTCTCAAATTAGTTTTTTAAGCCGGGTATATTGTAAATGATTTTTCAACAAATCAGAGCGCGAATTGTATCTGGTCTATTTTATAAAATGAGTTTTGGTCCGACACGAGTGGATATAATTTGTGAGAACGACAAAAGGGTGTGGGGACACAAACCGAAGGCCAGCTCTTCCACAGATATTTTGAGTTTCTCCTAACCTGTATACAGCCGCCCCCTGCCCCTCAAGGTCGCTACCTTTTACCCGAATACTGAATCGAGCATGGACACTAGTTTGCAGACGATTTCTTGTGAATTTCCAGGCACTCTACCCCCCCGGGGGGGGGGGGGGTACTCCCTATAATGGGCTATACGGGGATGCTCCGCCCGAAAGGGGTACCTTTTTGAGGCTGGAGGTATATGAAAGGGTCGGGATTTTACGAGTTTAAGTATATGAAAGGGTAGGGATTTCACGAAGAATAGGAAAGGGTAGCGAAAACACGCCGTTGAAGCATAACAAAGGTAGGGAAAACTGCCATTTAAGTATTATAAAAGGGCCTTTTGAAATATACCAAACAGACGCACGTAAAGGCTATATGAAAGGGGTACAATTTTCAATGAAAGGTATGTGAAAGGGGTGCCATTTTCAATGAAAGGTATATGAAAGGGGTACCTTTTCTATCAAAAACGGTATATGAAAGGGTTAGGGTTTGGACCTCGGGGCGGAGCATCCCCGTACAAAACTTTGTTGAGAACCCCCCCCCCCCGGGCTTAACATATTCCTCTTAGTATATGCAGTTATTTAACCCACACTCTCTGCTCTCTCATTTTACTTTTCAAAATTGCGCCGTGGTTAAAAGTGGTCGAAACAGCAATTACACATGCTCTGTCTTCTTCGATGGTTTCTGTCGAAGATGGGTTTGTTATGTGGAAGAACATCATTATTATTTAAAGGAACAAACAGCAGATAATAGCGCTTGTTTGTAAATGGACGCCTTTAATCTCGCGGCCTAATCTGAAAATGTTCTGGTCACAGAATATGAACACTGAGAACATGAAATTGGATGAACAGCTTGAAAAACACCTAGATTCGTGGCGGAGCCTGGGCACTACCAGGTATGAACACTGCCTTAAGCGACCATTAAAAATCCATAACAAACAGTTACTAACCCTTATATGTCTGTTTAAAAGTTTAATGGTGCAGAACATTTATTCGTAAACCATGTATTTTTTACACTCATATAATCTGCGATTTAGTCGCTATTTTTAGTCGCATTCAATGGTGTAAGCAATCACTGACCCCGAACAGTGTGACTATTTTTAAACAAGGTTAACGATGGCCTCAGTGACATTTAAGTGGTATAGAAACCATTCTATAAACGATTGACTATCTTTAAACCACTGAGCACCGTCAGTTTAACCCAGTAAAAAGATTAGTTCGATTGGTGTAAAACATTTTATGAAACAATCCAACTGATTATTCAGTATAAACCACTGATCACTTTAAACGTTTGCGATTGTTTTGACCAAGTATGCGCGTCAAATGGCGCAGAACATTCTTGTTGCTCATGTAAAGTTATTTTTTATTCACTTTCAAAATAGTCTGACTTTTAAGCTTCTTTCTACTGGCAGATAACATTGTAAAATTGGTTCAACCACCGTGACAGTATATGCCATTCTATTGACTTTGCTTATATCTTCAAGCTAACTTCCTAAGAGATGTTGAACCTGATAAAGATGATAAATGAACAGCAAATTGCCGAGTCACCTTGGTGTTAGTAAAATAAACCGACTAGCACTTATTACAAGATGCTAGTCACAAGTTTGCTCACCAGAACGGTTGCATGTTTAAAGGTTTATTTTGTTTTGGGTCTTTTGGGCTAGTGGCCCGACAATGAACATTTGTTTTTCATAAAGCAACATTCTGTCGATAAAATCATAATAGATATGAACTGTGTAGCACCAATCTTATGAAATGAATATGTTTAAAAAATGTTATTAAAGCGCTTTTGAAACTAAAGGTTCAGACGTTGCGGGGCTTCTGTCCCTTCCTCATTGAATAGCCGTTAACTGAAAACGCGCGTCAGCTATTTAAAGTGCACCTTCTGTAACCCCAATTTTTTTTTGGCTTAATCAACTCTATGTTCGTTGAAAAGTTGAATAGTTAAATATTTCTTGTTTTTAACGTCGCGTTAGTGAGTTATAGAGATTTGAATTTACAAAATGCTAATTAGATGACGTAGATTCGGGAATTTGTGATTATTTCTACGTCAATTAACAATACGCAGTATACAACGACTTAAGGAAAATCAATTTGAGAAATACCAAATATAAACTGTGGATAGTCAATTGATTCGTAAAAAATATCATTTGGAGGTAAAAAACAAGTATTTGTATAATAAATGATTCCCGAATCTACGTCATCTAATTAGCATTTTGTAAATTCAAATCTCTATAACTCACTAACGCGACGTTAAAAACAAGAAATATTTAACTATTCAACTTTTCAACGTACATAGAGTTGATTAAGCCTAAAAAAAAATTGGGGGTTAGGTGCACTTTAAATATTCCAAATGTCGCCATGTGGCAACATTGTAGCGCGCGCGGATGAAGTCTAAATAAAACTAAAGTCAATGTTCATGCAGCGTGGTTGACGGGTTTGGAATTTGAAAATTAGTCGACCCTCCGCGCTGCGTCTCTTCGTGGTACTTTTGAAACCTGTTCTAATCACGGACACCATCATGTCATCTGTTGTGTGGCCTGGAGAGGAGAAGTGTTTAACGACGGGCAGGTTGTGTCCGTGGTTAGAACAGGTTTCAAAAGTACCACGGAGAGACGCAGCGCGGAGGGTCGACTAATTTTCAAATTCCAAACCCGTCAACTACGTGGCATGAACATTGACCTTAGTTTTATTTAGACTTCATCCGCGCGCGCTACAAAGTTGCGACATGGCGACATTTGGAACATTTAAATAGCTGTCGCGCATTTTCAGTTAACGGCTATTCACTGAGGAAGGGACAGAAGTCCGAAACGTCTGAACGTTTAGTTTCAAAAGCGCTCTAATAACATTTTTTTAAACATTCTGTCGACATCTTTTAATTGTTTGAGTAGTAAGCACTGCTAAGCAGCCAAAACATCCGTTCAAAAGCTAGACACGTGGGGGCGGGCTAAATTAGGATTACCTGTTTAAGAATTGAAGAACACATCACTTTCATAACACGGAAATATTAAGAGGTGATTAATTACTCTTGAGTGACTGTATAATCACGTATAATGATACTTAATGACCTATTCCGTTGTATTTCCCGTGACGTCAACGACTACAGACTGAGCTGATGGTCTTGATGGTTAAATTCATAAGCAACATCATTTGCGTACAAATCAAAGAGTCTTTTTCTGTAAAATGTTCAGTGTAGAACGAAAGAAGCTCGATTAAGACACAAGTAAGCGCGCATCTTGGGACCACCCAGACGAACCATGAACTCATTAACGGCAGTACAAGAGAATGGTGACCATCATGAAACTACACTGACAGAACCAGCTGGGAAACACAGCTTTACACAGGTTTACAATGATATGAATAAAATCATCCGCTCAATTGCCACAGACTCGGAACACAGACGAGAAGTGTGCAAGAAAGATGGCTTGCAGGAGGATACCGTGAACAAGCCAGCCAAACGCAGAACACCGCTTTAGGGCGATTAAGACGCAATTTTGAGCATCACGTTTAGTCAAAAGACGAAAGTTCTAAACGTAGTCAAAAGTCCCAAAATAAACGATTTAAGATACAATTGCAAAATGATCGTATTATACAAAGGAGTAAATCGTACAATGACCCATTTTGGAAAAAAAGTCCCACAAAGAAACATTGTCAAGGAGTAAGTCTTACGGAGGCAGAGAACCGAGTTCAAGATTTCAAAAGCATACAGATCTCGGCGATGGACAAACTGAAAAGCAAACTGCTCAGGCCGCTTTGGGGACACTTCACTGCACTGAGAGCAAACCAAAGGAAGTTTCAACTAAAAACAAAGAAAACAAAGACGCCGCGAACGAGGGAGTGCATAAATCTGATAAATGCGAAGAACTGAAAGAAAGAGATTCTTGCGTCAGCTTATATCACATCATCCAGCATTCCCAGCTCATAGCAGCGAAGCTTCAGAGAGCACCAGAAGAGAAGTGGGGTATCAAGCTGATTCAAGTCGGTAAAAAAGAAGAATCGTCGACGAGCGAAAACGGTGCAAAACTAAACGAGGTGATGAGTGGATAGAGCAAAGAAACCCACTGTAAATCTTATCGCCGTTCAATGTGATGCAAGTGCTTCACCATCAACGAGCCATCACACTCATTTAGTTGCTGAATTTAGAGAAGTGTTCAGGAGAAGCATAAAAAAGAAAAACAACGGAATAAAGGCGCCCCTTTCCTTTGTTGTTAAAGAGGAAAATTATCAGCCTCGTCGTGGAGTGCGCATTCTTGGGTTGACCGAGGAGGGAGTGACGGCGAAAGACTGCAAACTTGCAGTTGATGATGTGATCGTTGAGGTGAGGTTCGTTTTCGTGAATGATCATCTACGTAAATTTGTTGCAATCTCTTTCCCAGGGGCTTCTCGGTTTTCAAAATGGCCATATTGGAAACCGAGAAGACCTTGGGAACGAGGTCTAAAATAACTTCGTCCCCAGTGCCTTCTCAGCTTTTCAAAATGCACCTCAAATACAACTTCATGTTAAATAATTTGGAATTTCATAGTAACTAACGTACTTAATTTTGTGTTTTTTTTTTCTCAGGTCAATGGTAGAATCGTTCTTGACTCTTCACCGGAACAAGTCGTTACTGCGATAAAAAAATCTTTAGCTGCTGACATGGTTGTGTCCAGAGCAATGCATCCAAGACAGAAAGAAAATTGCACCGGCGATAGTCACTGTAACTATTGACCAATCAAAAAGCTCGGAGAATGTCTAGTCGGACAATCGACAAGATCATTTGAAAGCATTCCGAGTAACGAAAAGAGACGATACTTACAATTGATTCAGACGCAAGAAATCTCTTGTTCAGACACTAATAACAATAAATTCGTAATAATCAAGGAACGTTAAAAACATTTTGAAATAGTTCAAACAGAGTCTCATAAAGGAACAAGACCAAATTACTGTTTGAAATTTTGTGAATATCTAGAACTACAATCAATGAGCCAACGACGAAACCTGGCAAAGGTATTTTTCAATTATAGCAAGATTGAATACCATTTTTGTGGTTATAAGTATGCCAAGTACGTATCTTCCCTGTGAGTAACGGCGTCAATTCATGTTGTCTTCTTAACTTATACAGAAAAACCCTGAGGTTGAGGTGAAGGGTTGGGTTAGAGTTAGTTAAGCAACTTTATTTGTTTGCAGCAACTTTTTATTTGTTTGCAGCAACCTTTTATTTGTTACTAAAAATGTGGTTGTTGTTCATCGTGGTGTGTAAGATAGGTAAAACGCTTTTTTTTCGTTTGTCTCACGATGGAGTCACTTTAAGATGTTGATCGCGACGTTTCGACTGCTATTACTGCTAGTCTTCATCAGGCGATGAGGTCGATTGGTTACGTGTCGCTTATGTAGCACGTTGGCTTGTTGCTATTGGTGCATTTCGATCCTCATTATTATTCCGAAAAGATGTTGTTCCCTCTCCGGTCCGATTTGATATCGGTCGGCTGTTATGCTTCTTGATTGTAGGCATCCACGCTTCGGGAATTTCAATTCCACTATCTCTGTTGATGTTATTAGGATGAAGTCTTATGTGGATGGCCTCTTTACGGGTGTACCAGTGTGGGTCACGGTCAATAAACTTAACCTCGTCCCAAATAACCAATCACACGTAACCAATCGACCTCATCGCCTGATGAAGACTAGCAGTAATAGCAGTCGAAACGTCGCGATCAACATCTTAAAGTGACTCCATCGTGAGACAAACGAAAAAAAAGAGTTTTACCTAACTTTTTATTTGTTTGCAGCAACTTTTATTTGTTTCCAGCAACTTTTATTTGTTTCCAGCAACTTTTATTTGTTTGCAGCAACTTTTCATTTGTTTGCAGCAACTTTTATTTGTTTGCAGCAACTTTTTTTTGTTTGCAGCTGACCCTTGTGGGCCACCGTATGGGTTTCGTGAGGATATCTAAACATGCACCGAAAAGTGGACTGAAAAAATGAGGCGCAACCGAGTTTTTTTTTAACCTACTTCGAAATTTTTAGATACCCGATGAAACTCTCTTTCGAGTGTTTGATATAGCTTCTTGAAGAAATGCAAAGCAAAAGTTGAGCAAATTTAATGGTAAAAAAACCTTCTTCACGGTAGTTATTTCCTTTGTTTTCTAGAATTTAGTGTCCAAAGGTAAGAAATTTGCGCCTGCTTTGGTTTTGCATTACAACGCATATATTTGCTTCCATTTTTTTAGAATAAAATTTTACCACTTAAAATTCTCAAAGCTATAATTTCCAACGACGAAGACCGCCAACAGTGGCACAGGACTTTCAGCTGAAAGTTTACGCCGGCGCAGGGAACCCAATGTTGACCGTGTTGTTATTATCCGCCAGCACTCGAACTTTCAGATAAGAGAGTAATCCATCCACACTCAATCCTTGGCTGCGTATTATATTAGCGTATGCTTCTGCTTCCGCTTGTAAAGCTGCGAGGATGCTGGCAGCCTCCGCTTCCGCCTTGGACAGGATCACTTTGCTGTCTGAAGTGGCTTTTTCAACGTTGATGCGACCCTGCGTAACTGCTTCCTCCTTTGCACTTGTTGCCTCGATCAGTGCGCGCGGTCGTTCGTTTTTCGCGATGTTGATGTTTTCCTTGGCGGATTCCTTGTTTCTCACCACGGTCTCGTACGCCGCTGGCCGCTCGATGTTACTCACTTGCAGGTCGGTTATGTCCGCGTTCACAGTCGTAAAGCGGTTTACCATAGTCGTGTAGACGAGTTCTTGGAAGAAGGAGCGACGTGTTTGGAACTCGCTGGTGTTGAACTGGCTGCAGGCGTCGTAGATGCTCGCGCGACCCAGAAACCTGCGACAAAAGTAAATTAGCAAACTGCGAGTAGAAAACGTCCCCACTTTGTTGTTTCATGTTTTACGTGCATTGACCATGTAACGCTAAATAAGTTACCAGAAACGTTCCTATTTGATAGCCGCTGTAGCCTTACTGGCCGGAAAATGATCCCCAACTGGCCGGCAATGATTCTCAGACCAGAAATGAACTACTCGAGAGTGAATGGACTGGAAACTGGATTTTCGTTAGTGGATTAAAATGTAAATTGTTTATTTTTTCTATAGCATTACATGCAACGAGATCATGTGTGGTCCTATACAGCTGCTGTCTCCTACGTAGCAGTTGTTTGGGTTGTCACGCAACGCCCCTCTCCCCTAGTGTGGAGGAGCGTTGCGTGACAATCCAATAACGCCTGCGTACTGAATCAAGCTCATAAACCTACCGTGGTGTGTGCACGATTAAGGCCGACTGAGCGATAAGAAAAACATTTTTGTTGGGCGTTATAACCATTCACCTATTCCGGGCTATCACAGTAGAGAGTAGTTGTTATGTGCCAGAGTACGAACGCCAAGAAACTAGAGGGGGAGGGGGAGGGGGAGGGGGAGGACGCTCTCTACCGTAAGTCTCCGTTATCATTCGCGTGCGCATTGTAATTTGTGAACTCTTCCCCACGCGGTGCGTGTGGAGTTCTGGGACGGATGCACTGCACTCGGTGGACGGCGCTTCGCGTTTTGTATCCTTCCCATGACGCACCGTGCGCGCCATGTTTCCCGCGCAAGACCGACGCCTGGCCGCATCAGTTTTTACTTACTTTAGCATTTTGATGTAATTGTCGTGGTCCTTAAATTCCATTATAATATCCCTGAGCTTCTGAGGCCTGGCTCGGTACTGGAATTCAATGTGCAACACAATTTCCACTCCTTCTTTGTTAAGACATTTCTCTTCATTAAACTCCAGGCTTTTGAAAACACTTGGGAACTTGATGAATTTAAAGCCGGGGGCACCGTTATGCAGGCCGGCTTTCTGGGTCGTGGAGGCGAGCTTCTTTTGATATGTGTCATACGCAACGCCGACTGCGGAAGAAAAGAAGTGTTAAAAGAGGTTTTCTCAAACTTCCAGAGGAGCAACACTTGTGTACGTTTGTAGCAAACGTGCGAGCGCTACTCCTTCCCTTCGCTCTTCTTTGTTTTTTCCTTGGTCACATTAGTGTAAGCAAATGTATGCCCGCATATATTCGCATAAATGGTAGTTCACTTGCGAAAAACGTCTGATTGGCTGACACGATCACGTGATATTTATAAGCCACTCCTAACTATACCTATACACCCTACCCTGGGTGCCAGAGGCTTGTCTCGCGCTCTCATCTCTCTCATATTACACGCCTCTTATGTAACTATTCCCCTCCCCCTACAAAATGCAAAATAAGGAGGTACAATATACGGCCTTGACAGTATTGAGCTTTTTTTAATAAAGCTGACAGGCTGACAGTAGGTTTTGAGAACTTCGGTTTCCAGATTGTAAAGATGGGATAAATTAATTCCAAAAGCTTCGCTGTTTTAACCGTGTAAAATAAGCTTATTTAAGAGAAGAACGTAATATACATTGCATCCAATGATTAAAGGAAAGGAATTATAAGATAATCAAATCGGTAAAGGTTTTAATTCAGGGGCCCCCATCGAGCCAGCTTCACCAAAGGATTTAGAAATTAAAGTCATGTTTATGTTTCGTTTCATGATTAATATCGTTTTAAGGCATATTTGTATCAGCTACCAATTTCCGATCTGTTCGGATGCCTTTATTAGCAGAAAATTCAACAGTCCGAAAATTTAGGGACAAAATCCTTTTCTCCGAAAAAGTTAGCTCAAGTATGTTTTCCAATTATGTTTTAAAGGAACTATTTGCCTACCGAAATTTTTAGCTGGACTTTCTGACAAACAAAAATAGCATTTTTCATCTTCTCGAAACAGTCAGCTGAGTCAGGTCCGGTCTCTAATCGCAATCCGAAAATCTGGGAGCGGTATGAGCATCCCGAAAACTGCCCGAACACGGGGAGGGGGGAGGGCAGGGGGTACTCCCCAAAAAAGCTATATAGGTATGTGCGGCCCCAAAGATTACGGTTTTTGAGTCGTTTTGGTCTGAAAACGGCTATAGATTTTGACCATTATGGTCTGAAATCGGGTATGGTTTTGAAGGGTGCCCGAACAGCTGTTTGGCGAAACAATTTGTTGGGTGCCACTGTTAATTTAGTTCACCGTATAAAAGAGAAGACCAAAGAACTAACCCAGACTAACCCAAAAATATGACGTGACTAATATCCGTTTGACCTCATGTTCTAGAAAACAGGAAGGTTTAATCCTACAGCTAGCTATGAATTAAAATCGACAACATAATTTGCAGGGTAGGACAATGCATAAAATACAGAAAGAGAACTACTTTCTAGGCCAAATTTACGATGTTTTACAGTGTTGACATAAGAACCTGTCCTGTAGGGAAATGCAAATAAACGAAACCGACGACCTATTCGTGGTTGAAAGAAAATATTCATCCCTTACCTTCGTCAGATGCAAGTTTTCGTAAAGAAGTAGCTATAAGCGCTATAGACATTATTAAAATGCCTACAAAGAAAACACAGCATCCGATTGGGAGGTAGCTTTTGAAATCAGCCATCTTCACCGAGATGTGCAGCGCTGCATGCCGAGAAGAAGATTTGCCACTGACAGATTGTGAAAGACCTCGTCCTCGCCCCCAGTGAGCCGGATTAGCGGAAAAGGGGGGATAAGAGGGGGAGAGGGAAGGGGACAGGATCGTGAGTACGTAGGGCTGGGAGCTGGGCTGGGAGATCAATGAATCACTTGTTACACCACTAACTAGTGAACGCAGGAAATAAACCGCGGGAAATTCTGTGTGAAGTTTTTTCCCTTCCTTTTTTCTTGCCGTTTAAAATCCAAAACAAGGAACACTTTGCATCCCTCGCAAATTTTCGTCAGGAAGGCTATGCAAGAAGTCCTCCCCCGGGGTAATCTTGAATGGGAGTGACAAACATGTTGGCGTCACAAAAACAAGACATTTGATTGGTGTACAGTCGCGACATTGTCAGATCTTGTCACTCGTTCGAGCCAAAAAGAAAAGAAAAATCACGCATTTTGGTTTCCATCGACCTTCTGCAAACAAACGTTGGCAGCGAAGCTCAGGACTTTGCTCCAAAATCTCTGCAGCATAACTCCAGTTTATGGAGTCTATGGATGTTGAGGAAGGCCAAAGACCACGCGTAGACACCGGTGAAATGGAGGGTTGGAAAAAAGGCGTGTTGATTGTCCTAGGAATCGGGCTTGTGGTTATGACGATCGTTTTGCCCCTCAGTTTTAGTGGTGTCGAGTATTACGAGGTAAGTATCGAATCCAACATGATCCACGCTTACACAATATGCAACAAAAATTTGTTTTATTTAGCCGATATCGTGTAGAATATTTTGACCAGAAATGCTGAGAAATGACTCTGGCCAAGGACACTCTAGGTTCCGTATGATCAAACATAAGTCACGCAATTGTAGGGATAAAGTCCCTGTTATTTTTGATAAAAAAAAGAAAACAATAAAATTAATTAACTGGATAAAATCTTTGTCAAGTGATAAAATGTGTCAAACTTCACATCTGGACCAAATTTTGAAGCGAAAGAGTTCAAATTCAAAGTCTTAATTACACCGAAAATTTCATCACAAAATATCGTATTCACTATATTAAAGTTCCAAAGCATCTTTAATGCAAAAATAACTTCCAACTGGTTTAATTTTGTTTATTTTCACGGCCTATCTGAAAAAGCGTGACGAATTGCGTGACTTTAACACATTTTAAAACCTTTATAGATCGGAAGCAAAACATCGTCAAAGCCTGAAACTTTTTGTGAAAGATTATAACACTGCCATGGTAGAAACAGCTTTGTAGGATGTATACTTTAGATTTTTGAATTTTTATGATGTCATGTGCAAACCAAGAATTGTTATTAGTTCTGAAATAAGGGTGCTACAGAGGGTCCCCTATACTTTCTACGTGGAGCGCGATTAGTGCTATTTTGGGGCGGATCTAGTGGGGGGTTTGGGGGATTCGATCGAACCCCCTAAATTAAAACAGCTAACGTCAGAAACTTAAAAAAAATATAAAATAAATACAGAATGACATTTTAACTTAAAAAAATGAGATATTAAAATGCGCTGACTTGGCCTCAGAATGGCGGAAATTGCGTTTCCAAAGACTTTCAAAATTTTCCAAGGGAGGATGCCCCCGGGATCCACCCCCCTTCATCGAACCCCTTCTCCTAAAAACCTGGATCTGCCCCAGCTATTTCTTTTCCCATGAAGCGTTTATTTTCCAGTGATTGAGACTTTTATTCACTTACATAGTACTGGTGTACTTTTGTTAGAGCCAGGCTCTGTTATGTGATGTCCTGCATCATATCATCATGTATTTTGGTTCTTTTTTTTAAGAATTCATGGTGTCATGCATAGTCATGATTCGTGATTTTTTTAATATATATTACAAGTATGTTGCCCTATTATCTGGATATTTTGCAAATATGCAAAATGTCCAGATAATGTCCTCAGAACACGAGAAAGGAGCCGAAATTTTGTAAGGATGCTCTGATGTTTCATCAACAGATCTTTAAAGTTTCTCCATAATGTTTGGAAATATTGTTAAAGTTAGCCACCCTAATTTCCAGACAGGATGTCCTATTTTCCCAGATGCTTGTATGAGAAGTATTCATCGCTTTTTTGAAAATATTTCTCGTTTTACTGTAATGACAAAATATCTCACATTAAAAATAATTAGAGAAATATTCATACTTAATATCATTTTTGTTTTCAATTCTTAAATATTTTTTCACTCACCCACGCCTGTGACTTGTGCAGCTATGTTTTGAACTTTTTCACATTTGCATTCTCGGAAATGCTGAAAAATTACCCAAGTTAACTCAATTTTTCACAGTTTTTCTTATAAAATTGCTGTTAAAATTGTGGCTATCGTCAAATTGTGCAGATAATAGGTATATCCCGCAAAAATGAAATAGGATACTTTTGTGACCACACTGGAAATGAAATGTAAAAAATATAGTCATTCTCCAGCCAGCTTATGAAAGGAGGGGGGGGGGGGGGGGGGGGGGGGGCATCAAAGCATGCCACAAGAGAACCTCTGGGTACTTTTGCATTTCTGCCTGTTACTTCGTTTCATTTTGAAAACCCTGTTTCTGTAACTTTCCATTCCAGCTGGGACTTAGAAGGCAAAAGTCAACTGGAAAAGTTAAACTTGATGCCGTATACACTGGTGGTCGTTACATGATTGGTCCAGATTATACCTTCAAGACATTTGAAGCTGGGGTGCACTATGAGGAGATGGAGAAGATTTCGACCTTTTCCAGTGACGGGGTCGGGGTTGAGATCACTTGTGCCAGCAGTATTTCCTACGTCCAGAAGACCTGAAAGATATGCATCAGGAGTATGACTTGTATTACAAGTAAGGACTGCGGTTATTTATCTATTATTGGACGAGGTTGATTTGTCAGTGGCAAGCAGATTAATTATTTGGCTGAGGCAAATAATTATTGATCTGCGAGACACTGACAAATCACGATATTTTGCATTAGCCAAGTTTAATTATTGAAATATGATTTGATCTTTGAGTTTGTTTTCTAATTTAATATTTATTCATAACAGATAGAACAGAGCAGAAATCAGAGCTGCCATTGTAGAGGACAGGAGCGGAACAATAATATCATTCGCAGCAAAACAACTTTGCACTGTTGTGTGCATAAGCAGAATTATTCGTAGACAGTTATTCGCAGGTCACGTGGTGGGCTCTTGGCCAATGAAAAGGGAGAAAAAATGTTTGAATGATAATTTCTCATGTCCCTGCTTCCTGATTCCCAGCCTTGTCCCCAGGCCTTCTCTGTTTTCAAAGTGGCGGGGTGGGCTACGAAACCCCTGGACAAACTGCTGCCAAAATATGTGGAGTATTTTGTCATGTTTTCTTTTCTTTCCTGTTTTTTGCGGGGGGGGGGGGGGGGGGGGTAAGTGGGGAGGGGGGTGAGTGAGGGGAGGGGTCAATTCAGATTTTTTAGTTTTTCTCAATATTTTTGATACAGTAACAGGGAATTCCAACTTCTCCAGCAAGACCACTGGTGGAGGGGTCCTGGAATATCAGGGTTAGGTGATGGGTGTGGCCCAGGGTGAAATCTTTTTTCTTATATCCACTGAATAACTCATTCTCTAAGGACCTCAAGTTTCAAGAACTATTCAGCAAAGCGCAAGTGTTGATCGTACTATCCAGTGATTGTGTTATGCTTTTTATCAGGCCTGTGGTGAGGACAACAGCTAACACAGCCATCAAAGGTCGTGCTGCAGAGCTGTCAGTGTCAAATTTCGTTCGAGATAGAGAGACAGTAGAAAGAGAACTGTTCAAGGCAGTGAAAACAAGACTCGAAGGTATGAATATATAGGAATATTATAAACTGGACCCTGCTATATGGCCCAAACAACGTCATTTCAGTCGAGCTTGTGATTAGCATGCCCCACGGGAGAGCTTACTCACAGGATAGTTCAATTCTGTAAATTTACTTGAGATCTGAACACCTTTGGATCGATTTGGGACCACTTGTAGCAGTGTCCGCCTTAGAGGTGTCTGCCTTATAGAGAGTTTAGTTACAGACAAACGATTGAAATTTGACCAGAACCAGTCAATAATTGATGTCCGTCTTGGAGAGGTGTCCACCTTACAGGGTCTTAATAGAGTTTACTGTATCTGTATTGTTCTTATTTTCTTGTCTCAGGTACCTGCTGTCGTAAAGATTGTGACACTCACACATGCACTCCAGGGTGTGTGGAGTACTCCAAGTGCACAATTTCTCAAAAAGGCCTGTTTTTGGAAGTGAGATATTTTCAGTTCCTGGACTTTGACATCCACGATGATGTCAAGAGCAGGTATCTTCGCCAGGTTACTGAGTGGGAACAGAAACAGCAAGCGCAGTATGAGCTGCAAGAAAAGGTCAGTGACAGTGGTCAATCTTAAAGGGACATTGTCCTGCCGAAATAAAAATATTTCTCATATCTTATTTCCATGTAATATGGCCAAATGCCACCAAATACAGCTATTTCAATTAACGTTTTCGGATGAAAAAGGCGAAAAGTCAAGACTGCAAGGTAGTATGGGATTTTTATGCAATGGCCGTTTACAACTACCCATACTACCTTGGTCTTGGCTTTGAGCTTTCATCACGGGGGGTGACAACTCTAACAAACGCTGTTTGAGTGATACTGTGTGGAACTGAAAGTTGTCCCGAAAATTTGGAATATCTTCCCAATTTTTTCTGAGACATTCTTGCAAAAATTTCAAACTTCCCGAAATTTTAACAACATCGTCTCATCTTTCCCCGAAAATTTTTCGAGTCTCCCGATTCTCGGCAAAATCTTCAGACTCCCGGAAGAATTTTGTTTTTCTCCCGAAACAGGCCTTCTTAGAGTTGTCACCCCCCGTTTTCATCCGACAACGTAAACTGAAATAGCTGTATACAACTTAATTGGATACAATGATTCTATAGAGCAAAACAGAAGCAGAAGTTTGGAGATATAGTGCAAAATTGCATGGATGGAAGTGCATTGATAACAGTTCACCAAATTTGATTTCGTGACAGGCGGTCAAGAAATCAAATTTGCCATTCTTGATTCTTGCAGAATTTTGACATTTTAACCCGTTATTTTGTTGCTTTTAATAGTTAATATTTCTTTGCTTTATCACTTTTGGTGATTATATTTGTTATTTCAAGACAATAAAAGAAGCTTTAACCCTTTAATTGCGGAATTTCACTCAAAGCACGCTTTTTGGGGTTAAAAAAGTGGGTTTTCGTGGATTTTTTGGCCAAATCGGGCGTTTCCTGCGCTAAAAGTGCGTATTTGTGAACGGGGCAAGGTGTTTATATAGTTTCTGGGTGAAAACGATCAATTTTATCTTTGCTGCAGCTGTAAAAAAAAAAAGAGTTTTTCCCATTTGATTTTTTCTCCTTATCTCTTTTCCTTTCATCTTTCCCTCCCTTTCTTTACTTGCTATCTTCGGCTATTTATACACTTTCTTTCAGCTGGAAAAGTTTTGACCCAATCTTTTAAGGAACCCAAGAAATGAATCTGGAAGAATGTCCGGTGTGTGAGCCAAATTTGGCACTGATTTTGCAACAAATATTTAACAGGCTTTTCCTGCATAACTCAGGAAGAATTTGACCGATTCCCAAAATTGACACATGAATCCAAAGATCTATCCATTCTGCATCAACTGCAGGTCAAAGTTAACTTGTGACGTGTGAATTGATGAAGTCACAATGGCTTCCATGTGTGAAACCCCAAAACCCGTGCTAAAGGGTTAAGCAAGCTCCTGGCCATAATCATGAAAAAACGATATATCATCCGGGATGGTGGTCCCTTTAAGGCGCACACGACAAACTAAAGTCCAAGTTGGCAAACTCGAGTTGGCAATCTCCAAAAAGTGGCAATCTCATGTTTACACTCGAAAAATTCCAACACCTCTCGTTCGAGGGAGAAAGCCCGAAAGGACCTTGTGAAAAGAGGTTGCATACAGAATGAAGATTAAGCAAACGTTCACATGTACATGTCAAATGAGAGTTTGCTAACTCCAAAATGTTGGCAAAAGACGTTGGCGAATAAATTATAGAAACTTGTTCTAATTCTCGTCAACAGTTTGCCAACCTGTTCCCAAACTGATGATGTCCCGATCACACACGTTTTTCGGCTGATGTTAATTCGAGACGACTTGAAAAGGAATTATCCGTCTTAAATGAATAACTCGTCTTCGTATAAACCATATAGTCCCTCGATTAACTATGTTTAAAAAGACCGATAAAATCAGATGAATTATCTGTCGAAAAGTAAGACCGTCCCGTTTTCACTTTTAAGACTGATTATCCGTCTCCGATAAAGATGGGCCACTCGTGTTGTTTCTCATATCTGTTGTCTTTCCCTTCTGCAGCTCGTACGCAAGGACACTGAGCGATTAAAGAACGAAATCAACAACGAAGCCGCTGAAATCGCACAGAACGCCACGGCACAAGTCACAGTCATACGCGCCAAAGCTGATGCAGAGGCACTGCTGAAGGTGGAGAAGGCACGTGACACGGGGCTGTCTTACATCTACCAGCAGCTTAACATTACTAAGGAAGAACAGAAGTCTTCATTCAATTATCTGCGCACGATTCGCGGAAAGAAAAACATCAAGTTCAACGTCGGTTACACTACTCTCATGGCAAGAGATTAATCGACCCCGTAGCCTTATCTTCACTAAAAAGTGTAGTTGACCCACCATTTTGTAGACATGTTCGACTGAACAACAATAAATGTTTTTTTCTTCAGTTGGGAAGAAACATATAATAAACAGAGGCGGATCTAAGGGATGACCCCCCCTCCCCCTCTCCCCCCTCCCCCTCTCCCCCCCTCCCCACCACACACTTACCTTGCCAAAAAATAAAGCCCAAACGACCGAATTGTTTTTAAAGTTTCTAACATTTTCATTCCTTTTATTCACGAATCCACGGAAGACCCCATTTTGCTTTGCTCATGCACACTAGTTAACCTAAATTAACAAAAAAAAAACAAGTATACTTTTGTCTGTTCTCTTAATTTATGAAATAAAAAAATATATAATAAAATTATTTTAATAAAATAAAATGGTTAGGATAGGATAGGATAGGATAGGATTGGATAGGATAACTTTATTTAGACACGGTAAACTCATCAGTCACAACTATAAAAAAGACTAATTTTTTACAGAATTATTATAAAATATGTAATAGCTAGAACTACATTATTCTAAAATTACATGAGTGCCGTGTGTAAAAATTCTAAATTTTCAAGATGAGAAGAAACGCTCGCAGCCAGCCCGGAATGCTCTAAGGGAGTCAGCCTGCCAATCAATTTGCAATCAATTTGCAAGGAAATAATTATGATGCAGAACGTTTTTTTTTTTTTTTTCATCTTCATTTCTTTAAAAATTGAGACAGGTTTGTCACATTCCTGTTTTGTAGATCTTTTAGGTGAAATTGAATTGTCAATAAAGGAATTTTGAAAGGAAAAACGTGCTAGAAATAACCGTAGGAAAATTGTTTCTCTCCCTAGCTTATCATCAGCCAACGATAGCGCGCCCAAGACTTGAAGATCAATGAGAAAAGCTATGTCAGTAGAAGAATCTCACCAGCGCTATATTTTCCGCCATTTCTCATGCTATAAATCAGTTGAATTTGTTCTCTTTCGCTGCAGAAGGTCCAAGCGTAATATAAGAGTTTTCTTTGACAATTCGTACCTTAATAGTTATAATCAAGAAATGTACAAGTGAATAGGTTAAATCGCGATATAAAACTTGATAAAATGTTACCTGGTGTTGTTCCTCGTGTTTTTATGGTGTTTCTTCGCAATTTGAGTGATGGGAATTTTTAAGACCTTTACCCTACAGCGTATGAGAGAAAGACACTCGTATGCTGTAAGGTAAAGGACAAAAAATCACTCAAAGTTTCAATAGACTATGTAGAAACGAACAAGATGTCAATAAACGCGGTCAGGCGAAAAAAAAAAAGTTGAGAAATTTGGCCTTTCACCCCGAGGGACTCCAAAATAAAAATGACGAGGATGATCATTGATACCACTGATCATCTTTGCTACCACAAAGGGTGTTTGAATCGAAAATGACTGTCATAGCAAGGGTTTTAAGCCAGAAAAATATACTGATATGAACAACTTTTCTGAAAGAATTGGCACCTTTTTTTTTTTTTTTTTGGGGGGGGGGGGGAGGGAGGGGGTAAAAATTAATGTGAGTCATATTTACCCACTGGTACCTTTCAGGGGTTTCACCTCTGCCTATTTTATATTGGTGCCCCGTGCCCCCCCCCCCCCCCGTGCCCCGTGCCCCGTGCCCCCCCCCCCCTCCCCAGAATTTCACACACCTTTCACAATTCACATCACATCCTTTGATTCCATATTCTCAAACAAAGGGACGGTTTCCTTGCGATGGAGTGGCTTTAGTATTTGAGCAAATGCAGTTTCGGGTACCGTGGACTTAGAAGTGTTGACTGGCATCAACCATTTGTTCGTAATCCGTTACCAGATAAATATGAAAAGTGAAATGTTTGGGATCCTCTAGAACATTTTTGTATTGCTCAGTCAAGCTATCACCTTGTGTGCTATGCTCTTCATGAAGTTAAGCGGTTTTTCTTCTCTGCTATTTTGGAAAAAAGGGGGAAGGAGGGTACAAAACGCTCGGAAACGTTGGTTTTATTTGAATTACTCTGTCACAATTTTTTTTTTTACAAATTGTTGTTTATTTTTGCTCTTCCTTACCTTTTTCAATCTATTCAAAACAAAATACTATTATCACGCAATTGACAGTAGCCACTAGAACAAACCAAGAAATGACAACAGCACCTCATGGCAGGAACTTTTCGGCTACATAGTCCTGCGCTCTCCCAATTCGCGAAAATCAAAATCGCGACCAAAGTTGTCACAAAAATTGCTTACATTAAGATATTACTGTAATATAATTAAGATATTAACATAAAACAATGTGTGCGCTCTGATTGGTCCATAGCTTTACTGAGTAAGCCACATGAAAAATGTAGTTATTATGTAACAGCAATTACGGTTACATACCACACATTTCTATGTGACTTACGTGACTTACAATCCTTTCTCATGTTCTTCCTACATCCCTCGTGGTTTATTGCACCGATTAAGCGTAGAAATACGTGGTCTTAACATTTATGCTTGCTTGCCATCATAATTTTGAAATTGTGCAAGTGATTTGTAGCCCACATTCAGCTTTATTTTTTTGTTCTGACGCAGTGACCTGAGGTAATTAAACGCAGCTTTTTCCTCGTCAGAGGTAATCCCCAACACGCTGTACATGTTCTTCAAGCCATCAGACCTCGCTTTCTCCACAATACCCAGGGCGTCTGCTTGGGCCTGGGCACCAAGCACGGTCGCCTTTGCACTTGCATTCTGCGCAATCTCCCTGGCCTCGTTGTAAATTTCGTTTTTCAGTCTTTCGGTTTCCTTGCGAACCACCTTTGATGTGAAAAAATAGGAACCATTAGCCTCTATGAACATTTTGCGACGGAAAATTTGTTATTTATTTCAAGATTGGCAAAACCGAAGGCATAAATTGATGAGGGGTGAAGTACCTTCCGGTTCCTGTAGAAACTGGTACTAAATAAACTCAGAGTATTGGACAACCTTCGGAAGTGTAACAGGAAATTTTACCTTCTCTTTCAAATCAAACTCGGCCCGTTCCTCTTCGGCCGCCTCAGTGACCTGGCGCAAGTAGCGACTCTTGACATCTTCGTGCACATCAACAGCGAGCAGCTGGAAATATCTGATTTCTACGAATATCCCTTTTTCACTGTTCTTACATTGGGCATTGGTTATACAGTAGCCACAGGGTGGAAGGTCTACCTCCTCTGTTGGACATGTTTCTTTGCAACAACCATCGACGCGTTTTGCCAGCACTTTGAAGAGCTCTTTTTCGATGCTCTCTCGATTCCTGGTTATCACAGAAAAAAAACATGCTTTGTAAGTTGGACGAATTAGAGCAGCGTTTCATAGACTGATAAAAGATCAATGAGGTATATGCTGTGATTGAATTTGAGATTTTTAGAGCTTTATATAAGTTGTATAACTCATGCACTCTAAGTAGCAAGCATAAAATGGAGGGAAGAAGGACGTCTTTTGCCCTCTCCCTTTCTTTCCTGCAGATGTCCAAAAACTGCGCCTGCGCTATCTGTAATCTTATAACAGTTTGCGGAAATGTGCATGTGTTGATCAATCTTAAGTTCATTGACAACCGGTATTCCAAAGAGATCATTTGAGTTCTCGACCGAAAACGCGAACTTGTGATCTGCCTGATGTTTGCTGGCATTTACTATCATTCCATTTCCCCTGAACCATTCGTTCGTAATATACACATCATGTTGTATGAGCACATCTAGGTCCACAGGGTCTCTGTCAGAGTCATGTGGTCTCTCATCGACTGTATATGCATTCAACTATGATAAAATATATCGTTGATAAAAATATAAGACGAGCTCTAAAGGGCTTTTTTATGCCTTCCCTCAACTCCTACCCCCCTCCCACCCCGCCGCCAAAAAACATGATTTCCTACTTTGCTTGATTCTTACAGAAAACTGTTTTTCTAAGTTAGACGTCTTTTACATGTAATCGGCCCCAAGAATTCATCCCTTACGATTTTTAAAATCACCATCATTCTCCCTGAAAATTTATCAAACGAAAACCAAACCTAATGTAATCGTCGATTGGTAAGTCCGCTGCCCGGCCCTTGATGGCGTCGATAGCCGTTCCCCTGACAACAGGTTCGTAGTCAACATTGTAGGCTTCATGTAAGTCTGGCAGAAAGTCCTTTCTCAGGAAATACTGAAAAGTGCAAGTGATCTTGATTTCGACCTTGTCTCCTGTCCACACTGCAATCTTATCCAATTTGACAAAGTGTGCATTGGCCTGAAACACCTTGAAGGTGAAATCTGGGCCTACGAAGTATCGTCCAGAGCTGTAGACCTCTTTGATGTCCACAAAACCAGTTGATTTACGTCGTTTGAAGCCGATCTGTGTTCGGATAAAATGACAGGAGAGTCGGTGACTGTTTCAGGGAACTGGCAATATGCGGTCAACGACGTATTACTACTATCAGTCAAACACCAGGAAGAGTGTTTAATTAGGATTTCCAAACACCGAGAGGCTTAAATATAATCATGCATGCAAAGTCTGGACTGATGCTATAGTCGCTTTATCGTAAAATCTTGCTAGGCATAGGCTTACACAGCCTACCGTACCACTGTACCACCTAGCTTCTTGGGTAGCTTAATCCTAAATTTAACTATATAAACTGCTACCCCCAACCTCAACTGAACGCTAACCAGTTACTCCGTTATATAAGTCACAATAAGATGTCCGACGTCCTTCTGGACTTTATGATTTGGGCTTGACCGTGGAAGAGTGTTTTTATCAACTTAGTTAATAAGGTAAATTGACAACCGTAAAAATATTTAAGAAGGTTGACCGGTTTCGAGCGCTAGCCCTTCCTCGAGGGAACTGATATTGATTCAGGGCTTCGCCTAGATTAGTCTCTTCTGATGGTAACTCTTTGGGTGCGAGGAACGAGGACGAGAAAACGGCTAAGCGAGAGACTGGCCATGGTAAACAGGACAAAACACTATTCTTTTCGTTTTTATTATTTAAAATGGAGCTTTCTTAGTTTTTTTAAGACCTCCGCTCATACGCCTGTACTGACCAGTGGCAGATCTAGGGAAGGGGCTGGTGGGGAACGGGCGCGGGGGAGGGGGGGACCCACCCCACCCCCACCCCCCACCCCCACCTCCCACCCCTCTTACCTTGAAAAAAATAAGCCTCGAAGGGCCAAAAAAATTTAAGCACGAAAGTTTAATGCGGTGGCTGCTAACTAATTACTCTGAGGTATACGTGAAGTAAAATTTTGATTCTCATTATAGCTCAGATCATCTGTACCATGTAAAGACAAAATGTATTTCTACTTCCCTCCGAGACGGAAGTTAATTCATCGGAAATTTTAATTTCTTCCTTTCCAACCTAACAGTTTCATTAGGTTAACGCAACATATCATTATAAATTATACTACATTACAAATCTGGGTGAAAATTTTCTTAGAAGTCGAAAAACCGACAAATGAAGGAACAAGTAGACTGACTGCCCTTCAGGGAGGAAACTGACCGAAACATTTCATAAAAAGGAATTTACGCAAACTCTTTGATACGAAGAATGACTCGCTAACCACATACGAAGAATACTATAAAATTTCGCGCGCATGCATATATCGCCCTTTTTCGTTCTAACACAGATATTTTCCTTAGATCGTGGTTTTGAAATGGAAAATATCATAAGAGACTAAAGCGTTTTCTCTTCCAGAAAAGGGATACTTTCAACTTTGGATGTCAGAGAGCACAGAAATCTCTAAATATGCTTCAGCAGGGGCATTTTAAATATATATGTACTAATTTATTTAATGGAGAAGCAAGTTCTTAAAACTATACGTATAAGATATACATGCAAACAGCAATTACGACCAGCAACGTTTTCAAAATGACCGTTGTGTACAAATTCTGAATTTTGGTTACTATGGAGTGTATATCGCAATGACTTCAATGTGTCAAAATAGCTTGCAGGCTTTAATATAATCCTGCATGCAAAGCCTGGACTGATGCTACAGTTTAGGACTTGTTCGTGTCCAAGAATCGAGAAGTGTAATATCAGAAACCCATAACCCACTTTATGGGTTTCTGGTAATATACTAAGAAACTAGGTAAGTAAAAAGAAGCATTTAACCTGAAATTCTGACAAATGAATATGAGGTCAATACAGTATACTTGATTAGCGCAAAGGAACTTACAAAAGAATCACACGAATCTATCTTCATCTTGCTCCTTCGTGATCTCAGTTACAAAGCGATATTAGCTTCAAATACAAAAAGCAAAATTACAGTCGTTCGCATGTGGAGGTGCTAATAAATAACACTCATTCGTACCTTCGTTATGCATTATGGTTTAGGACCAATTATAAAGGTTCTCTGTAAATGTTTGAGTTACGATTTATCCGATGGAGCGTGTTAAATGATTGCATAACAAACTCAACTTGAAGAGTCGAAAAACTTACGCAAGAAAAAGCTCGCATTATGCTACCTCTTGCTTCGTACGACGGTCAGCATTCAGTCGAGAAATAATTGAAAATATTCGACAGTGAACAAACTTACAATTGGTTTGTTTTATTCTGTTTTGCACGACGTTTAGGAACCAAAGATATTTGCTTGGAAATCAAATTACTGCGCACTGGTAGCGATAAATTATTTTCAATTGCAAGCTCACCTCATAGTACTCGACATCAGAGAAACTGGTCGGGATCAAGATAAGGATAAGAAGAACGCCAATTCCAATACCGATGACGACAACAGTCGCAACGGTACCACCATTCGCCATGTTGCGAAGCTATCTCGATGCAAAGAAGTCAGTTAATTATGCATGCTTCACCTCTGGGTTGCCGCCCACTAAAAGACAAAGCGGAATTTACGTATTGTACGCCGCCTGATGTTTATTTTATATTGTCAGGGTTAAGATTTCACTAACTGTTCAAAAAACAAGGCTTTTCAGACACCAGTTTCGATCTTTTAGCTTCTTCTCGCTTCGTTTGGATAAAAAGTGCGCAAAACTGACGCAAAATACTTACATTTTAATAATTTAAACGAAAATTTTCGTAAACGTGATATTCTATTCATTGCAAATATTTTGAGTATCTATTAAACGAATAATGTTTCCTGAGGGCTTATAACCTTTGGAAAACAAGGGAAAATTTATGCGCATATCAGAGTGCAAACATCGCGCCAGTTGTTTTATGCTCACAAGGAAAGCTCCGACTTGCAGTTTCATTAGCAGTGCTGCGAAGTTCAGGGTCTTTCTGCAAGTACGGAACACATTGTATTTCTATTGTGAGGTTTTGTATTGTAGTCTTGTTTAGCAGTTATATTGTTTTATGACCTTTGTTTCTTTTGTTTTGTTTTGCTTTATTCGTTCTTCGGTACTCACAGAAGGAACCGAAGTTCAGTGCTGTTTAGACATGGATTTCTTCAGCAGCAACAAAACGAAAGTAGTCATTGTAGTGGTGGTTGCTGTTATAATCTTTATCGGCGCAATGGTTGGAACTTCTCTACGCAAGCTGAGCACAGAAGAAGGTAATTCGTATAAAAATTTGACAAAGTTTAGTCAATCATGATATGCTATTTTTGTTTCATGTATATGTACAATTTTAACGACGCAAGTTTAATTGTTACACAACGATCATACACAAAACTGCCTTCGAAATCAATTAGGTATCAAGCAACTATCTGCAAATTAAAACACATACAGTGAACATAATAATTAAGGCAGGGACATGCAAGATTGTTTGGTGTGTTAAGCCGAGATCGTCACAGGAATTTTGCTATTTTTGATCAGACTCTGCCCTAAATATTTGACTAAATAAGCACCTCTGCTCTGAAACTGTTTTTTTTTCTGCAAGATTCAAGGAAAGAACCTAAATAAATTCATTTTTGTTTTGATCCGCAGCCAAAGATACGCTTTGATAGTTTCATTGTACTGCGCGCTATACTGAAGGGTAAACAAAACTGAAGCATTATTTTTTGATATGTTGTTGTTTTTGGCTTTACAAAATGATTCACATACTAAAAAATAGCTGACGTTGTTCCTTCAAAAGAAAAGTTTTGCTTTACGCATATATTTGGTAACAGCTTTCAGATCAAGATATTCGAAATTCATACATACATGCCCAGCTATTTCAATTTAATAACGTTAGCGGACGGGAAAAGGCGAAAAGCCAAGACCGCAAGGTAGTATGAGATTTTTCTGCAATGGCAGTATTTACAACTAACCATACTACCTTGCGGTCTTGGCTTTTAGCTTTCATCCGACAACGTTAATTGAAATAGCTGTATATAAAAAGAAAATCATGCGTTTGTTCACGTAATCATAGGAAAGCATATTTTGAAGCTTGCCTCTTAATACACAGTAAGTACAGATAATTCAAACTCTGAAACGCTGTTATTCATTTATTTGGAAAGGTTTACAGATGTTTCATAGAGGTCATCAGAAGCTCATAAACTGATTGAACATGTCATTTCATTTTTATTTGCACAGAGAACCGTGAAAATGCCCCGGGGCAAAATGTTCGTCCCAAAATCGAAAAACTTGAAAACATGTCGAGCCTCCTAGATCTTTGTGGTCAACAGTTCACTGCCTCCAATTTAAATTAGGGATAATGGAATATGTGCCTTAAGCCTTCCTATTAAGTTATATCATTTATTTTGCCGATGCCACTTTACCTTCTCATTTCCTGAACGATAATTTGATTTTCACTCGAGTTTTTCGATAGATTTGCGTATATTAGTTAAAATGTTGCATAGAGGTCATAAACTGAGTGACATTTTTATTTCATTTTTATTTGCACAGAGAGCAGTGAAGTGATTCGTCCCATTATCGAGAAACTTGAAAACCTGCCCCGGCCTGTAAGAAACATGACCGGAGCCTTAGTGTTGTGGTCAACAGTTCACTGCCTCCAATTTGAATGAGAGATAAGGGAATATATGCCCGAATTGACCTATCTATTAATTAAAATGATTTATTTTGCCGATTTCACTATTCAGAAGACAAATTCCTTCTCATTCCCTGAACCATTGTTTGATTTTCACTCGAGTTTTCGCCGAAAGCTGCCAAATCTTATCCGATGTCTTCCGACGATTTCCGAAAAAAAGTGCAAAGCTTTTCGAAGATTTCCGACGTAACTAGTAATAGGTAAAGTCGCACACGAGCCAGATGGCCCACACGGCCGGAGCTTAACCCGTTTTCTGTAGCATGAAGCGACTAGGAGTATTGCTACTCCCCCCTGGATGGGATGCTAATCCATCGCAGGGTTACCCCCAGCATTTTGTCGCCGGTACCCATTTATACACCTGGGTGGAGAGAGACAGTGTGGAGTAAAGTTTCTTGTCTAAGGAAACAACACGACGGCAGAGACCAGGCTTCGAACCACCGACCTTCAGGTTGAAAGTCCGACGCGCTAACCACTACACCACCGTGTCTCCAAACTAGTAATAGGGTAGCACGTATTTTCGGAAATCGTCCAAACAGTATTAATTGTATCTGCTGTAACCATAGATAGGGACTTTACGATATTTACGATCATCAATATCAGATTAGTATTTTATTTCTTTTTTATTTACTCCATTTTTTATCATTACATACATTTTTTGAAGTTAAAAAAGATAAGAAAAGAAAAAAAATGGAGAAGGGCAAGATATAGGTAAACTAATTATATGCCCTATAACTAAATTATTACTAAGAAACGAATAGAAACATAAAATAATATTGGTAAAGTGCTCTTTTGAATTGTTGTTTAGTTTGCTTTTTGCGTATGGACATTGGAATATCACTATTCCAATAATAGCATCCAATAATTGTTGGACAAAATTTTCTTATGTTTATTCTGAAGGAACTAGGATCAGATTAGTACGTGTTTTTGTAACAGTTGAATTGGCGTACAATATCCATCAGAAAAAGCTGTGTTCCAGAGCATTAGTTATGACTCCCAACATATAAATGATACGTACCACGATTGCCAATATTAATTAATACGTACTACGATAATCAAAATTAATTAATATTTTTTTTCGTAACAGTTGGTTTGGCATACAATATCCATGAGAAGAAGCTTGCCACGGAAGTGAAAAGAGAGGGACTCCATGCTGGCTCCCCAGGGTATCGTTTTATCATCTTCCCCAGCGTGTTCCAGAGTATCAGTTATGAAAACCTGACGTGTCTTAACAAAGAAGGTATCGTGATCAAACTAAATGTACAGTTGCAGTACCGCGCGCGACCTAAGGATATACCAGAGATTGTTCGGCAGTTTAAAGACAAGGAAAACTACCTCAAAGTACTGAAGTAAGTGCGCAGTATTTGCTCATTTAATTTTCATACGTTTTGTGAATATAGATATAGACAGTACTGTGCTTTTTTAAAGACATTTATACAGAAAAAAATTTGCGTTGTTTTAAGACAATTGCAAACGTTCTCTCAGAACGGCTGATGCAAACACGAGAGACAGTTTAGGAGAACTCGAACGTTTATCAGTTACGTTAACCCAAGCCGTGAAGAAGACTTACATATAAGTACCTGTCACGCACTCCTTCTCTACTTGAAAAGAAGTGCGTGACAAGCCCAAACTAGAACCATTCTGCTTTGGAACCTCATCATTAAGCTTTTTTGTTTTTGGAAAAAGTATGCGAGAAAGACGCCTCGTATAATAAGAGCGGTTCTCGAGTGAGTGTCAAAAGTAGGGTAATTTTGCAATTGCTTTGGTTATGCATTGCTACGCTTTGTGATCGGCTATAAAATCTCGCGCCACTTTCTCAACCAATCAGAAGCAACACCTAAACCGTTTTCCCGCGCTTGACACCGGTTACATGTGTTTGCTTCGAGCTCTGATTGGTTCATTGGAAGAACTGCCTCTGACGTATTTGGCCAAAGAGATTACGCTCTAACCTATGTGTGGTTTTAGGGTTATCGGAGAATCTGCTACCCACGACGCCTGCAGTTCATTCAACACCACTCAGTTACAGTCTCAACGTGCTTCTTTCCAAGATCTCGTTCGCAAGACCCTGGGACGGAGGTTCGGCACTTTATGGGCAGATGTAACTGACCTGCAGGTAAGCACTGCTAATGGAAGGATGGCAGCGACTGAATGACATACCGCGGTAACGCCTAGGAAATAATGTTCTCCAGTCGTCGTAAAAACCATTTCCAGGCTCTTATGTGCAGTTTGTGTTCACCCGCAAAGAAAAGAGAGAGCCTCAGGACAAGATAGATTGACAGCTTTCTGATGGCTTGTTAGCTTAATTAATAGGTTAGAATAATTAATTGATTGCTGACGATAAGGACTACTGACAGAAACTGGGCAAACCTAGCGCAAAAGTGCCCGTCACAAGTTGGACAAATGTCAGGAGAAGGAGAAGCTAGGTGGATGCGCTTGCTGCTCTTTCCCTGCACCGCTGGGTAAACTTGCTCTGAGTCTCTACACTACGCGTTTCTTTAGTGACAGTTGCACCACTGTACTTTTGATGCGACTTCGCGAGAGAGTGCGGTACAGAGCTACAGGTTTCCAACCGGGATGGGGGAGGGGGAGGGAATACAATAAAAAAGTTGCGGGGGTGATCTTCGTACCTTTTAGGGATTATGTTATGTGTGGCTTGGTACCACAAGGGTATAAATCCTTTATCTCCCAAAAGAAAAACAAATGGTACCATGCAAAAGTACTGCTGAAGAGGTTTCATTTGAATGGTCACACCATAGGATTTCGTCCACAGACTCAAAAGTTAGAACAAATGGTACCATGCAAAAGTACTGCTGAAGAGGTTTCATTTGAATGGTCACACCATAGGATTTCATCCACAGACTCAAAAGTTAGAACAAATGGTACCATGTAAAAGTACTGCTGAAGAGGTTTCATTAGAATGGTCACACCATAGGATTTCATCAACAGACTCAAAAGTCAGAACAAATGGTACCATGCAAAAGTACTGCTGAAGAGGTTTCATTTGAATGGTTACACCATAGGATTTCGTCCACAGACTCAAAAGTTAGAACAAATGGTACCATGCAAAAGTACTGCTGAAGAGGTTTCATTTGAATGATCACACCATAGGGATAGGGTTTCGTCCACAGACTCGAAAGTTAGAACATCCTAACATGTCTCCATAACTGACCCTATAAGTGAAGGTGTTAACCCAGAAAAATATGCTGACAGGAACAACTTTTCAGAGATTGACTGCAAACAGTCGTATTTATGGTCTGCAGCGAGTGTGAATATGGAGAGTGGGACCGGGAAGAGACGCTAGCTGGTGTTTTTCTCGTTTTTAGGCTCGCGCGCTAGGATCCACGCTTTCAGTGGTTCGTGCCTTTGCAAGCAAGCAGCGAAAAAAAAAAAACGACTAAGGTTCAAGGGGTTCTTTTCAAAAGTTTGCAACAATCACTCCCGTTAGCTTTATATGGGAGTTCCTCCTCCCCTCCCCCCTCCCCCCCGGGCTCCCAGGAAAGGTGGTCTATCTCAAGGGCATTTAAAGAGGCCTTGGTTGATAGTAGAATGCACCAGGCGCCATATTTGATGCACAGTGAAATGGAGATGTTGAGAAAAGTAGCCCACTACTACAATACCAATACGAACTGACTTGCATATTTAAAAACATTCTTCTTTCCCTTGAAACATGTTGCGTGATCAATACAGTACTTTCTCTAAACAGTCACCCCTGAGATGGACACCTCTCTAAAATGAACATCTTAAGTTGGTTTCTACTGCACTTCAGTTACTCATTTGACTGTTTGTGGACTCTGTATAAGACGGAAAGCAAGTTCCCTACGGATGTTCATCATAGAGAGAATTGGGTATGATCTCTTCAAAATACAGCACACTCCTTAATTACACAGCGATACTAGCCACTAAGCCGTCTATAAAGATGTATGCGCTAAACACATGAATTGAATATTCTCAACCTTAGGTTGCAAATATTATGCGCCCTGAATCCTACGAGAAGGTTATCAGGCAGAAAGAAGCAGCCAAAGAAAACATCAAGATTGCGGAAAATGAGCGCCCGCGACAACTGGTGCAAGCGAGGTCTGACAAAGAAGAAGCTGTCACGCAGGCGCAAATCACCATCCAGCGCGCAGAGTCTGAGGCGAGAGTAACGCTGTCCAAAGCTCAAGCTGAAGCCGATAGCATTAAGGCGGCATACGATGCAGAAGCTCAAGCATTCATGAAACTGAAGAATGAGACTTTGAGTGACAGTGTGGCAGGACTGTTGTCATACCTTGGTGTGCGTCTGATTGCTGAGAATAATAACACGGTTAATCTGGCGATGGATGCACCAGCTAGGACAAAGTACACTTACACTTAAGGGCGCGTTTTTTTGGGACATATTCTGGTCATTCTAAAAACAGAATACCTCTGAATATTGCATTTTTCCTTCTCGTAAAATATGGAAAGAAGTCGCTTCTTTGACAATGTGTACCTGAAAAATTATTGGTGTGTGAAATTGTAAACAACATAGTTTTGTTACGGCGTATTCCGATTTCAGAATGACCAGAATATGTCCCAAAAAAGCGCACCCTAGAAACAACCACTGCTTGTAAAATAAGGGTGGAATAGAAGATTTTACGAGGGTGACGGCCATTTTGAAAAATCTGGAACTGGTGTAGAATACAGAGTTTGTATGAGAATCCGATGTCAAGATATAAGATATGAGATATGAGATATATATCAAAAGGATTTAGCACTGCTTACATCCATATAACTTCGCTGGAAAGCGTTCTTTTGCTATTGAGTTTTTCTCTATATATTTTTTTCGAGCAATCTTTGACAGTTTTACAGACAGCTGTGCTATATTCCTCGAATTTTATAAGTAAAATATGTTTATTGCGCTGGACAAGTGGAGAACGCAAGCCTATCTTGGTGTCCTGTTACAGTGTTGGTTGTCCTGTATGCTACGAGCAGAAAAAAAAATCGAGATTTTTGTAAGAATAGTAATTTGCCCCTCCACCCCGCTCATTTCTTTCAGGGGCTTGTCTCGGTCGGAGAACTGGTACGGATCTCCAACGCACTCCCGTAATCCTTGATTACTACTAGTATGTTTCTTAAGTGCGTAGATTCAAAACATATCAGATACCTAATTTAACATCGGATTTCCATGCAAACGTTTCAGGTCATGTTTGTCCACTTTCAAAATGGCGGTCACAGCTGTTAAAGCCTTCGACCCTCTACTGTCAAACCTCTATTAAGCGGTCACCCTCGGGAAATAGCCAACTGACCGCTTAATTGAGGAGGCCGCTTCGGTCAAACCTCTATAAAATGTTACCTGGTGTTGTTCCACGTGTTTTTATGGTATTTCTTCGCAATTTGAGTGATTTTCAGACCTTTACCCTACAGCGTATAAAGGAGACTCTCTCTCGATCACCCCCTGTCTATGTAATATGGGCGTCCCCCCCGGAATTTCACGCACCTTTCACATCGCATCGTTTGATTCCATATTCAGAAACAAAGGGATGGTTTCCTTGCGCAGATACCACGCAGCTCTTAACAACCTCTAATTTCATTGGACCTGGGTATCATGCAGCTCTATTGTTTTCAGGGATAGGGTCCATTGTTGTGTTGTTTGTTCTATTATTTTCTCGGTGGGTTTTAGTATTTAAGCAAAAGCAGTTTCGAGTACTGTGGACTTAGCAATCTGACTGGCTTCAACCATTTGTTCGTGATCCGTTACCAGCTAAATATGAAAAGTAAAATGTTTGGGATTCTCGAGAATACTTTTGTATTGCTCAGTCAAGCTATAAGAAAGTAAGTAAGTAAGTAAGTAAGTAAGTAAGTCTTTATTTACGTATCAAGTATTTAGAGCTAATTGTGGACACTATACCAACTATGTTAGAGCTAATTGTGGACACTATACTAACTATATAATATATTGTAAATTAAAATTATCCGAGCCCTGTGTATAAAGGATGCTTTCTATATGTTAAAATGTCCTAGTTTTAAGAAGAAAAAATAGTTAAAAATGTATAAAAAGTGTTCATAGTCTACAAAGATCGCAATTATCACAATTGTTATCTATCAAGCTACTGATATCTGTTTTTCGTATTTTTGTCTTGAAAGTGTCAAGATTGGGTGAGTTTCTGGTGTCCTTTCTCAACTTTGATCATAATACATGTCCGAAGTGACGCAAAGAGTGCTTGCCATAGTTAACGGTATTTACTCTAGCCTATCGAAGTCACTGTTTCGGAGTGAACAGCACGATGATTTGAGGCTAAACATTTCTGCTACACCGCCAGATGCAAGTTGATTTTTCACTTTATACATGTATATGGCAATATCCTGCAATCTCCTATTTTGCAGTGACGGCAGCCTGGCTCGCTCAAGGAGTGTTTCGAAAGGATCTGTCTTATTTCTGTACATAGCTCACAGCGCTCTCTCTTGAATGCGCTCTACTTGTCTACTATCAGACGCCTTACAAAAGTGCCATACTACGTGGCAGTAGGTAAGGAATGGTAAGACAGACGACGTATAAACATGTAGTAAGTTTAGCTGAGCAAGGAATAGATTGCGCAGACGCATTAGCACTCCCACTTTCTTATTAGCCTTCTTGCACAATTCGCTAATATATGTCCACTGAAATTGATACTTTCATCGATATATACCCCTAGTAGTTTGATATAATTAGTGTTCTCAATCACTTGTTCTGCTAGATCCTCATTATTTACTTCAACTCTTCTTGGTTTAATGATCAATGATTGCAACTTTTCAGAATTTGCCAGGAGGTAGTTCTCTCGATACCTTGACGCAGCGCGTCATCCTTCCTCATCTGGGCTGTTCTTAACTGAGCCGTAGTCTTTTCCCGATACGTATAGCTGATGATCATCAGCATACATAGTAAGGTTGACATTATTTACTTGATACACCACGTCGTTTTGGAAAAGGTTCCACAGCAGGGGTCCGAACGAAGATTCCTGAGGACAGCTATCACCTTGTGTGCTGTGCTTTCCATGAAGTTAGGCGGATTATATTCTTTGCTATTTAGTACAAAAAGAGGATACAAAACGCTCGGAAACTTGGTTTTATTTGAATTACTCTGTCACAAAAGAAATTTTACAAATTGTTTATCTTTGCATTGCATTAACTTTTTCAATCTATTCGAAACAACTACTATTAAACGTAATATTACTATCAGTCAAACACCAGGAAGAGTGTTTCATTAGGATTTCCAAACACCGAGAGGCTTAAATATAATCATGCATGCAAAGTCTGGACTGATGCTATAGCCGCTATACCGTAAAATCCCGGTTATAACCCCGCCCCGGTTATAGGCGGCATCAGTTTGGTAACAAAACAATATTCAGGTTGTACCCCCTCCGATATATATAAACACACCACAGTTCATAGGCGTACGAGGGGGAGGGGCTGGGAGGGTTGCAACCCCCCCCCCCGCTTATAAGCCCCCCCCCCCAGGTTATAGGCATAGGCCTATCAGTTTGGTAAGAAAACAGTATTCAGGTTGTACCCTCTCCTATATATAAACACACCACAATTCCTTAACAGGAATTCTTTACCAAAATTTGCACCAAATGAACTAAAACAACGCTTATTTATCACAATATTGTTTGCTTGCCAGCCAAAAAACATTTACGAAGTTGTATAAACCTAGGGCTTATTACCGGAATTTTACGGTAGTTTAGGACATGTTCATGTCCCAGAATCAAGAAGTGTAATACACTAAGAAACTAGGAAACTAAGAAAATGCAAACTGAACGAGATTACATTTAGCCTTGAAATTCTAACAAATGAATATATGAGGTCAATACAGTATATTTAATTAGAGGAACTGAAAGAACTGAACTTACAAAAGAATCACACGAAACTATTTCGAACTATTTGTTCCTAAGTGATCTCAATAGCCCAATTTCGATATATTAAAATTCAACTTGAAACAAAAGACATCACTACGAGGCTTAGGGAAATATTAGTAGGGATTTATATGGTTTATATTGTTACATTTTGCGGTAGTAAAATCACTCGTGCATCTGGTCATGTTTCATTTTTGGGCGTCACAAATATCGTCCAAATCGACATTAAAAAGGAGTTTGTTTCTAAAGAAACTGTGGTACTGTGTCGGTGGGGGAGTCAAACATAAAAAACAGGGTTTTGTCAATTGAGTTGATAAGGTAAATTGACAACCTTCCTCGAGGGAACTGATATTGATTCAGGGCTTCGCCTAGATTAGTCTCCTCTGATGGTAACTCTTTGGGTGCGAGGAACGAGGACGAGGAAACGTCTAAGCGAGAGACTGGTAAACAGGAAAAAACACTATTCTTTTCGTTTTTGTTATTTAAAATGGAGCTTTTTTGTCTTTTTAAGACCTCCGCTCATACGCCTGTACTGAGACGTCTACTGACCAGTGACAGATCTAGGGAAGGGGCTGGTGGGGGACGGGTGGGGGAGGGGGGGGGGAGGGGGGGGGACCCGCCCCTCCCCCTCCTTATCTTGCAAAAAATATAAGCCTCAAAGGGCCAAAAAAAGTTTCAGCACCAAAGTTTAATTCGGTGGCTGCTAACTAATTACTCTGAGGTATACGTGAAGTAAAATTTCGATTCTCATTATAGCTCAGATTCGATCATCCATACCATGTAAAGACAAAAACTATAAAATTTCGCGCGCATGCATATATCGCCCTTTTGCGTTCTTACACAGATCGATATTTTCCTTAGATCGTAGTTTTGAAATGGAAAGTATCATGAGAGACTAAAGCGTTTTCTTTTCAGGAAAAGGGGTAATTTCAACTGCGGTGTCAGAGAGCACAGAAATCTCTAAACATGCTTCAGCAGGGGCATTTTAACTATATATGTACTAATTTATTTAATGGAGAGGCAAGTTCTTAAAACTGTACGTATAAGCTTGTACATGCATAACGCAATTACGACCAGCAACGTTTTCATTGACCGTTGTGTACAAATTCTGAATTTCGGTTACTATGGAGTGTATATCGCAATGACTTCAATGTGTCAAAATAGCTTGCAGGCTTTAATATAATCCTGCATGCAAAGCTAGTACTTGTTCGTGTCCAAGAATCGAGAAGTGTAATATCAGAAACCCATAACCCACTTTATGGGTTTCTGGTAATATACTAAGAAACTAGGTAAGTAAAAAGAAGCATTTAGCCTGAAATTCTGACAAATGAATATGAGGTCAATACAGTATACTTGATTAGCGCAAAAGAACTTACAAAAGAATCACACGAAACTATCTTCATCTTGTTCCTTCGTGATCTCAGTTACAAAGCGATATTAGCTTCAAATACAAAAAGCAAAATTACAGTCGTTCGCATGTGGAGGTGCTTATAAATAACAGTCGTTCGTATCTTCGTCATGCATTATGGTTTAGGACAAATTATAAGGGTTCTCTATAAATTTTTGAGTTACGATTTATCAATGGAGCGTGTAAAATGATTGCATAACAAACTCAACTTGAAGATTCGAAAAACTTACGCAAGAAAAAGCTCGCATTATGCTACCTCTTGCTTCGTACGACGGTCAGCATTCAGTCGAGAAATAATTGAAAATATTCGACAGTGAACAAACTTACAATTGGTTTGTTTTATTCTGTTTTGCACGTCGTTTGGGAACCAAAGATATTTGCTTAGAAATCAAATTACTGCGCACTGGCAGCGATAAATTATTTTCAATTGTAAGCTCACCTCATAGTACTCGACATCAGAAAAACTGGTCGGGATCAAGATAAGGATAAGAAGAACGCCAATTCCAATGCCGATGACGACAACAGGCGCAACGGTACCACCATTTGCCATGTTGCGAAGCTATCTCGATGCAAAGAAGTCAGTTAATTATGCATGCTTCACCTCTGGGTTGCCGCCCACTAAAAGACAAAGCGGAATTTACGTATTGTACGCCGCCTGATGTTTATTTTATATTGTCAGGGTTAAGATTTCACTAACTGTTCAAAAAACAAGGCTTTTCAGACACCAGTTTCGATCTTTTAGCTTCTTCTCGCTCCGTTTGGATAAAAAGTGCGCAAAACTGACGCAAAATACTTACATTTTAATAATTTAAACGAAAATTTTCGTAAACGTGATATTCTATTCATTGCAAATATTTTGAGCATCTATTAAACGAATAATGTTTCCTGAGGGCTTATAACCTTTGGAAAACAAGGGAAAATTTATGCGCATATCAGAGTGCAAACATCGCGCCGGTTGTTTTATGTTCACAAAGAAAGCTCCGACTTGCAGTTTCATTAGCAGTGCTGCGAAGTTCAGGATCTTTCTGCAAGTACGGAACACATTGTATTTCTATTGTGAGGTTTTGTATTGTAGTCTTGTTTTGCAGTTATATTGTTTTATGACCTTTGTTTCTTTTGTTTTGCTTCATTCGTTCCTCGGCACTCACAGAAGGAACCGAAGTTCAGTGCTGTTTAGACATGGATTTCTTCAGCAGCAACAAAACGAAAGTAGTCATTGTAGTGGTGGTTGCTGTTATAATCTTTATCGGCGCAATGGTTGGAACTTCTCTACGCAAGTTGAGCACAGAAGAAGGTAATTCGTATAAAAATTTGACAAAGTTTAGTCAATCATGATATGCTATTTTTGTTTCATGTATATATATAATTTTAACGACGCGATTTTAATTGTAACACAACGACCATACACAAAACTGCCTTCGAAATCAGTTAGGTATCAAGGAACTATCTGCAAATTAAAACACATACAGTGAACATAACAATTAAGGCAGGGACATGCAAGATTGTTTGGTGCGTTAAGCTGAGATCGTCAGAGGAATTTTACTATTTTTGATCAGACTCGGCCCTAAATATTTGACTAAATAAGCACCTCTGCTCTGAAACTGTTTTTTTAGTTCCGCAAGATTCAAGGAAAGAACCTAAATAAATTCATTTTTGTTTTGATCCGCAGCCAAAGATACGCTTCGATAGTTCCATTGTACTGCGCGCCATACTGAAGGGTAAACAAAACTAAAGCGTTATTTTTAGATATGTTTTTGTTTTTGGCTTTACAAAATGATTCACATACTAAAAAATAGCTGACATTGTTCCTTTAAGGATAGTTCTGCTTTACGCATATATTTTGGTAACAACTTTCAGATCAAGATATTCATACATACAGCTAAAGGAGGTTTTTCAGGTATCCCATGATGCAACGCGAATGAACTATATTATCAGCTGAAAATTGCGTGACCAGTCATTTGCCGTGGAGCTGCTCGAAGCGAGCGCATCGTCCACTGCGTAGATTTTAGCAATCAAACATATACCACATCGTCCAATCTGGTTTGTTGTAGGTTCCTAACGGTATTTAGTACACGTTTGCTTCCCCAAAAAGTAAAGAGAGCGGCGACTTTGTCTATTTATGAACACGGACAAATTGAAAGGCATCGATGACAATTAAGACTTCGATTTCCGGATTTCCGGTAGATGAAAAAATATTGCCATCTTCCATATCACTTGTAAAAACATGAACATCAAGCGATTTATTAGCTTCGAACCGAAGGAAAGTATCAAACGATCATATGATTTGACCAAACTCATAAAAGGAAGCTGCAATTGACCTTTTATCGCGTTGGAAACGTCTCGCGAAGATCAGTAAAATTTCACCCCGTGAACTCGCCATCGCAGGAAATTTGACACATCAGGATCGATAATTACGCGCTAGGCGTCATTGGATACCTGAAAAATCCTCCTTTCATACAGCTATTTCAATTAACGTTGTCGGATGAAAAAGGCGAAAAGCCAAGACCGCAAGGTAGTATGAGATTTTTCTGCAATGGCAGTATTTACAACTAACCATACTACCTTGCGGTCTTGGCTTTTAGCTTTCATCCGACAACGTTAATTGAAATAGCTGTATATAAAAAGAAAATCATGCGTTTGTTCACGTAATCATAGGAAAGCATATTTTGAAGCTTGCCTCTTAATACGCAGTAAGTACAGATAATTCAAACTCTGAAACGCTGATATTCATTTATTTGGAAAGGTTTACAGATGTTTCATAGAGGTCATCAGAAGCTCATAAACTGATTGAACATGTCATTTCATTTTTATTTACACAGAGAACCGTGAAAATGTCCCGGGGGGGGGGGGGGGTGGGGGGGTACTCAACAAAGTTTTGTATGGGGATGCTCCGTCCCGAGGTCCAAACCCTTACCCTTTCATATACCGTTTTTGACAGAAAAGGTACCCCTTTCATATACCTTTCATTGAAAATGGCACCCCTTTCACATACCTTTCATTAAAAATGGTACCCCTTTCATATAGCCTTTAAGTGCGTCTGTTTGATATATTTTGAAAGGCCCTTTTTATAACACTTAAATGGCAGTTTTCCCTACCTTTTTTATGCTCCAACGGCGTGTTTTCCCTACCCTTTCCTATTCTTCGTGAAATCCCTACCCTTTCATATACTTCAACTCGTAAAATCCCGACCCTTTCATATACCTCCAGCCTCAAAAAGGTACCCCTTTCGGGCGGAGCATCCCCGTATAGCCCATTATAGGGAGTACCCCCCCCCCCGGGGAAATGTTCGTCCCAAAATCGAAAAACTTGAAAACATGTCGAGCCTCCTAGATCGTATCTTTGTGGTCAACAGTTCACTGCCTCCAATTTAAATGAAGGATAATGGAATATGTGCCTAAAGCCTTCCTATTAAGTTATATAATTAATTTTGCCGATGTCACTTTACCTTCTCATTTCCTGAACGATAATTTGATTTTCACTCGAGTTTTTCGATCAGTTAACCTGTTATTTGAAAAGGTTTATAGATTTGCGTATATTGGTGAGTTAAAATGTTGCATAGAGGTCATAAACTGAGTGACATGTTATTTCATTTTTATTTGCACAGAGAGCAGTGAAGTGATTCGTCCCATTATCGAGAAACTTGAAAACCTGCCCCGGCCTGTAAGAAACATGACCGGAGCCTCAGTGTTGTGGTCAACAGTTCACTGCCTCCAATTTGAATGAGAGATAAGGGAATATAAGCCCGAATTAACCTTTCTATTAATTAAAATGATTTATTTTGCCGATTTCACTATTCAGAAGAAAAATTCCTTCTCATTCCCTGAACCATTGTTTGATTTTCACTCGAGTTTTCGCCGAAAGCTGCCAAATCTTATCCGATGTCTTCCGAAGATTTCCGAAAGAAAGTGCCAAGCTTTTCGAAGATTTCCGACGTAACTAGTAATAGGGTAGAACGTATTTTCGGAAATCGTCCAAACAGTATTAATTCTATCTGCTGTAACCATAGATAGTTACGATATTTACGATCATCAATATCAGATTAGTATTTTATTTAGTTTTTATTTACTCCATTTTTTATCATTACATACATGTTTTGAAGTTAAAAAAGATAAGAAAAGAAAAAAAAATGGAGAAGGGTAAGATATAGGTAAACTAATTATATGCCCTATAACTAAATTATTACTAAGAAAGGAATAGGAACATAAAATAATATTGGTAAAGTGTTCTTTTGAATTGTTGTTTAGATTTCTTTTTGCGTGTGGATATAGGAATATCACTATTCCAATAATAGCATCCAATAATTGTTGGGCAAAATTTTCTTATGTTTATTCTGAAGGAACTAGGATCAGATTAGTACGTATTTTTGTAACAGTTGAATTGGCGTACAATATCCATCAGAAAAAGCTGTGTTCCAGAGCATTAGTTATGACTCCCAACATATAAATGATACGTACCACGATTGCCAATATTAATACGTACTACGAGAACTAATATTAATTAATATTTTTTTCCTAACAGTTGGTTTGGCATACAATATCCATGAGAAGAAGCTTGCCACGGAAGTGAAGAGAGAGGGCCTCCATGCCGGCTCCCCAGGGTATCGTTTTATCATCTTCCCCAGCGTGTTCCAGAGTATCAGTTATGAAAACCTGACGTGTCTTAACAAAGAAGGTATCGTGATCAAACTAAATGTACAGTTGCAGTACCGCGCGCGACCTAAGGATATACCAGAGATTGTTCGGCAGTTTAAAGACAAGGAAAACTACCTGAAAGTACTGAAGTAAGTGCGCAGTATTTGCTCATTTAATTTTCATACGTTTTGTGAATATATATAGACAGTACTGTGCTTTTTTAAAAACATTTATACAGAAAAAAAATTGCGTTGTTTTAAAACAATTGCAAACGTTCTCTCAGAACGGCCGATGCAAACACGAGAGACAGTTTGGGAGAACTTGAACGTTTATCAGATTTACGTTAACCCAAGCCGTAAAGAGGGTTTACATTTAAGTATCGAATTTAAGTACCTGTCACACACTCCTTCTCTACTTGAAAAAAGTGCGTGACAAGCCCAAACTAGAACCATTCTGCATTGGAACCTCGTCATTAAGCTTTTTTGTTTTCGGAAAAAGTATGCGAGAAAGATGCCTCGTATAATAAGAGCGGTACTCGAGTGAGTGTCAAAAGTACGGTAATTTTGGAATTGCTTTGGTTATGCATTGCTAAGCTTTGTGATTGGCTATAAAATCTCGCGCTACTTTCTCAACCAATCAGAAGCAACACCAAAACCGTTTTCCCGCGCTTGACACCGGTTACATGTATTTCCTTCGAGCTCTGATTGGTTCATTGGAAGAACTGCCTCTGATGTAATTCGCCAAAGAGATTACGCTCTAAACTATATGTGGTTTTAGGGTTATCGGAGAATCTGCTACCCACGACGCCTGCAGTTCATTCAACACCACTCAGTTACAGTCTCAACGTGCTTCTTTCCAAGATCTCGTGCGCAAGACCCTGGGACGGAGGTTCGGCACTTTATGGGCAGATGTAACTGACCTGCAGGTAAGCACGGCTAATAAAAGGATGGCAGCGACTGAATGACAAACCGCGGTAACCCCTAGGAAATAATGTTCTCCAGTCGACGTAAAAACCGTTTCCAGGCTCTTATGCGCACTTTGTGCTCACCCGCAAGGAAAAGGGAGAGCCTCAGGACAAGATAGATTGACGGCTTTCAGATGGCTTGTTACAACTGAGCTGAGTTGAATAAATCATCTTGTCTTGTCATCTTGTTGTTAGCTTAATTAATATGTTAGAATGATTAATGTGCTTCCAGTGACGATGAGGACCACTGACAGAAACTGGGCAAACCTATCGCAAAAGTGCCCGTCACAATGTGGACAAATTTCAGGAGAAGGAGAAGCTCGGTGGATGTGCTTGCTGCTCTTTCCCTACACTGCTGGGTAAACGTGCTCTGGGTCTCTACATTACGCGTTTCCTAACCTCCACTGTACTTTTGATGAGACTGCGCCAGAAGGTGCGGTACAGAGCTACAGGTTCCCAACCGTGGTGGGGGAGGGGGGAGGGAATCCAATCAAAAAGTTGCGGGGGTGATCGTCGTACCTTTTAGGGGTTATGTTATGTGTGGATATAGGATTTCATCCACAGACTCAAAAGTTAGAACAAATGGTACCATGCAAAAGTACTGCTGAAGAGGTTTCATTTGAATGGTCACACCATAGGATTTCGTCTACAGTCTCAAAACTTAGAACAAATGGTACCATGCAAAAGTACTACAGAAGAGGTTTCATTTGAATGGTCGCACCATAGGATTTCATCAACAGACTCAAAAGTTAGAACAAATGGTACCATGCAAAAGTACTGCTGAAGAGGTTTCATTTGAATGGTCACACCATAGGATTTCATCCACAGACTCAAAAGTTAGAACAAATGGTACCATGCAAAAGTACTGCTGAAGAGGTTTCATTTGAATGGTCACACCATAGGATTTCATCAACAGACTCAAAAGTTAGAACAAATGGTACCATGCAAAAGTACTGCTGAAGAGGTTTCGTTTGAATGGTCACACCATAGGATTTCATCAACAGACTCAAAAGTTAGAACATCATAACCTGTCTCCATAATTGACTCTATAAGTGAAAGGGTTAAGCCAGAAAATTATGCTGACAGGAACAATTTTTCAGTGATTGACTGCAAACAGTCACATTTATGGTCTGGAGCGAGTGTGAATATGAACAGTGGGACTGGGAAGAGACGCTAGCTGGTGTTTATCTCGTTTTTGAGGCTCCCGCGCTAGGATCCACGCTCTCGGTGGGTCGTGCCTTTGCAAGCAAGCAGCGAAAAAAACTGACTGAGGTTCAAGCGCGGTTCTTTTCAAAATTTTGCAACAATCACTCCCGTTAGCTTTATATGGGAGTTCCTTCCCCCCCTGGGGAGAGGCTCCCAGGAAGAGTGGTCTATCTCAAGGGCATTTAAAGATAGCCAACGAGCAAGCTCTCGGGTTCGGGTTTGCGCTCCTTTCCCTCCCCCACCCCCTCCCCCCTCCCCAAAAACTCCAAACCCGAACCCGAGAGCTTGCTCGCAGGCTAATTTAAAGAGGCCTTGGTTGATAGTAGAATGCACGAGGCGCCATATTTGATGCACAGTGAAATGGAGATATATTGAGAAAAGTAGCCCACTACTACAATACCAATACGAACTGACTTGCATATTTAAAAACATTCTTCTTTCCCTTGAAACGTGTTGCGTTATCAGTAGAGTACAGCAAGAGACTATGATCTAAGAGTAGAGACAACTTTCTCTAAACGGCCACGCCTCTAAGATGGACACCTCACTAAAATGGACATCTTAAGTTCGTCTCTACTGCACTTCAGTCTCTCATTTGACTGTAACTGAACTCTTTATAAGACGGAAAGCAAGTTCCCTATGGATGTCCATCATAGAGAGAATTGGGTATGGTCTCCAAAATGCAGCACAACTCCTTAATTCCACAGCGATACTAGCCACTAAGCCGTCTATAAAGATGTATGCACTCAACACATGAATTGAATATTCTCAACCTTAGGTTGCAAACATTATGCGCCCTGAATCCTACGAGAAGGTTATCAGGCAGAAAGAAGCAGCCAAAGAAAACATCAAGATTGCGGAAAATGAGCGCCCGCGACAACTGGTGCAAGCGAGATCTGACAAAGAAGAAGCTGTCACGCAGGCGCAAATCACCGTCCAGCGCGCGGAGTCTGAGGCGAGAGTGACGCTGTCCAAAGCCCAAGCAGAAGCCGATAGTATTAAAGCAGCATACGATGCAGAAGCTCTAGCATTCCTGAAACTGAAGAATGAGACATTGAGTAACAGTGTGGCAGGACTGTTGTCATACCTTGGTGTGCGTCTGATTGCTGAGAATAACAACACGGTTAATCTGGCGATGGATGCACCAGCTAGGACAAAGTACACTTACACTTAAAAACAA